>CM019072.1:111154548-111602015 GCA_009667805.1 Leptobrachium leishanense
ATGAATTCTGAAGTGTTTGGGGCAATATTATCTGCTCACATTCAGCCAAATGCTGCAGAACTCATTGGACGGCGCTTCACAGTGCAGATGGACAATGACCCAAAGCATACTGCAAAAGCAACCAAAGAGTTTTTGAAGGGACAGAAGTGGAATGTTATGCAATGGCCAAGTCAATCACCTGACCTGAATCCCATTGAGCATGCATTTCACTTGCTGAAGACAAAACTGAAGGGAAAATGCCCCAAGAACAAGCAGGAACTGAAGACAGTTGCAGTAGAGGCCTGGCAGAGCATCACCAGGGATGAAACCCAGTGTCTGGTGATGTCTACGCGCTCCAGACTTCAGGCTGTGATTGACTGCAAAGGATTTGCAACCAAGTATTAAGAAGGGAAAGTTTGATTTATGATTATTATTCTGTCCCATTACCTTTGGTCCCTTTACAAGTGGGGGCACATCTGCAAACTGCTGTAAGTCCTACACCGTTCACCTGAGTTGGATGTACATACCCTCAAATTAAAGCTGACAGTCTGCAGTTAAAGCACATTGTGTCTGTTTCATTCCAACTCCATTGTGGTGATGTATAGAGCCAAAGATGTTAGAGTTGTGTCCATGTCCCAATATTTCTGCACCTGACTGTATATGGTCCAAGAGATGTTCCATCCTCTTCTATGATCATATTTACATGTGTTTCTCATTATTGGGATGTCTCCACCTATTGGATATGTGAGGCTTCTAGAGATGACGGAGGATTGGCTGGCCTCAGAGCAAGAGATCCAAATAGACAGGACTCAGACCCATTGACTTCCCAATAGGCAGACTTTCGAGAAAGAGACCCCAATAGGCTGGCCTCAGACCCATTGACTTCCCAATAGTCTGGCCTCAGACCCATTGACTTCCCAATAGTCTGGCCTCAGACCCATTGACTTCCCAATAGGCTGGCCTCAGACCCATTGACTCCCCACTAGGCTGGCCTCAGACCCATTGACTCCCCAATAGGCTGACCTCAGACCCAGAGACCCTCAGACCAATAAAGCCAGAGATACTTTGCCATCTAAATAGTCTGTCCCAGATCCAGAGACCCTGAGAGAGCCTGGCCTCCCACCCAGAGACCCCAGTTATAGCATGATCTGAAAAAGGTTTGATTAACCCCTTCACTCGCAAAACCGAGTTAACTCGATTTCTGCATTGTAATATATTGCCTGTTTTAACAAGAAGCTCTACAAACTTTACAGCTTCATTCCAGCAGCCAGGGATTTGTCAGAATACAGGGAGAGCTGTGGGGTCAGTCAGTCACTGCTGTACAGGGATAAGATTCAGGGGGTTATAATGAGTGTAAATGTACAGTACAGATACAAATTATTGCTGTAATTGCCATACACAGGCATTATGCAGCACATACAGATACAAGGTGTCGCTGTAATTGCCATACACAGGCATTATGCAGCACATACAGATACAAGGTGATGCTGTAATTGCTATACACAGGCATTATGCAGCACATACAGATATTGCATTGCTTATAATCTCATTCTGATCACTACAAATCCCCATAAGCAGGAGATCTCACCATATTATTATCTGTCTTCAGCACATTTACTGCATCTGCCTGTATGCTGTTAATGCAGACCCCGTTAAAGCAGGAGATCTCACCATGTTATTATCTGTCTGCAGCACATTTACTGACACAAAGGCCATTTCTGCCTGTATGCTGATAATGCAGACCCCGTGTGACATTGACATTGTGACAGATAAGGGACGCCATCAAGAGGTTGGAACCTTTCATCCCAGTGATATTTCTGTAAAGGATAAACAGATACATGGAAAATCTCAGAGTAACAATCTCTGTGTAAAATTACTATTTTACGCTATATTTGTTACGTCATATCCCACGTTTCTATTAAATGCTACGATAAAAAAGATTTTTTAAAACGTGCTTGGTAGTGAAGGAGTTAAGAACAAAATGTACAGGAAGCCTCTATAAGAACACTCAGCGCTGCGCATCTCTCGCATTCTCGCACGGCGGCTGCAGAGCGACGCAGGGCTCCGAATCTGGACCGAGACGCGTTCTCCACCGCCGTGTTGTACATCACAAGCAGTAAAGCTGATTTGTGCAAACTGTGCTAATGTGTATCATGTTATGATTGCACAATATAGACGTGTTTATGGGCGAGGGCCGAACCGGCATGTTAGAAACCAGGGCACCCAAACAGGGCGTACCATGGCCTAAAACCAAATCCATAAATTACCTTCGAGCTCCCGGTGTCAGCTGAATGAGCTCAGAATACACTGACACGGAGACCGCATCACTACCTTTATTTCTAGAACTCTCTGTCTCATGATCATTTCATGAATTTCCATTATACAATCCCAATTTTCTTTTTAATCCTTTTCACGTAGGATTTTTTGTTCTTACAGGATCAATTCACAAAGCACCGAAATTGTGATTTAATCACAAAGATGTAATTTATTCATTTTATAAAGTATTTTAGCAGGAAGGATACATTGAGATTTCTCTCAATTTCAAGTATGTCCGGGGTTCAAGAACATTGAATTGACCAAATACAGGCGAATCGAGAGCGTAATACAGTGCTTTTCGCCGCATCTCGGCGCACTTCGGCAATCTCATTTCACCGAAAATTAGGTGATTTCACTATTTAGCGAATTGGTCACCATATTTTGCCGAAATTGGAGTCGTCGAAGCAGTTATCAAATATTGAGGAAAACCGCCAAAATTGCCATGGGGATTTCCGCCGAACTTAAAAAAAGGAAGTCTCCTATTCTCCTAATAGTGTCTTAAAATCAACAAAAATGTGTCTAAATAATAAAAAAAGTCCTTTAAAAAATAATAATAAAAAGGTCTGTTACAATATAAAACAACGCCTTTTAAAAAAGAAAGAAATGTCTTTAAAAAAATCCGAAAAATTCTTGTAAAAAGAAAAATAAAAAGACAACCCAATAAGGTCTTAAAAAAAAATATTAAGGGTTTTTTTAAAAAAAAATATTACATTGAATCCTATGGGTTTATCCTGTTTAACCCCTTTAAGAAGGACAAGGGGTCTTTAAAGTCAAGGCATTTAGGACGTAAACATCGTTGGTCCTTAAGGGGTTAAATCTGTAGAATTGAAACACTGAATGAAAATCAAGGCATTTCGCCGCAATTTCGGTGCCACTGAATCGTGGCGAATTGAATCGTATTTCGCCTGTATTTGGAGAATTGCCAGCTTTATGATTAGAAGAAATGTCCCGAAATTGCACTGAATGGTGAAATTCACAGTTGGGGCAATTCAGAGGTTAGTGAATAAGCCCTTTATGTTTATGTGTTACTTTGCAGTGTGACAGCTGCGGCGCTGACTTACTTTCTAGTAGTTGATCCTTTATTCCAGCTATTCTTTAATTCTTTTTATTCCTATCATCACTTGCTTTTGTTTTGCTCCACCTGCAGGTCTCGATTATCGGTGGTTATTATCCCCATTATGAAGCCGCACAAAGCTGATCATGTGTAATTGTCATTGTGTGGTAATAGGGATAATGCTAAATAATGGAGGATTGCAGGAGGAGTGAAACAAAAGCAAACTGTAAGAATAAATGGAATGAAAAAAAATGGCACTGGATAAAATACACATAATTATCATGAAAATAAAGATTACTTGTGATCGCCTGATACACTTTCACAAAATAATGAATAGGAATTGTGCAAGTATTAAAGAACTCAAAGGCCAAGAGGAGAAACCGTCTCATAGGAAGCCGGTGCAAAGGCAAAATATCATTGTACTGTTACAAACTAACACGCTGAATTGATCAGATTACAGAGTGCCGCGCCTGCCTGACGCATAAATTGGGGGAATTCAGTAGTTTTAGGTTTGCTAAACAAAAGCAATAAAATCCATCGATACAAGCAAAGCTCATTCCAAGGCTCACAGTGCGCACCTGTATATGGTTAATATTAGGTGTATATAATATCAACTCAACCAATCATTAATGTATCTAAATGCTCACATATTCTGCTGTCTGCCCTGATTAAGGTGACCACCACCATGCAAGCCACCCTGTCCATCTATCCCTCTGTCTTTCTATCCATCTGTCTATCTATCCATCCATCTGTCTGTCTTTCTAACCCTCTCTCTGTCTCTCCATCCCTCTCTCCCTCTCTCTGTCTATCCATCCCTCTCTCCCTCTCTCTGTCTATCCCTCCCTCTCTCTATCCATCCCTCTCTCTGTCTATCCCTCCCTCTCTCTATCCATCCCTCTCTCTGTCTATCCATCCCTCTCTCCCTCTCTCTGTCTATCCCTCCCTCTCTCTATCCATCCCTCTCTCTGTCTCTCCATCCCTCTCTCCCTCTCTCTGTCTATCCATCCCTCTCTCCCTCTCTCTGTCTCTCCATCCCTCTCTCCCTCTCTCTGTCTATCCATCCCTCTCTCTCTCTCTGTCTATCCCTCCTCTCTCTATCCATCCTCTCTCTGTCTCTCCATCCCTCTCTCCTCTCTCTGTCTCTCCATCCCTCTCTACTCTCTCTGTCTATCCATCCCTCTCTCCCTCTCTCTGTCTCTCCATCCCTCTCTCCCTCTCTCTGTCTCTCCATCCCTCTCTCCCTCTCTCTGTCTCTCCATCCCTCTCTACCTCTCTCTGTCTATCCATCCCTCTCTCCCTCTCTCTGTCTATCCCTCCCTCTCTCTATCCATCCCTCTCTCTGTCTCTCCATCCCTCTCTCCCTCTCTCTGTCTATCCCTCCCTCTCTCTATCCATCCCTCTCTCTGTCTCTCCATCCCTCTCTCCCTCTCTCTGTCTCTCCATCCCTCTCTACCTCTCTCTGTCTATCCATCCCTCTCTCCCTCTCTCTGTCTCTCCATCCCTCTCTCCCTCTCTCTGTCTATCCCTCTGTCTAACTATCCCTCTCTCTATCTATCCCTCTCTCTATCTATCCCTCTCTCTGTCTATCCCTCTCTCTGTCTGTCTATCCCTCTCTCTGTCTGTCTATCCCTCTGTCTATCCCTCTCTCTCTCTATCTATCCTCTCTCTATCTATCCCTCTCTCTGTCTATCCTTCTCTCTGTCTGTCTGTCTATCCCTCTCTCTGTCTATCCCTCTCTCTGTCTGTCTATCCCTCTCTCTATCTATCTCTCTCTCTGTCTATCCCTCTCTCTACCTATCCCTCTCTCTATCTATCCCTCTCTCCCTCTCTCTGTCTATCCCTCCCTCTCTCTATCCATCCCTCTCTGTCCCTCTCTCCCTCTCTGTCTTTCTTTCCGTCTGTCTAACTATCCCTCTCTCTCTATCCCTCTCTCTGTCTATCCCTCTCTCTGTCTATCTATCCCTCTCTCTGTCTGTCTATCCCTCTCTCTGTCTATCCCTCTCTCTGTCTATCCCTCTCTCTGTCTATCCCTCTCTCTGTCTGTCTATCCCTCTCTCTGTTTGTCTATCCCTCTCTCTGTCTGTCTATCCCTCTCTCTGTTTGTCTATCCCTCTCTCTGTTTGTCTATCCCTCTGTCTATCACTCTTTTTCTGTCTATCCCTCTCTCTGTCTATCCCTCTCTCTGTCTATCCCTCTCTCTGTCTATCCCTCTCTCTGTCTGTCTATCCCTCTCTCTGTCTATCCCTCTCTCTGTCTGTCTATCCCTCTCTCTGTCTGTCTATCCCTCTCTCTGTCTATCCCTCTCTCTGTCTGTCTATCCCTCTCTCTGTCTATCCCTCTCTCTCTCTGTCTATCCCTCTCTCTGTCTGTCTATCCCTCTCTCTGTCTGTCTATCCCTCTGTCTATCCCTCTCTCTCTCTGTCTATCCCTCTCTCTCTACCACCTGTCTCTCTATCCATCCCTCTGCCTGTCTCTCCATCTATCCCTCTGTCTTTCTATCTCTCTATCTATCAAATCCTGTACCTATATATACCAGCCTGTCTATCCAGGGCTGAATCTACTGTACATCTCAAAAACCTGTAGGCGCAGAGATCTGGCGTGCCCCCCCCCCTAGAAAAACACAAGTGCCAAAACTACTATTTTAATTTTTCGTTTTGGCGTAAACAAAACTATTTATTTTCAAAATTGAAAAACAATTTCTCTGTGCGCTCATATCAAAAGAAGCGTCAGAATCTGTTGCCTTAAAATGGAGCAGAATGTCAAGGCTTGGATTAACCCTAAACAGGCACAAAGGGTTAACTAACCCTAATTTCTAACCCGGACTATGGAAAACGATGCTCCATTTCGGCCAGGAGTAACCAAAATTCTGGTCATCAAAATACAGCTGAGGCTCAGGGTCTTTTTCAAGACGTGACATTTTACCACTTCATTTTTGGATTCTGCTTTTTCTGCATTTTTTCAATAGGATATCTTATCAAAACTTGCTTTGGAACAAAAAGGAGGTGTGTGTGTCGTTACTTTTTTGTTTGTATTTTTTTGTTTTACATTTTACCTGTTAATGTTTGGTATCATTTAGAAAAGCCCTTTCCAACGATGCCTTCTCTGTCTCTCTAGCCTGTAGGGCTCCAGAGATACAGGGGTCTAACTTATTATAAAAATAATTAACAGAGCAAGGCACCCCCTAGTGGTAGGCACCTGTAGGCACATGCCTACTTCGCCTAATTATAATTCCGGGCCTACGTCTATCCCTCTATATCTGTTTGTCTCTGTCCCTCTCTCTGTCTCTAGATCTGTCTCTCTCTGTGTCTCTCTCTAGATCCCTCTCACTCTACCTGTCTGCATCCATCTATCCATCCCTCTACCTGTCTGCATCCATCTATCCATCCCTCTACCTGTCTGCATCCATCTATCCATCCCTCTACCTGTCTGCATCCATCTATCCATCCTCTACCTGTCTGCATCCATCTATCCATCCCTCTACCTGTCTGCATCCATCTATCCATCCCTCTACCTGTCTGCATCCATCTATCCATCCCTCTACCTGTCTGCATCCATCTATCCATCCCTCTACCTGTCTGCATCCATCTATCCATCCCTCTACCTGTCTGCATCCATCTATCCATCCCTCTACCTGTCTGCATCCATTTTTCCATCCCTCTACCTGTCTGCATTCATCCATCCATCCAGGGGTCAAGCTGAGGGGGAATGTGAGGAAATGCAGTTCCTCCACTATGTTTTCAGGAGGAGCTGAGTTCCCATTGGTCACACACTATAAAACTTTTATTTAGGTGTTCAGCCCTTTGTTTCCTCACAATAAATAAAATATTTTGTATCTCTGTATCTATCCCTGTATCTATCCCTGTATCTATCTCTCTATCTCTGTATCTATCTATCCCTGTATCTCTGTATCTATCTATCCCTGTATCTATCTCTGTATCTATCCCTGTATCTATCCCTGTATCTATCTCTCTATCTCTGTATCTATCCCTGTATCTATCCCTGTATCTATCTCTCTATCTCTGTATCTATCCCTGTATCTATCCCTGTATCTATCTCTCTATCTCTGTATCTATCCCTGTATCTATCCCTGTATCTATCTCTCTATCTCTGTATCTATCCCTGTATCTATCCCTGTATCTATCTCTCTATCTCTGTATCTATCTATCCCTGTATCTATCTCTCTATCTCTGTATCTATCTATCTATCTATCTATCTATCTATCTATCTATCTATCTATCTATCTATCTATCTATCTATCTATCCCTGTATCTATCCCTGTATCTATCTCTGTATCTATCTCTGTATCTATCCCTGTATCTATCCCTGTATCTATCTCTGTATCTCTGTATCTATCTATCCCTGTATCTATCCCTGTATCTATCCCTGTATCTATCTCTGTATCTCTGTATCTATCTATCCCTGTATCTATCCCTGTATCTATCTCTGTATCTATCTATCCCTGTATCTATCCCTGTATCTATCCCTGTATCTATCTCTGTATCTATCTATCCCTGTATCTATCTCTGTATCTATCTATCCCTGTATCTATCCCTGTATCTATCCCTGTATCTATCCCTGTATCTATCCCTGTATCTATCTCTGTATCTATCTATCCCTGTATCTATCTCTGTATCTATCCCTGTATCTATCTCTGTATCTATCTCTGTATCTATCTCTGTATCTATCTCTGTATCTATCTCTGTATCTATCTCTGTATCTATCCCTGTATCTATCCCTGTATCTATCCCTGTATCTATCTCTGTATCTATCCCTGTATCTATCCCTGTATCTATCCCTGTATCTATCCCTGTATCTATCCCTGTATCTATCTATCCCTGTATCTATCTATCCCTGTATCTATCTCTGTATCTATCTCTGTATCTATCTCTGTATCTATCCCTGTATCTATCCCTGTATCTATCTCTGTATCTATCCCTGTATCTATCTCTGTATCTATCCCTGTATCTATCCCTGTATCTATACCTGTATCTATCTCTGTATCTATCCCTGTATCTATCTCTGTATCTATCCCTGTATCTATCTCTGTATCTATCCCTGTATCTATCTCTGTACCCATTCAGCACAGATGAATCTGCACTGGTTACACATTGTATTAAAGTTTACTATGGGCTTTTACTATTCTTAGGCTTTTTCCTGTTCCAATAAATCTTGGCTGTATTCATGTTTTATGGAGGTTTGCAGCCACTCTCTCCCCGGTACACACCTCCTTTCTTCCACCCTCTGTGTAATACAATTTTATGGTTCTGTAGCTTTTTTTTTTTCCCCAAGCGATTACACCCACGATGTATCACGGCTTAAAGTGAAAATCCAGGAGAGGTTCATTGTCGACAGTCAAAGTCGTAAAAATGTATTTGCAGAAATAATGTCCAAAAACGACAATGGAGAATCACTCCTGGGGGTGGCGGGGCATTTGTCAGTCATTTATAGGGATATATCATCCAGGGAGTCAATAGATCATCCAAATTAAATCGAACGATGCATCGCCCCTTATAAATGACTTGTTTTGGGGAAAAAAAGATGCCAACAACTTAGCTGTAAAATAAATATTGTATAAAAGTGGATTCAAGACCCATTAGAGACCCACCATAAGCTATTGCGTGTATATATATATATATATATATATATTACAGGTCCCAAAGTATATGTTATGATAGAAATGGAGATATGATGGAGGAAATATTAAGTAAAGAAGGGCTTTCTATAGAAATGACACCATCTCCTGGTCACACGTGAAAACCATGTGGAAATAAAGCCTAGAAAATAAAACAGCCCCCCCCAACTCAGACACTTAATGAATAAACTGTAATTGCAACCCTAACCCTAAAACAAGCAGTATACCCAAAATACCCAATAGTAGCCTTAGCCTAATTTCAAACCATATCCCTAGAATTAACCTTAAATAAGCACAATTAACCCTTTCGCTGCTGAGGCATTTCACGCCTGTGTGCTGAGCTCAGTTTTACTGGTTTCACTCATCATGTTTAAACGCATTTTGAAGCCACATTTTATTAAATGGCCCAGACATGTTATATTTCATTCTTTCCGGCAGACTCAGCAGATTCATAATATATCATTAGTATATGTATACGTCATGTCCTGTCAGTATATTATAAAAAAAAATGCAATAAAATTAGAATTTTCAATAATATTCAACGTGTAAAGTGTTTTTTTTCACATTTTAACATGCGAGCATTTGCGGTTATAGTTTCTATGAGTTGCGCTTGCATAAAAAAAACAAAACAAAAAAAACCAGTTTTTTTTTCTTAACTTTTAACATGGTCATGTTTGGAATCATTGGAAAGGCCATGCTCTGGCCAATCCAACGATACCAAAGATCAACCACTAGCTGCCACGGATCGTGAGAAAGCAGGTTCATTGTAACCCCCATCTCCACCATTGGTGGCAGTTAGGGATTAACTCCAGAACTGACATCACACTATGCACGATGACGCCAGTTGTCAGGGGGAGATCCCGGAAGCTTGGCCGAAATCCAAGATGTCGGGCAGCTCCGGGAGAGGATCGTGATCTGGTGCTTTTTGGCGCCGATTTGCGATCCAGCCCCCAAGGTTTTAAATCCAGCCACTGTTTGGAAGGGCAGGCTGTGCCCTTCCAAACGGTGCCTGACTTTCACCGCCACCCCTTACGGTAGGGGAGGGAGAGAGGTCCAAAGAACCTCCCTTTCAGGCACCTTCCCCGCACTCTCAGGGGGGGCGCCTGTAAAAGTTGTCATTGCGCTAGCGCAATGACATCTATTGTCCCCCCCGGGGTTCTGGAGTGCTGGGCTGACATCCAAGATGTCAGCCCGCACCGGGGGGCGCAGCAATCGGCCGGAATCCTGCGCTGAGCGCGTCCTTAGCAGCCAAGTGGTTAATATCTGTGACGGAAGCCTCTGCCACCTTCTGAGGGACTTGGATTCCAGGTGTCAGAGACTGGCTGGCGCGCGCACTCACAGTTTTGCCCACACTACATATAGACTTTGGGTCCTATGGAGAATAATGGATGCCAGCCTCATGCCCACAGACTATGGGTGATTAGTGCAAGGACTGTCCATGGAGCATTTGGGCATTGCCACAGATTTGTTTTAAAGCATGTTTCTGTGGTGCAGTTCCAAAAGTTGTTTGTTTGTATTAGTTTATCCTCCCCCTGGGATTGATTGTGCAGGACAGATAGTGTTATCACTGGGAGGAGGGGGTGCTCAGACAATAGAGTGGTAGATAACAAACATACACTGTGCAAACTGCATTAACATACTGTCTGTCTGGAAAATAAAGCCAAAGGATCAAGTCTCACTGGATGAATCTTGACTTTACTGGGGAATCATTGAGAAGGATACATTGAGATTTCTCTTGTTTTCAAGTATGTCCTGGTTCTTAATCCTAAAAGTAACCCTAACCCTAAAACAAGAATAGTAACCGAACCTTCATTTCAAACCCTAACCTTAAAAGTCACCCTAACCCTATACAAGTATCATTAGTAACCTAAGCCTAACACTTAAACAAGCACAAATAGTAACCTATCCCTATTTCCAAACCTACCCCTAGCCTTGAAAGTAATCCTAACCCTAAAACAAGAATAGTAAGTAACCTAACGTTCAGTTCAAACCCTAACCCTTGCTTTAAACGTCATCCTAAACCTATACAAGCACAAATCGTAACCACATAAACCAGCACAAATTACAACCTTACACGAATTTCAAACCCTAACCTTAAACGTAACCCTAAAACAAGAACAAAGAGTAACTAAACCCGAAAAGTATTTCTGACCCTAAAACGTGCACAAAATAGTAACCTAACCCTCATTTTAAACCCTAGCCTTAAAAGTAACCCTGAAACAAACATAGCGACCTTATCCTTATTTCAAACCTTAACCTTCTAAAGTAACCCTAAAACAAGAAGAAAGAGTAGCTAAACCCTAAAAGTAACTCTAACCCTAAAACGAGAACAAATAGTAACCTAACCCTCATTTTAAACCCCAACCCTAGCCTTAAAAGTCCCACTAACCCTATACAAGCACGAATACTAACCTAATCCTAATTTCAAACCTAACCCTAAAACAAGCAGAAATAGAAACCTATCCCTAATTTCAAACCCTAACCTTTAAAAGTAACCCTAAAGCAAAAACAAAGAGGAACTAAATTGCTAAACTCTAAAAGTAACTCTAAACCTAAAACGTGCAAATAGTAACCTAACCCTCATTTTAAACCCTAGCCTTAAAAGTAACCCTAATCCTTTACTAGCACAAATTGTAACCTAACCCTAATTTTTATTTCAATCCCTAACCCTAGCCTTAAAAGTAACCCTAAAATGAAACAAGCATAGCGACCTTATCCTTATTTCAAACCCTAACCTTCTAAAGTAACCCTAAAACAAGAAAGAGTAGCTAAACCCTAAAAGTAACTCTAACCCTAAAACGAGAACAAATAGTAACCTAACCCTCATTTTAAACCCCAACCCTAGCCTTAAAAGTAATTCTAAAACTTTACTAGCACAAATTGTAACTTTACCCTAATTTTTAATTCAATCCCTAACCCTAGCCTTAAAGTTTCGTAACCCTAACCCTAAAACAAGTATAAAGAGTGACATTACCCTAATTTCAAACACTATCCCTGAAAATCGCTAGCGTTTGAACCCAGGACATGCTTGAAAACGAGAGAAATCTCAATGTTTTCTTCCTGGTAAAACACTTTATAAACAAATAAATAAAAAGGTAAATTTCGGGAGCAATCGAAAATTTTCAAGTGGACCCAAAATGTTTTCGTTTCCGCCTAAAAATACAAGCTAAAAAGCTTGCAAATACAATGAGATATATGTCCATTTCTGAACATGAGCGTCTTTTTTTATTTGGTGTCGTTTGTATTGTGTAGTTTTCACAGGCAACCAGGAGGTGGCGTCATTTGCATAGGATACGTACAGGATCACATAACTGTAAGGGAGGGCATAATAGATGATTGAGAGAAATGACAAAAAAAAGATATTTCAGATAAAACAAAGAATAGACTTTAGTTTAGTAAACTCAGGCCCCCATAGGCCTTGGAACAGCATCTCCCAAGATGCTCAGAAACTCTAACCTGGCTGAGCATCATGGGAAGTTTAATTCTTAATCACCTGGGGTATGGGTGGAGGATTTTTCTGAGAAGTGAAGGTGGGGAGATTTGGTGAAAGGGGTGCTGAAGTACGAATGGGTTTTTTAGGTTAACAGAGAAAAATGTAGGACAAGCCGATTTTTGAAGAATTTAGAGGTTTCTAGTAAAGTGAATTATTAATGGGGGTCATTTTAAATGTGGTGTTTTCAGTGCGTGCTGTGTGGTCACAATGTATCTCACCCATATCGTGTGGCAAGGAACCCACCGAGGGATGATCCAATGATTATTCCTATTCCAAAGCACAGGCCGAGGATCCCCAGCGAGTCTGCCCGCTCCTTGTCAGATGTCAGATCCGTGACGATCATCTGTGCTCCTGCAAGTTCGAAAAATCCTTAAGTATAGAATCCCCCAAACAGCGCCTTTACATTACAATGCTGTACATATTGATGCAGTTCTCAATCTACTACCTCCTAAAACCCTTCAAAGGACATTTGTCTTTATCGGGGATAATTCTGACACTTCACTTTAATCAGAATAGTAAAAAACAAACAGAAAAAGTTATCCTAATCCTAGCTCTAATCCTAGCTCTAATCCTAGCCCTAACCTTAATCCTGACCCTAACCCTAATCATAAAGCAAGCATGAACTGTGTCCCTAACCCTAATCATAAAGCAAACATGAACTGTGTCCCCAACTCTAATCATAAAGCATTGCAATCATGAATTGTGACTTTAACCCTAAAGAAAAGTATTATTTATTATTATTCTTTATTTATAAAGCGCCAGCATATTCCGCAGCGCTGAAGTATGACCTGTGACTCTGATCCTAATCATAAAGAATGAACTGTGACCCTAACCCTAACGCTAATCATAAAGTATGAACTGTGACCCTAAACCTAATCCTAAAGCAAACATGAACTGTGACCCTAACCCTAATCATAAAGAAAGTATGAACTGTGACCCTAACCCTAATCATAAAGAATGAACTGTGACCCTAACCCTAATCATAAAGAAAGTATGAACTGTGACCCTAACCCTAATCATAAAGAATGAACTGTGACCCTAACCCTAATCATAAAGAAAGTATGAACTGTGACCCTAACCCTAATCATAAAGAATGAACTGTGACCCTAACCCTAATCATAAAGAATGAACTGTGACCCTAACCATAAACCTAATCATAAAGCAAACATGAACTGTGACCCTAACTAGGGATGAGCTGTTTGGTTCGATCAGTTCGGAGTTCGACTCGAACATTGGCAGTTCGAAAGTTGGCAAACTTCGAACTTTTTGGCGAGTTCAAAAAAAATAAAAAAAATTGAAAAAAGTATAAAAAATGCTTAAAAAAATACTAAAAAATCTAGAAATAAAGAGACTCTTTACTGCAGAATATTATAAGCAATGGTTTATTAGATATTGAATTAAAAAAACTACCCAGGGCAAGAAGGCACGCATGTGGGATAATTAGCAATGGACGGACTGTGTACGTCGTGAAGAATAGGGATGAGCCGAACACTCCCCGAGTTCGAAGCCGAACTTTCCAAATGTTCGGATCCGAACCCGAACTCCATACAAGTCAATGGGGCTGAAAATTCGGTTTTTTAGAGTGCCGTGCAAGAGGGCATATATGCTAGATATTTGCCATAAAAGGTGTATGGGGGTCCGGGTAGTGCCCTGGGGGACAGGAAACAAGGACAAAAAGTTTTAAAAAAACCATTTTTAAAGGGACAGTGAGTTTTCCATGAAATAAGGGTTAAAAATAAAAACGAAAAATTCCTTCAAATATCGTGCCTAGGAGGTCCCCATAACCTGCCCGTCAAGTGGCGGATTTCTAGGATGTATAGAAATATGTAAAAACCAAAAAATGACATTTCAAATGATGGTAAACGCTTTTCCTTTAATCTATTCATAAACAACTGCTTGGGGCGGCAGCCTGTATGAAAAGAGGAGACATTTTCAGACACGCAGAAAAAGTTTACAGATTTTTTGGCGGTGAAAAGCAGGAGAATGACTGGAGAATGGAAAATTCTAGACCAAATAGCCGATTTGGAAAGTGAGATAAATGGGAGAATTTTTCTGGTTCGGCTATTTTGACCTAGAATTTTCTCTTCAGTCATTCTCCTGAGTTTCACCTTTCTCTGAATAACCCTGTCAGGCTGTATTTAAAATATTTGCACATGTGTACATTTTTCTGAAACTTTCACACCTCAAAATTACATGTGCTTAGAGTGCATGAGGCTTGCATAGGATTTTTTGCGCCGCCTGTGTGTTTCATCTTTAAAATGCTGCAATGGGTGATGGGGATTTTCTAGCTTACAAGGAAAGCATGCTTTACAGTCTGCCTAATGTCTAGGTGCAAAGATTCTCACCCCTAAATGACATATGCTTACAGCAGGGCTCTCAAACTCTGGTGCCCCTGATGTTTTTGAACTACAACTCCCAGGATTCCCTCGCCATGTATTGCATTGAAATCATCCTGGGACTTGTAGTTCAAATCATGTTGGGGGGCCGTGAGTTTGAGACCCCTGGCATACTGTGCATGAGGCTTGCATAGGATTTTTTGCGCCACCTGTGTGTTTTATCTTTAAAATGCTGCAATGGGTGATGTGGATTTTCTAGTTTACAAGGAAAGCATGCTTTACAGTCTGCCTAATGTCTAGGTGCAAAGATTCTCACCTCTAAATGACATGTGCTTACAGCAGGGCTCTCAAAAGGCGTAAACAACAGGTGTTAATTAGTGTTTGGAAATAACATGTGCTTCTAATTAGTCTAGTCTCATGAATTTGATACATTGCCTGCAGACTGGGTGTGGCTCCTGCACATGTATAAACACTGTGCTTCTGAATTCTAAGAAGTGTTCATTTCTACTACATGTTCCTCTGATATACTGTTTAACCCCTTAAGGACCAGGGCTCTGTAAAGCCAATCATTAATGATGTAGATGTTACTTCATTTGTCATCAAGGGCTTAATAAAATCTTTATCACACTCCTTAGATTTAAACGTAATATTCCAGTATTTGTATGTCACGTACCTCTCCCGAAGGGCCTATGTGAGCATACAATTATTATTGTGTTAGATCTATAGTTTTGGTGCAAGCGTGGTGGAAGGGCTTGCTGCTTCTGCATTAGTAACACAACACAACGTGAAAATGTCTATCATAAAGCGTACAAGCTGAGTCCCTAGAGTCTCTGACTATCCATTGTCATACAGTATATACCTTGCTTTATACATATAATACATTCCCTCATCTAACAGGATAGTAGCCAGTCCCTGTGCATTTTAACCCCTTAAGGGTATCTAGGTGTCGTGTGTGGGTCTCTGATGGCGATATTTCTATACATCCTACAAATCCGCCACTTCACGGGCAGGTTATGGGGACCTCCTAGGCACGAGATTTGAAGGAATTTTTAGTTTTTATTTTTAACCCTTATTTTATGGAATACTCACTGTTCCTTTAAAAACTTTGTTTTTTTTTACTTTTTGTCCTTGTTTCCTGTCCCCCAGGGCACGTCCCGGACCCCCATACACCTTTTATGGCAAATATCTTGCATATATGCCCTCTTGGACACACTCTAAAAATCGAACTTTTGAGTCCCATTGACTTGCATTGAGTTCGAATCGTGTTCGCGTTCGAACTCGAACTTTTGAAATTGTTCGAGTTCGAATGCGAACCAAACACGGGGGTGTTCGGCTCATCCCTAACCCTAACCTTAAACCTAATCATAAAGCAAACATGAACTGTGACCCTAACCCTAATCATAAAGAATGAACTGTGACCCTAACACTAAACATGAACTGTGACCCTAACCCTAATCATAAAGAATGAACTGTGACCCTAACACTAAACATGAACTGTGACCCTAACCCTAATCATAAAGAATGAACTGTGACCCTAACCCTAAACCTAATCATAAAGCAAACATGAACTGTGACCCTCATGAACTACTGAACACATGAACCCTAACACTAAATATGAACTGTGACCCTAACCCTAGTAATTATAAAGCAAGCAGGAACTGAGACTCTAACCCTAATCAACTATTTTTAATAATACAAAAGATGTAACCCTAAACCTTGCCCTAACCCTAACCAATTATTTGTGCATTATTTGCTACGTGCAGTTGTGTATGATATAAAAAGTGCTGCCCCTGCAATTTTCATGTCATTTCATACTTTGAGCTTGATTTTTATTTTACACAAATTTGCTTTCCTCTTTTTGTGCAACATTACCCACAGCTTCCAAATATCGGAAACAGACAAATATAGTGGACGAATTGGTCCAACCCAAACCATGAGACGCTTCCGATATATATTTCTAACCAGCCGATTCTGGTTATTAGGAATCCAATAGTTTTAAATTCCAAAATAATTAGAATTAAACTGAATTTTTACGCCTGCACATGTCTAGGGTGAGGTTTTTCTATTCGATTCAGTAGAACTTGTAATAAAAGTTTGGATCCTTCTGGAAACCAAAATATTCCAGAATATAGTCATCAATATGTAAAAAAAAAATAGTGTTTTTTTATTCCAAATTTTGGATTTCTCTTTCAATTAGATCAGTAGCAATAGAGGCTGAATCTCATCGAAGGTTTTTCTCACCCTAAATTACAATGTAACTCTATCAAGGTTCTAAAGGCAGTCACCTAATCCATGTCAAGGTTCCTTCGACCTTCATTTGGTCTGGTCGAGGCTCTTTTGGCAGTCACTGGGTCTATAGCATCGATCAATAGCTTGTCGCCAAATAATAGGTTATTGTTTCATGGGTGGCTAACAAATCCATACCACGTTCTCTATACAGCCACCAAATTTATGTGAAGGTAGGACACGCAGTGGCCACCAAGTCAATATCATGGGACAGTAGGCACGATAATCCATTCTATAGAGATCACCATGCCCGTATGAAGAGCTGCATGGAGCCAGCCAGTCCCTATGAAGGCCTGTAAGCAGCCACCTATTCTTTAAGTTTATTTTGGGTATCATCTCATTCAAATAAACGTTCTATATGGAGTCACCAACATAATCCACCTGCTGCGCGTCAGGGTAACGTTTCTCGGTGAAGGTTGAACAAGTTCAAAGGTAGGTCCAAAAACATTTATACATATCTATGGATTAAACTGCTGAGATCTGGCGTCTCAAGAATGAGCCGCGTGACCCTAGACTTTGTTGCGTCAGCGGTTTCGAAAGCCATGGGAATTAATAGTAGTCTATGGCCATCCAGTGGATCATCTTGGTATTGTCATCTTCCCCGTCACATTCTCTAAGACACCCGAGTGTTACCTTGGGTTGGGTCTACGTACTATAGAGAATAAAGTGTTGGGATGAACCTCCTACTTATTGAATTCAGGTGGTTCGAACAGTCCCATTGCCACAGGTGTAAAAAGTCGCACACCTAGCCCTGCAATCTGCATTTACAAAACATTTGCGAGACACATGGCTCATTGTGAAGATCTCCTTTTCTATTCCAGCATGGCTGTGCCCCAGTGCATAAAGCAAGGTCCATAAACACATGGCTGGATGAGTTTGGAAGAACTTGACCGGCCGCACAGAGCCATGACCTTAACCCCGTCCATCGCCTTGGGGTGAACGGGATTGGAGATTACGAGCCAGGCCTTCTCATCCAACATCAGCGCCTGACCTCACAAATGCTCTACTGGATGAATGTTGAAAAATTCCCTAAGGAACGTCCCAAAATCTTATGGAATGCCTTCCCAGAAGAGTGGAAGCTGTTACAGCTGCAAGAGTGGGGTCAATGACTCCATATTAATGTCTATCAGGGTTATTCGGAGAGCGGTGAAAAGCAGACGAATGACTGGAGAATAGAAAATTCGATGTCAAAATAGTCAAACCAGAAAAATTCTCCCTTTCATCTCACTTTCCAAATTGGCTATTTTGACCTAGGATTTTCCATTCTCTAGTCATTCTCCTGCTTTTCACCGCTCTCCGAATAACCCTGTATGTATTTCCAATGTGTCCCTGTTGGTGGAATGGTGAGAGGTCCCCAATACTTTTGTCCACATAATCTATATCCTTCCAGGGGAACCTGGCAAGTGGCTACATGGAAGGATCACTGTGTGTATGATGGAACCAGTATAAGGTTGCAAGAAAAAGTATGTGAACCCTTTGGGATTACGTGGAGTTTTGCATGAATTGGTCATAAAATGTGCTCTGATCTTCATCTAAGTCACAACAATTTGAAAAACACCGTCTGCTTAAAATAATACAACACAAACATTATATGTTTTCATGTGTTTATTGAACATAACATGTAAACATTCACAGTGCAGGTTGGAAAACGTATGCGAACCCCTAGCCTAATGACTTCTCCAAAAGCTAATTGGAGCCAGGAGTGAGCCAACCTTGAGTCCAATCAGTGTAATATTATTGGATGTGTTCCTGAAAGCTGTCCTGCCCTTTAAAAACACACATCAGTTTTGGGTTTACTGGTTTCAAGAAGCACTGCCTGATGTGAACCATGCCTCGCAGAAAAGAGCTCTCAGAAGACCTACGATCAAGAATTGTTGACTTGCATGAAGCTGGAAAGGGTTACAAAAGTATCTCCAAAAGCCTTGATGTTCATGTGTCCACGGTAAGACAGACTGTCTACAAATGGAGAAAGTTCAGCACTGTTGCTACTCTCCCTAGGCGTGGTCGTCCTGTAAAGATGACTGCAAGAGCACAGCGCAGAATGCTTAATGAGGTAAAGAAGAATCCTAGAGTGTCAGCTAAAGACTTACAGAAATCTCTGGCACATGCTAACATTTTTGTTGACACATCTACAATAAGGAAAACATTAAACAAGAACGGAGTACATGGGAGGACACCACGGAGGAAGCCATTGCTGTCCAAAAAGAATATTGCAGCACGTTTGAAGTTTGCAAAAGAGCACCTGGATGTTCCACAGCACTACTGGCAAAATATTCTGTGGACAGATGAAACCAAAATTGAGTTGTTTGGAAAAAACACACAACACTTTGTGTGGAGAAAAAAAGGCAGAGCACACCAACATCAAAACCTCATCCCCACTGTAAAACATGGTGGAGGGAGCATCATGGTTTGGGGCTGCTTTGCTGCCTCAGGGCCTGGACGGATTGTTGTCACTGATGGAAAAATTAATTCCAGAGTTTATCAAGACATTTTGCAGGAAAACGTAAGACCATCTGTCCGCCAACTGAAGCTCCGCAGAGGATGGGTGATGCAACAGGACAATGACCCAAAGCATATAAGTAATTCAGCAAAAGAATGACTTCAACAAAACAAAATACGCCTTCTGGAGTGACCCAGTCAGAGTCCTGACCTCAACCCGATTGAAATGCTGTGGCATGACCTTAAGGCTAGGGTCAGATGAGCGCATTTTGTACGGACTGTGCGTCCGTGCAGTACGGACGTACTTTCTGACTGACGACAAGGTAGAGGCCACACAGTCCGTTTTTTTGACTGACGTATTTTTTGACTGATGTAGCAGGGAAAATAAATTACAATGAAAAACATTCTGTCCGTCAAAAATGCTGGACGTATAAATGCAGTCCGTCGGACCACATTCCATCACTCACACAGAAAGCTATGCGGACGTTGTGGACGTGGCGCACTCCGCACGTCCGTTCTAGCAGTATTACGTTCTTGCCTAACCTGCGTCTGTTTGCAGCGTCCGTCAGCCCCCGCACTTCTGTGCGGACGTACTTCGTGTGTGGGGCTCCATTTAACACAATTGTATGCTATCACGGACGTACTTATGTGCGGGCAACACGGCGGACGTTAACACTGCGCTCGTCTGACCCCAGCCTTGGAGAGCGATTCACACCAGACATCCAAGAATATTGCTACACTGAAACAGTTTTGTGAAGAGGAGTGGTCCAAAATTACTCCAGATCGTTGTGCAGGTCTGATCTGCAACTACAGGAAACGTTTGGTTGAGGTTATTGCTGCCAAAGGAGGGTCAACCAGTTATTAAGTCCAAAGGTTCACATACCTTTTCCACCCTGCACTGTGAATGTTTACATGTTCTGTTCAATAAACACTTGAAAACATATAATGTTTGTGTTGTATTATTTTAAGCAGACTGTGTTTTTCAAATTTTTGTGATTTAGATGAAGATCAGAGCACATTTTATGACCAATTCATGCAAAACTCCATGTAATCCCAAAGGGTTCACATACTTTTTCTTGCCACTGTAGGGCCAAGTCTACTTTGGTAGTAGAGGTAAAGCTGGTCCATTAGAGGTTTAATTGCAGACCCATCTGTGATCATCTTCTGCTGTTCTTCAGGCTCCAAAAGTGGTGATTCTACGTTGATCGAGTTCGCTCTGGGCACAATGACAATTTGAGATTATCGGAGTGGTTATGGCGCCAGGACGCCGTGTCTGCAGTTTCAGTTTTAAAAACCTATTGTTTCCTTACGATAGGGACTGAAAGCTGAGATTGTAACTCTGCCCAGGACCCCTGTCAGTCAGATAGCCAGGAATTAAATCTCCCGGCTCACATAGGATCAGGAGAGCAATCCATCTCATGTAAAGGTTTTCCAAACAGATTTTTCCAATTTTCATTGTTTAATTATGTTTCGGAAAACAGCAAATACGTGTTCATATAGTCGTGTGTTTGTTATGTGGATCTCGCCGAACTCTCGTGTTTCTGTGGACATGAATACATGTTGATGGTCCGTCTGTGAAAAATACGTATAACTCATGCACTGCGGGTACGGTTTCATTTTATTAGTCAACGTGTATCCAAAATAGACTAATTTGATTTGGTCACTGATTTCCCTCCTGCGATGCCTGCAGGGAACCCGGCAGCTCCTTCCTGTGCTACCCCTCTGTATACAGGATTACCATGGTGCATCTGGCAATCCGATAAACGAGCCAATGACTTATTGTGCAGGTTTTGCAGCAGAAGACTAGACCTGGACAAAGTAAAGGGATCTTTTGCGCCCCAATACTCGCCTGTGTAGGCACTGCACTGGCCTTCCACGCATAAACGCCCCTTTTCTCCCGCGCTGGGGACTCCCTTGGCGATGTTCTGCTTTGACAGCGTCTGTTTCTTCCATTCGAGGATGACACAGTCATCGGGGCTGAATGTTCACTCATTGAGATGCATTGGCTGGCAGTGAATTAGCAGAGCTGTGCATTCCCGACCTAAACCCCAGAAGGCTGTTCAGAGCAGGCTGATTGACAGCCTTCCAGACATTACATGGTCATAGTGGCTAGAGTGTTCCTTTAATTTGCCACTTGAGGAATATTTATACCTTATTTTTTGTGTGCCTTTTTCTGCTTCCGTTTATCTATTTATTTATTTTTAATAAAAAAAAATTACAATTTTTTTTATTAAATTATTATTTTTTTTAAAAAAAAATTGTTATCCCCCCCCATATTATTACCTGCATGCTACTTTCTCTTTTTCTATATACTGAGCCCCTTCGTGTATTAGTGGAGACCCCTTTATGTGGAGGTCTCTGAGCACAGACCACCTGTCAGGTGAAAACAACTCTGACCAGTACCTGGCAACCCGTGCATGAAGAACGATGGAAGTCTGGACAGGAAGAGGAAGGGGATACTGGTGGTAAAGGCCATGATCAGGTAATAGAAGGACGAGGACAGGAAGGAGAGGGCGAGGGCTGCTCGGGGGCCGTGCTGATCCGAGATCCTGCAAGAGAAGACAAAAATATATCCAAAACCTAGAAGTGGATAAAGAGCAGGAAGTAACTCAGCCAATCAGATTTCTTTAACAAAAACACACTCACACATAATCACAGAGACCCACAGCAATAAAAATAAAAATATATACATTAAAATTATATTAAAATGAAATATAAATTATATATCCAAGTAATTAAATTTAAAAATTAATATAAACATACATTAAAATATACTAAAATACATTTATATATTAAAATATCTATTGCATTATATATTAATAAAATAAATAATATTTTATATATTTAATATTAAAATGTATGATAATTACAGTGGCTCGGTCCTCATTTTCTTACAGAGCACTGCAATTATGGAATAACCTCCCAGACGCCATCAAATCGTCCCCCAGTCTTAAGTCACTCAAGAGCTCCCTATTAACATACCTCAATACAGAATGCACCTGTAAACATGTAACATAGTGACTATATACAGAATGCACATGTAAACATGTAACATAGTGACTATATACAGAATGCTCCTGTAAACATGTAACACAGTGACTATATACAGAATGTGCCTGTAAACATGTAACATTGTGACTATATACAGAATGCACCTGTAAAAATGTAACACAGTGACTATATACAGAATGCACCTGTAAACATGTAACATAACACAGTGACTATATACAGAATGCGCCTGTAAACATGTAACACAGTGACTATATACAGAATGTGCCTGTAAACATGTAACATTGTGACTATATACAGAATGCGCCTGTAAACATGTAACACAGTGACTATATACAGAATGCACCTGTAAACATGTAACATAGTGACTGTATACAGAATGCACCTGTAAACATGTAACATAGTGACTATATACAGAATGCACCTGTAAACATGTGACTATATACAGAATGCACCTGTAAACATGTAACATAACACAGTGACTATATACAGAATGTGCCTGTAAACATGTAACACAGTGACTATATACAGAATGCGCCTGTAAACATGTAACACAGTGACTATATACAGAATGCGCCTGTAAACATGTAACATGGTGACTATATACAGAATCATTGCACCTGTAAACATGTAACATAGTGACTATATACAGAATGCACCTGTAAACATGTAACATAATGACTATTTTACTTACATATTTATTTTTCTGTTAATCTGTATATTTGTGTTTTTTTAATATCTTGCATTGTATTACTTTATATTTCTATAACATTTTAATGTTCTTGAATCCAGGACATACTTGAAAACAAGAGAAATCTCAATATATCCTTCCTGGTAAAACACTTTCAGGGCTATTCAGAAAGAGGTTAAAACCTTGAATGACTGGAGAATTGAAAATTCTAGGTCAAAATAGTCAAACCAGAAACATTCTTCCATTTATCTCACTTTCTAAAATAGCTATTTGGTCTAGATTGTTCATTCTCCTGCCAATTCTCAAGGTTTTCACCTCTCTCTGAATAGCCCTGTTTATAAATAAATAAATAAATTACAAAATTGTTTTAGAATAAATTTAAAATGCTGCCCCTGTCAAAGTGCTGCCCGGAACCATGGCCCCATTGGGACCCATGGACTAGCCGGCCCTGAACGGGAAAGTAGTGCTTTGTCGCTCACCTCACCAGCCCTAATGTATTTTGTGTCAGTAAATGTGCTGCAGACAGATAATAAAATGGTGAGATCTCCTGCTTATGGGGGTTTGTAGTGATCAGAATGAGATTATTAGCAATGCAATATCTGTATGTGCTGCATAATGCCTGTGTATGGCAATTACAGCAACACCTTGTATCTGTATGTGCTGCATAATGCCTGTTTATGGCAATTACAGCAACACCTTGTATCTGTATGTGCTGTATAATGCCTGTGTATGGCAATTACAGCAACACCTTGTATCTGTATGTGCTGCATAATGCCCGTGTATGGCAATTACAGCAACACCTTGTATCTGTATGTGCCGCATAATGCCTGTGTATGGCAATTACAGCAACACCTTGTATCTGTATGTGCTGTATAATGCCTGTGTATGGCAATTACAGCAACACCTTGTATCTGTATGTGCTGCATAATGCCCGTGTATGGCAATTACAGCAACACCTTGTATCTGTATGTGCTACATAATGCCTGTTTATGGCAATTACAGCAACACCTTGTATCTGTATGTGCTGTATAATGCCTGTGTATGGCAATTACAGCAACACCTTGTATCTGTATGTGCTGCATAATGCCTGTGTATGGCATATACAGCAACACCTTGTATCTGTATGTGCTGCATAATGCCTGTGTATGGCAATTACAGCAACACCTTGTATCTGTATGTGCTGCATAATACCTGTGTATGGCAATTACAGCGACACCTTGTATCTGTATTGCTGCATAATGCCTGTGTATGGCAATTACAGCAACACCTTGTATCTGTATGTGCTGCATAATACCTGTGTATGGCAATTACAGCAACACCTTGTATCTGTATGTGCTGCATAATGCCTGTGTATGACAATTACAGCAACAACACCTTGTATCTGTATGTGCTGCATAATGCCTGTGTATGGCAATTACAGCAACACCTTGTATCTGTACTGTACAGGGATTTACACTCATTATAACCCCCTGAATCTTATCCATGTACAGTAGCGACTGACCCCACAGCTCTCCCTGTATTCTGTCCAATCGCCGGCTGCTGGAATGCTGCCGTAAAGTTTGAGGTTTTTGTTACAGTGAGAATTAGGCTAGGTTCAGACTAACGCAGTATTAATGTGCGTTTAGGCTAGGGACAGATGAGCGCATTTTCTGCGGCCACCGTCAAAATGTACGTCGATGCGTGCGCACGCATTTTTTCACGGAATACGCTTAAGTGGTCAGACGACCACAGTCGCACAGTCGCAGGTACTCACCAACGCAATTCTAGGGAAATCCGGCTGTTTGAACGTTATGTAGGCCGCACACTAGCAGTGTCTGACATCTCCTAATCACGCACACACGCTGCCATGCGGCCGCAGCGCACTCTGTACGTCTGTAGCAGCGGTTTCACGTTCTGAGAAAAATGCGTTCATTTGCCGGTTGCGTGGTGTCGGCGCACTTTTGTACGCACGTACTGCGTATATTGGCCGTCATTGGCCGTTATGTGCTGCTACTGCCGCCGTGATTTAGTGCGCCTGCACGCGCGTTCCGACTGCCCCACTCTGACCCTAGCCTTAGCAGCACTAAGGCTGGGGTCAGACCAGCGCACTTTTAACGTGCGTTCTGGCGCACATAATTACGGCTGCACTAGCAGCAGATGACGGGCAATGACGGACAATATACGATGTACGGCCGCACAAAAGTCCGGCCGCGCAACGCAAGTGGAAAACGAACGCATTTTTTCGAGAATGCCGAACCGCTAGTACGGACGTACAGAGTGCGCAGCTGCGGCATAGCGGCGTGTTTGCGTGATTAGGAGATGTCAGACACTGCTAATGTCCAGCCTACATAACGTCCAGACGCAAAAAGAGTTTTATTGACAATCCGAAAGAAATCACGCACGAAAAATGCGCATCGTATGACCGTTTTCGCGAATTCCGTGAAAAAATACGTCAATTCGTTCGGACGCACTTATTTACGTTCGCGTGTAAAAATGCTTTCGTTTGACCCTAGCCTTAATCACGGCCCTGCTAGCAGCAAATGACGTCCAATGCCGGGCAGCATACGAAGAACGGCCGCACAAAAGTGCGGCTGCGCAACGCAAGTGGCAAACGAACGCATGTTTTTTGAGAACGTGATACCGCTAGTACTGTCGTACAGAGTGCGCTGCGTCCGCAAAGAGGCGTGTGTGTGTGATTAGGAGACATCAGACGCTGCTAATGTCCGGCCAACATAACGTCCAGACGCAAAAAGTGTTTTATTGACGATCCGTACAAAATCACGGACGAAAATGCGCATTGTATGACCGCTATCGCGTATTCCGTGAAAAAATGCGTCCATTCGTTCGAACGCACTTTTTCACGGACAACGCAAAAAATGCGTTAGTCTGACCCTAGCCTTAGGGTTGCTATTTGCAGCTTTTTTTATGCCTCTCTGGGGTGATTGGAGAGAAATAAAACCTAAGGATTTTGATTGACTACAGGTGGCACGCTAATCTCACTTAAAAAAGGTGTGAAAATGGGCTTTTGATTAGCTTATTAGTGCTTTTCAATGCAAAATAGCCTTAACTCAACACTGGGAGTGAAGGGGTTAATGAGCTACTAGAAAAACAAAAGGAAAGATCACGCTGATGACTTGCGCATTAATGTTTCCAGCCGTGACTTGACAATAATTAATATTTTACCATTTCTATTAGCACAGACATTGGGATTACGTTTCATTGTAACAAGCACGAAAAATAGAAGCCAAACATATACTGTGTTTATAAACATACTGTTTTGAAAAACAAAGAAATGAGATTGACATAATAATGGAATCTCTTCCTGTAGACTGTCCAGTTTATTCAGAGAGCGGTGAAAAGCAGGAGAATGACTGGAGAAGTGAAAATTCTAGGTCAAAATAGCCGAACCAGAAAAATTCTCCCACTTTCCAAATCGGCTATTTTGACCTAGAATTTTCCATTCTCCAGTCATTCTCCTGCTTTTCACCTCTCTCTGAATAACCCGGTGTATTAATTTTTTTTAAAAAAAATTTGAGAAAGGATTTTACCAGGAAGGATACATTGAGATTTCTCTCGTTTCCAAGTATGTCCTGGCTTAATTCATGGAGATCCTGCCCTGGCTGCACTGATTACACAAAATGTTTACTTTATAAAAAGGCAAAAACGAAAACAAACTGATCTTTGTAAATAGGGAGGGACCTGATAAAACCTGCACAGAAACAAAATAACTGCATGGAGGCTAAAGCTCATGCTCCGCAGCTAGGGTCGCCAGGTCGGCCATGTATTCCTGGACATATAATTTATTCATGCTGATGGTCAGTGCATAAAAAATGCCACCCTGCAGCATGTATAATCCATAAACTGCAGGTAAGAAATTAAAAAGGAATCCCAGAGGGGTTACAATACTCACTAACCTCCGAATTGGCCCCGAATTGTGCAAAACGGTGAATTTTATCATAGGTTCAATTTCGGGGCAATTTGCCTTTTTACAGAGCTGTTAATTCACCGAATACCGGCGAATTGACAGCAAAATACAGTGCAATTTGGCAGCACTAAAATTGCCCCCTAGAAGACTATCATGCCTTCTATTCAAAGGACACCGAAACGTCATATATTTCATCGTTTAAATTAGATGGGTTTAAACCAGCTGGGTGGAGTAGAGGTAACATCACTGCTCTGCGTGGAGAGAGCCTGTGGAGACATGGGTACGATCCCAGCAAGAGCACCTCTCCAGTAAGTGTCCTTGGGCAAGACACGTAACGGTA
This sequence comes from Leptobrachium leishanense, assembly GCA_009667805.1. Classification (NCBI taxonomy): domain Eukaryota; kingdom Metazoa; phylum Chordata; class Amphibia; order Anura; family Megophryidae; genus Leptobrachium; species Leptobrachium leishanense. The sequence continues at coordinate 111,182,028 of CM019072.1, forward strand.
CGTACTCGCCACCCAGGACTTACTGAAAATGAGAGAAATCTCAATGTATCCTTCCTGGTAAGGCTAGGGTCAGACGAACGCATTTTTTGCGTCGTCCGTGAAAAAGTGCGGTCAAGCGAATGGACGTATTTTTCACGGAATACGCGATAGCGGTCATACGATGCGCATTTTCGTCCGTGATTTTGTACGGATCATCAATAAAACACTTTTTGCGTCTGGACGTTATGTTAGCCGGACATTAGCAGCGTCTGACGTCTCCTAATCACGCACACACGCCGCTAGCGGACGCAGCGCACTCTGTACGTCAGTACTAGCGGTTTGACGTTCTCGAAAAAATGCGTTTGTTTGCCACTTGCGTTGCACGGACAAACTTTCGTGCGGCCGTTCGTCGTATGTTCCCCGGCATTGGACGTCATTTGCTGCTAGTACGGCCGTGATTTCGTGCGGCTAAGGCTAGGGTCAGACTAACGCATTTTTCACGTTGTCCGTGAAAATGTGCGTTCGAAGAATGGATGTATTTTTTCACGGAATACACGATAGCGGTCATACTATGCGCAGTTTCATCCGTGATTTTGTACGGATCATCAATAAAACACTTCTTGCATCTGGACGTTATGTTAGCCGGACATTAGCAGCGTCTGACGTCTCCAATTCACGCACACACGCCGCTATGCGGACGCAGCGCACTCTGTACGTCAGTACTAGTGGTTTAACGTTCTCGAAAAAATGCGTTCATTTTCCACTTGCGTTGCGCAGCCGGACTTTTGTGCGACCGTACTTCGTATATTGGCCGTCATTGCCCGGCATCTGCTGCTAGCACGGCCGTGATTTAGGCTAGGGTCAGACGAACGCATTTTTCACGTCGTCCGTGAAAAAGTTCGGTCGAACGAACGTACGTATTTTCCCCCGGAATACGCGATAGCGGTCATACGATGCGCCTTTTCGTCCGTGATTTTGTACGGATCATCAATAAAACACTTTTTGAGTCTGGACGTTATGTTGCGGACATTAGCAGCGTCTGACGTCTCCTAATCACGCACACACGCCGCTATGCGGCCGCAGCGCACTCTGTACGTCAGTAGTAGCGGTTTGACGTTCTCGAAAAAATGCGTTCGTTGGCCACTTGCGTTGCGCGGACGAACTTTCGTGCGGCCGTTCGTCGTATGTTCCCCGGCATTGGACGTCATTTGCTGCTAGTACGGCCGTGATTTCGTGCGGCTAAACGCACGTTAAAACTGCTTTCGTCTGACCTTAGCCTAAGTGCGCCTGCACGCGCGTTCGCACTGCTTCAGTCTGACCCTAGCCTTAACGCACGTTAAAACTGCGTTCGTCTGACCTTAGCCTAAAATACTTTCTCAAAAAAAACAGGCGAATACCGTGGGCTTCAATATAAATAAAGTAATATTTTTTTTTAAATATTTTTTATGCAAAAACCTTTTTGTATTTTCTTAAAGACTTTTTTTTAGAATTTCGTAACAGACCTTTTTATTATTTTTTTAAAGGACCTTTTTTATTATTTAGACACATTTTACATTTTTATTGTTTTAACTCCTATTGTGATAAAAGGAGACTTCCATTTTTTTCCCCTCAGTTCGATATTATTTGATGATGCCAATTCTGGGGGGGGGGGGGTTCGTCGGCGACTGCAATTTTAACTATTCGAAACCAGTGAATTCACCGAATTTTCTGCTCTAGAGGACTGCGCTATAGCACCCTGTGCATGATCACATATATAAATATATACGTACATTATATATATATATATATATATATATAATGAATTAAATACACATACCTTCCAAATATAGGGCTGCCAACAAGTTGGAGAATCCCAAAGAGTGTTTGGAGGTAACCAAAACCAACCGTGTCCAAACCGAGCGTCCTCGTCAGTTGCTGAAATGTACAAAGATCAAACAATAACAATAAATAGCAACTTCTGTCTGCCTGTCCGCTCATTCTTTTCATCACACAGCCAATCAGAGCGTGAGTCTGCTGTATCCTACTGCCAGTATACAGGAAACTCAAGTGCTGATTGGTTTTGTATTGAAATGAGTGTGAGCCTTTGAGGAGATTTAAGCACACACTTACTCGATTCACACCGTAGCGCGGCGCCATGTGAAACAAAACACAGAGGTTTTGGTTTACTTGAATGGACATTGAAGTGTAAGCTCACCTGCCACGTCGAGGCACCTCTGGGTCAGGTGGGTTCTACCTAATGAAACAAAGAGCTGCTTTTCTCAGCAACCTCATATCCTCATGCTGCATCTCAGCCAAGAGGCAAACTGATGGGTTACGTTTATACCCTAACCAGGAGAGGAGGCGCAAAGCCCTATTTTTCTACATATGCATATATTTTGCTGTATCTCCAGCCAGGTCATTTTTTGCTGCTGCCTCATTCCGTGTTTTCATTTTAATCCCAAAGCGGAATTGTTCTTGGTGAGGGTATAAACCATATATAAATACACGAGGAGCCCCTAAAGACACCCGCACACCCTAAATATATGGGGGAGCCCCTGAAAAAACACCTGCACACCCTAAATATATGGAGAAACCCCTAAAAAGTAGCCCGCACACCCTGAATATATGGAGGAGCCCTAAAAAGACACCCTCACAGCCTGAATATATGGAGGAGCCCTAAAAAGACACCCGCACACCCTGAATATATGGAGAAACCCCTAAAAAGACACCCGCACACCCTGAATATATGGAGGAGCCCTAAAAAGACACCCTCACACCCTGAATATATGGAGAAACCCCTAAAAAGACACCCGCACACCCTGAATATATGGATGAACCCCTAAAAAGACACCTGCACACACTGAATATATGGAGGAACCCCTAAAAAGACACCCTCACAGCCCTGATATATATGGAAGGAGCCCCTAAAAAGACACCCGCACACCCTGAATATATGGAGGAGCCCTAAAAAGACACCCACAACACCCTGAATATATGGAGGAGCCCCTAAAAAAGACACCCGCACACCCTGAATATATGGAGAAACCCCTAAAAAGACACCCGCACACCCTGAAATATGGAGGAACCCCTAAAAAGACACCCGCACACCCTGAAATATGGAGAAACCCCTAAAAAGACACCCCACACCCTGAATATATGGAGGAGCCCTAAAAAGACACCCGCACACCCTGAATATATGGAGGAGCCCCTAAAAAGACACCCTCACACCCTGAATATATGGAGAACCCCTAAAAAGACACCCGCACACCCTGAATATATGGATGAACCCCTAAAAAGACACCCGCACACCCTGAATATATGGATGAACCCCTAAAAAGACACCTGCACACACTGAATATATGGAGGAACCCCTAAAAAGACAGCCCTCACACCTGAATATATGGAGGAGCCCCTAAAAAGACACTCCCGCACACCCTGAATATATGGAGGAGCCCCTAAAAAGACACCCACACACCCTGAATATATGGAGGAGCCACTAAAAATACACCCGCACACCCTGAATATATGGAGGAACCCCTAAAGACACCCACACACCCTGAATATATGGAGGAGCCCTTAAAAAGACACCCGCACACCCTGAATATATGGAGGACCCATAAAAAGACACCCACACACCCTGAATATATGAGGAGCCCCTAAAAAACACCCGCACACCCTGAATATATGGAGAAACCCCTAAAAAGACAACCCACACACCTGAATATATGGAGGAGCCCCTAAAAAGACACCCGCACACCCTGAATATATGGAGAAACCCCTAAAAAAGACACGCCGCACACCGAATATATGGGAAAACCCCTAAAAAAGACACTCGCACACCCTGAATATATGGAGGAACCCCTAAAAAGACACTCGCACACCCTGAATATATGGAGAAACCCCTAAAAAGACACCCGCACACCCTGAATATATGGAGAAACCCCTAAAAAGACACTCGCACACCCTGAATATATGGAGGAACCCCTAAAAATACACTCGCACACCCTGAATATATGGAGGAGCCCCTAAAATGACACTCGCACACCCTGAATATATGGAGGAGCCCCTAAAAAGACACCCGCACACCCTGAATATATGGAGGAGCCCCTAAAAAGACACCCGCACACCCTGAATATATGGAGAAACCCCTAAAAAGACACCCGCACACCCTGAATATATGGAGGAGCCCCGAAAATGACACCCACACACCCTGAATATATGGAGGAGCCCCTAAAAAGACACCCACACACCCTGAATATATGGAGGAGCCCCTAAAAAGACACACACCCTGAATATATGGAGGAGCCCCTAAAAAGACACACACCCTGAATATATGGAGGAGCCCCTAAAATGACACCCACACACCCTGAATATATGGAGCCCCTAAAAAGACACCCGCACAACCTGAATATATGGAGGAGCCCCTAAAAAGACACCCACACACCCTGAATATATGGAGGAACCCCTAAAAAGACACCCACACACCCTGAATATATGGAGGAGCCCCTAAAAAGACACCCGCACACCCTGAATATATGGAGGAGCCCCTAAAAAGACACCCACACACCCTGAATATATGGAGGAGCCCCTAAAAGACACCCGCACACCCTGAATATATGGAGGAGCCCCTAAAAAGACACCCACACACCCTGAATATATGGAGGAGCCCCTAAAAAGACACCCGCACACCCTGAATATATGGAGGAGCCCCTAAAAAGACACCCGCACACCCTGAATATATGGAGGAGCCCCTAAAATGACACCCGCACACCCTGAATATATGGAGGAGCCCCTAAAAATACACCCACACACCCTGAATATATGGAGGAGCCCCTAAAAAGACACCCGCACACCCTGAATATATGGAGAAACCCCTAAAAAGACACCCTCACACCCTGAATATATGGAGGAGCCCCTAAAATGACACCCGCACACCCTGAATATATGGAGGAGCCCCTAAAAAGACACCCACAAACCCTGAATATATGGAGGAGCCCCTAAAAAGACACCCGCACACCCTGAATATATGGAGGAGCCCCTAAAAAGACACCTGCACACCCTGAATATATGGAGGAGCCCCTAAAAAGACACCCACACACCCTGAATATATGGAGGAACCCCTAAAAAGACACCTGAACACATACAGGTCTATTCACCAACGGTGAAGCTCAGGAGAAGAGAACAATCTAGACCAAGTAGCCGATTTGGAAAGTGAGATAAGGCTGGGGTCAGACGAGCGTAGTGTTCACGTCCGTGTTGCCCGCACATAAGTACGTCCGTGATAGCATACAATTGTGTTAAATGAAGCCCCACACACGAAGTACGTCCGCACAGAAGTGCGGGGGCTGACGGACGCTGCAAACGGACGCAGGTTAGGCAAGAACGTAATACTGCTAGAACGGACGTGCGGAGTGCGCCACGTCCACAACGTCCGCATAGCTTTGTGTGTGAGTGATGGAGCGAGGTCAGACGGACTGCATTTATACGTCCAGCATTTTTGACGGACAGAATGTTTTTTCATTGTAATTTATTTTTCCCTCCTACATCCGTCAAAAAATAACTTCAGTGAAAAAACGGACTGTGTGACCACTACTGCGTCATCCGTACTGACGATGTCCGTACTGCACGGACGTACAGTCCGTAGAAATCACGCTCGTCTGACCCCAGCCTTAATGGGAGAATTTTTCTGGTTTGAATATTTTGACTCAGGAAACTTGGCAGGATAAATGAAAATTCTGAGTTTCACCTTTAGTGAATAGGTCTGATAGAGGAGCCGCCGCCGTAAGAAGAGGGATAGTAGGAGAGAAAATCTGGAATGTTGCCCCCTATTGGCACAGCCGCCTCTGGACTCCAACCATAATCCCTCTCAGCCAATCCCGGCTGTCGCAGCACATTGGGTTTGTGCAGCGGATATTGGGTTGAGAGGATCTGCCCGTCAGCTCCGAAAAATTCAAGAAGCTACATGTTTGTGTGACCTTGTAGAGTACGGCATAGCATGCACCATGCACGTCACCTGCACAAACACAATAACACTCACCGGAGTCACCGAAAACTGCATGAACAGGCATGAAATATCTGCCACTACCAACATATAGGCCACCCTGATGGTGCGGCGCTTGGCGATCGTCTCTCCTGGATTTGAAGCCATTTCTGCCCCTTAAACCGGTTCAGCAGTGAAATAAAGAGGCAGGTTTAGGTTTTGCACGAGGGCTTTCGTTTTCGCCTGGATCCGTTTCCTGGCTTTGGTGCAAAGTTCAGGGAGAGTAGCCGCCCCCCCCCCATCTCATCGCTCGATCTCACCACGGCGCAGACTTCTCTTTCACATTTAATGCTCTCTTTACGTTCCTGCATCATTGTATCCGCTCTGATCATTTGTTTTGTTGGGGACGAAGCATCAGCCTCCCCTATGCTAATTCCCCATATTAAAGGGCCAGTACCACCAAAAAATGAAACGTCCTTATTGTGTTTATTTTATATTGCTGATATCTGACATGTGTTTGTTTTTCTCTTGTTTAGAAAATATTTTCCTCTATATGTGTCACTGGGTGCATCCATTGTGTGATATTTTCCTCTATATGAGTCACTGGGTGCATCCATTGTGTGATATTTTCCTCTATATATGTCACTGGGTGCATCCATTGTGTGATATTTTCTTCTACAGTTGTGTTCAAAATTATTCAGCCCCCACTGAAATTGAGTGTTTTGGCCAGTTTGACATTGATTTTGATCATTCAGTCATCTTGCTTACAATTAAATCAAAGAGGCACGTGTAGGTCAGACAAATATAACATAACATTTATAATGAAATAACCACAAATGTCTTTTCTGTGCTCACATCATTATCAGTTTTATTCAACCCCAAGTGACATTCAATCTTAGTACTTAGTACAACATCCTTTTACAGTTATAACAGCTTTTTTTTGTAAATAATGGTTTATTGAGTTTTTAAGACAGGTAAATAAGTCATTTGACCACGCAGGGTCGCATAATAATAGTCATAATACAACAAAAGAAATGTGTTCACAGTGCTTCAACAGGCAATTTTTCAAGAAAGACTAACTCAGATTGAACAAGTTCTATCCACACATTACCCTGAGTGATCCGTAAAACAATGAATATTAAAAAATAAAGGATAATGGAACTACTAAGATAGAAGAAATAGGGGGGGGGTCAGGTTCAGGGAGGGGTGGTAGAGGGTTCCAACTGAGAAAGGGTAGGACCGAGACGGTCTATAAAGGCCGTGGTGATCGTGATAGCGTCCCATTGAGACCAGATTTGTGAGTAGCGGGGTAGTTGGTCAGTGGTAGATAAGTGGAGACGTTCCACGACTCTCAGCTCCTCCATCTTTATGAACCACAATTGAATAGTTGGTGGGGTATTCCGTTTCCAGTATAAGGGAATCAGGCTCTTAGCGACATTCAAGATGCGGGGCAACAGGGAGTTCTTGTACGCCGCCACTGACATTGAGGTATGGTGTAGCAACATAGTTGCTGGTGTGAAAGGCGGGGATAACCAAGGAGGACCCTCGCGATGGAATGAAGGCTCGACCAGTAAGGGCGAATCAGGGGACATTCCCACCACAAATGCAGAACAGAGCCCAGGGCATTGAAGCATCTCCAGCAGTCGGGAGAGGCTGCTGGGGAGATAGCATGTAATCTGAGAGGAGTGTAGTACCATAGTGAAAGCAATTTATATGCGGTTTCTTGGGCTCCGCTGGCTATAGAACAACGGTGGGTCAATTCACATATGCCCATCCATTGCTCATCAGTAAAGGTACAGTCTAGCATCGTTTCCCATTTACCCATAAATGGGGGGGACCGCGGCGGCTGCCTCTCTAATCAGGGAGTACATGAAAGACACCCCGTGAGCCAGGGGGGTGGGAGATGCGCATCTGCTTTCTAGAGGAGTGAAGGGGCGTCGCAGCATGTGCTGTCGCGGGGCTTTTCGAAGGCATTCAGTGACCTGGCGAAATTTAAGTTGGTGCAAGAACGTCGGCGGGCTGTCTCCTAATAGGGCGTGTAAGGGTAGCGGGCCCGTATTGGTCAGAAAGTGGTGTACCCTAGGGACAGGGACAGGGATGAGTGATATTAATGCCCTCGGGCCCATGTTAGACAAGAACCCTTCTCCATATGTGATTGGTGTCATCGGGAGGGATGAGACGTGAGGTTGGACTGAGTTGTCACTCGGTACCAACATTGCAAAGTAATTCGCGTGTACGGAGAGGACCGAGTCAGGCGAAGGCCCACCGATCTGGGTACCCACGGCAAAATTGCCAGCGGCACTTCCAGCAGAGCCTGCTCCGCCGACTTCCATCTCTTCCGCACCCCTCCCCCGACCATTCGACAGCCCGCAGTAGGTGGCAGGAGACGTAGTAACGATAAAAATCTGGGGCACCCAGTCCACCCTGATTCCTAGCCCGTGTCAGTATGTCAAATCTAATGCGCGGGCGTGCCCGTCTCCAGATGTAAGAGGACAGGAGAGAGCGGAGGGAAGCAAAGAAAGAGCGGGGGACAGCAATGGGGAGTGTTTGAAACAGGTACAAGAATCGCGCAGAATATTCATTTTAATAACGGAAACCCTCCCCAACCAGGATATGTGCGAAAGATCCCACGCCTTGAGGTCCCTGCGGACGGCCGACAGCAGTGGGGTGAAATTGAGGTCAAATAACCGGGTACTGTCCGCAGTCAGCCAAACCCCCAAGTATTTCAGTCGGGAGCCCACCCATTTGAAGGGGAGGGTAGGGCGCATAGCAATCACCCGGTGGGAGGGGACCGAGACATTTAGTATGGATGACTTCGAAAAGTTTATTTTAAGGTTAGCTAAAGTATAATATTCCTCGAATGCTGCTAAGATGTTAGGCAGCGAAATGAGCGGGTTGGAGACAAAAAAGAGGAGGTCGTCTGCATACGCGGCGACCTTATGAGGTTCTCGTCCCAGGGAGACACGGAGATGTCCGAGTGCTGGCGGATTGCCTCCAGAAACGGTTCCAGGGACAGTACAAAGAGCAAGGGTGATAGGGGACAGCCCTGGCGCGTACCATTGCAAATAGGAAAACTGTCTGTAAAAATGCCGTTTACACATACCCTAGCCGAGGGGCCCTTATACAGCGCCTCAATCCAGGAACAGAGGGAAGGTCCCAACCCAAGGTGGCGGAGCGTAGCAAAAAGAAAATCCCACCCCACCCTGTCAAACGCTTTCTCCGCGTCCGTCGACAGGAGCAAAAGACCACCCGAGACTCTAGGTGCAGCATGGATAAGATGTAGGGCGTGGATCGTATTATCTCTCGCCTCCCTGTGCGGTACAAATCCCACTTGGTCCAAGTGTATCAAAGATGGGATATGTGCATTTAGACGGGACGCTAAAATTTTCGCAAATAATTTGACATCACAGTTTAAGAGGGATATAGGTCTGTAACTCGCGCAATGTTCCTTGTCTTTCCCCTCTTTGGGTATCAAGACTATGTTGGCCATCAGAGATTGCGGAGGCAACAGCTTCGCACCCGAGAGTGAATTAAATGCGCGGAGAAAATGAGGGGACAGGATGTCAGCAAATTGTTTATAATAGTGGGTCGGGAAACCGTCAGGCCCCGGGCATTTACCCGAAGGTGTCGATTTGATGGCCAGGTGTAATTCCGCGTTGGTGAGGGGCTCGTCTAAGAGTTCCGCCGCTGACGGCGTGACCTTCCGTGTAAGGAAGCGGGTGAGATACCTGTCAATGTCTAACCTGAGCTGTGAGCGGGCCGCTTCCGATGGGGAGCCAGGACGGCATATAAGGATTTATAATAGTCTGTAATAGATTGCAGGATAGGTTGGGGTAAGTGCTGTAAATCACCCTTCTTGTTTCTAATACTAGGGATATAGGTAGCAGATCGCCTTTTGGCCAGCTGTCGGGCCAGGAGGCGTCCGCATTTGTTGCCATTTACATGAAAGTACGCTTGGGATCGTCTCAGGTCCCTATGATGTTTAGTATGCATTATGTCAGCTAGGGAGCGTCGTAATTCCGTCAGCGAGGAAAGAAGAGTCGCCTCTCCCGTGCGTTTGTGTTGGAGCTCCGTCTCGTCAATTTTACGGAGTAGGTCCTGGATTTCAGCCTCCCTGCGTTTTTTAATTGCCGAGCCCACACTAACAAAGTGCCCTCATGACGCATTTGTGAGCCTCCCACACCGTGGCCGGGGTGATCTCTGGATCCACATTTTCCTCAAAAATAACGTTCCAAAACCATCCTGCTGTCTGCCAACAGCACGGGGTCCGTTAGATGGGCATCATTCAACCGCCAGTTGGGAGCAGTAGGTCGGAAAGTAGGAGACAGGAAAGTGGCGATAACTGGGGCGTGGTCAGACCAGGTGATATTTCCAATAGTCGCGGAAAGGAGGAGATGAAGGTGATAGAAGGGGAGAAAGATATAGTCAATGCGAGAGTAGGAAGCAGTAGTGTGTGCGTAGAAGGAGAAATCTCTGTCAGTGGGGTGAAGCGCCCTCCAGCAGTCTACCAATCGGGAGGAATGTAATGTGTGTGAGATAGAGCGGAGAACGTGGGATGGCATAGAAGAGCGTCCCGTCGACGTGTCCACGGTTGGGTGAAGTGGTACGTTAAAGTCGCCCCCCAGTATTAGCGTGCCTTCCGAGAAGGCGTGCAGTATCTTTAGCGTTTTGGCCAGGAACCGATGCTGCGCTTTATTGGGAACATAAACATTGGCGAAGGTAAACAGTTGACCAGCAATCTGCCCCTTCGTGAATACATATCTCCCATTCTCGTCCGTCAGCGTGGCTTTTTCTTGATACGGGACAGATTTATGGAAGAGGATGGCCGTGTTATAACAGCTTTTAAACGTGAAGCATAGCTTGACACAAGTGTCTTGCAGCGATCTACGGGTATCTTCGCCCATTCGTCATGGGCAAAAGCCTCCAGTTCAGTCACATTCTTAGGCTTGCGCACTGCAACTGCTTTCTTTAAGTCCCACCAGAGGTTCTCAATCGGATTTAAGTCAGGTGACTGCGATGGCCACTCCAAAATGTTCCAGCCTTTAATCTGCAACCATGCTCTAGTGGACTTGGAGGTATGCTTGGGATCATTGTCCTGTTGAAAGGTCCAACGTCTCCCAAGCCTCAGGTTGTGACGGACTGCATCACATTGTCATCCAATATCTCCTGGTACTGAAGAGAATTCATGGTACCTTGCACACGCTGAAGCTTCCCTGTACCTGCAGAAGCAAAACAGCCCCAAAGCATGATTGACCCTCCGCCATGCTTCACAGTAGGCAAGGTGTTCTTTTCTTCATAGGCCTTGTTCTTCCTCCTCCAAACATAGCGTTGATCCATGGGCCCAAACAGTTCTAATTTTGTTTCATCAGTCCACAGAACACTATCCCAAAACTTCTGTGGTTTGTCCACATGACTTTTGACATACTGCAGTCGACTCTTCTTATTCTTTGGAGACAGCAAGGGGGTGCACCTGGGAGTTCTGGCATGGAGGCCTTCATTACGCAGTGTGCGCCGTATTGTCTGAGCTGAAACTTCAGTACCCACATCTGACAAATCTTTTCTCAGTTCTCAGCAGTCACACGGGGACTTTTCTCCACTCTAGCTTCAGGTAGCGCACAGCAGTCAAAGTCAGCATCTTCTTTCTGCCACGACCAGGTAGCGTTTCAACAGTGCCCTTTGCCTTGAATTTTGCGAATGATGCTTCCTATGGTCTCTCTTGGTATGTTTAACATCTTTGCAATCTTCTTCTAGCCATTGCCCTTCCTGTGAAGAGTAATCACCTCTTCTCTTGTCTTCCTGGACCATTCTCTTGACTTCACCATGTTTGTAACCACACCAGTAAATGTCTAGAAGGAGCTGAGTATCACAGTCATTTTAAAGCTGCCTAATTGGTGCTTATTATGCTTTATTGCTGCTCCGTGACATCCACAGGTGTTTTCAATACCTGATTGAAAACACTTGAATGAACCTCTGTTCTTCAGAGTGGTAGTCTTTAAGGGGTTGAATAATTGTGTCAATGAAGAATTCACAAAAGAAACATTTACTACTGTATTACAAAACCAATTGATGTCATTTTAAGGCTAGGGTCAGACCAGCGCACTTTAAACGTGCGTTCTGGCGCACTTAATTACGGCCGCACTAGCAGCAAATGACGGGCAATGACGGCCAATATACGAAGTACGGTCGCACGAAAGTCCGGCCGCGCAACACAAGTGGCAAACGAACGCATTTTGTCGAGAACGTGAAACCACTAGTACGGTCGTACAGAGTGCGCTGCGTCCGCTAGCGGCGTGTTTGCGTGATTTGGAGATGTCAGACACTGCTAATGTCCGGCCAACATAACGTCCAGATGCAAAAGTGTTTTATTGATGATCCGTACAAAATCACGAACGCAAATGCGCATCGTATGACCGCTATCGCGTATTCCGTGAAAAAATGCGTCCATTCGTTCGAACGCACTTTTTCACAGACAACGCGAAAATGCGTTCGTCTGACCCTAGCCTTAGTTGCATATGGTTCTTTAAAAAGTCCTTGTAGGATTTCATTCTGAATACAATTACAAATGTACACTAAATTCCCTAAAACCCTTTACAGCATTGGGGGTTGAATAATTTTGAACACAACTGTATATGTGTCACTGGGCGCATCCATTGTGTGATATTTCCCTCTATATGTGTCGCTGGGTGCATCCATTGTGTGATATTTTCCTCCTATATGTGTCACTGGGTGCATCCATTGTGTGATATTTTCCTCTATATGTGTCACTGGGCGCATCCATTGTGTGATATTTTCCTCTATATGTGTCACTGGGTGCATCCATTGTGTGATATTTTCTTCTATATGTGTCACTGGGCGCATCCATTGTGTGATATTTCCCTCTATTTGTGTCGCTGGGCGCATCCATTGTGTGATATTTTCCTCCTATATGTGTCACTGGGTGCATCCATTGTGTGATATTTTGTGTTGTATCTTTCCATCACTTGCTCCTCACTGTGTGGCTTTGGCCATAGAATGGAGATAATGGATCAGTCACCGACTCACATCATTGTATTGTGTGGGATGTATTCAAAGGACATCAACAGGGGGGTCAATTTAGAAGTTGTTTAAGCTCCCTGTCTTATCTCATGCAGCTGCCAGCTCTTATCTCAGTTCGATTGGAGAACAATAGACTTCCTGCTGCCTTATTTAAACATTCCCAACTCCACTAGTGATGAGCCGAACACCCCCCGTGTTTGGTTCGCATTCAAACTCGAACAATTTCAAAAGTTCGAGTTCGAACTCGAACACGAACCGAACTCAATGCAAGTCAATGGGACTCGAAAGTTCAATTTTTAGAGTGCCCTCCAAGAAAGCATATATGCAATATATTTGCCATAAAAGGTGTATGGGGGTCCGGGTAGTGCCCTGGGGGACAGGAAACAAGGACAAAAAGTTAAAAAAAATATGTTTTTAAAGGAACAGTGAGTTTTCCATGAAATAAAGGTTAAGAATAAAAATGAAAAATTCCTTCAAATATCGTGCCTAGGAGGTCTCCATAACCTGCCCGTGAAGTAGCGGATTTGTCGGACGTATAGAAACATTTCAAAGAAAAAAATGACATTTCAAATGACGGTAAATGTTTTTCCTTTAATCTATTCATAAACAACTGCTTGGGGCAGTAGCCTGTATGAAAAGAGGAGACATTTTAGGACACGCAGAACAAGTTTAGTGATTTTTTTGGATAAATTATGGTGAAACTTATGCAGACTTTGGATGAAAGTAACAATAGGTGCTTTAAAATTGGGCCTTTAGTGTCGGCAACAGTGCCATCACACCGTAACCCCTCTGAGGTATTGTGGAAGAGTGCAGGGTTAAAATGATATGAATCTGGTATAGGCGTCAGTGGCAGTGCACCCAAATATAAGGCCTTTGGTGCCAGTATTGTGGCCTTCACACTGTAAGTAACCCGTCTGTGGTATTGTGGAAGAGTGCAGTGGTGGAGGTTTTGGTAATGCAGAAGAGATCCCTGATCTATTCCGTTACGTCAGCATCAGGGGATTGATAGCTGCTGATCCAGGACTGATTCATTTTTATAAATGTCAGCCGGTCTACAGAGTCAGTGGACAGACGCACTCTTTTCTCTGCGACAAAACCTCCAGCGGCACTGAATGTCCTTTCAGAAAGCATGCTGGATGAAGGGCAACCTAGTAGCTGCATAGCATATTGGCTAAGTTCTGGCCAGTGATCCAATCTCAACACCCATAAAGCCAGTGGATCATCTGCTGTAAAGGTATCCAGGTCTGCCCTTGTCGCTAGGTAGTCCTGCACCATATGGTGAAGACACTGGCAATGAGTGCCTACATTTGACGTCCCTGGGCGTCGTGGACTAAAAAAATTTAAAAAGGCATCAGTCAAGCGGCCCTGGCCTTCACCGCTATTCCTCTGATCATCCGCAGCCTCAGAAGCACGTGTGTCATCACTTGGTAACCTACCAGTGCCTGGAAAGGTGTTACACAAGTGTCGCTTTAGAGCGTATTTAAGTTGTTTCATCCAGGGGTCCCTCTGTGCGGGAAGGATGAGCTCTGCAACTTTACCTTTTTATTGTGGATCAAGAAGGCTTGCCAACCAGTAATGATCCCTCTCCTTGATAGCACGAATCCTGGGGTCCTTTAGCAGGCTTTGCAGGATAAGGGAGCCCATGCAGCGTAGGTTGGAGGCATTAGCTTCCGAGTCTTCCTGGTCAATGAGGATGACCCCATTGTGCACTTCCTCCTCCCAGCCACGTACTAGTCTTTGGGTTTCTGGACACACAAAACCCTCCCTTGAGGAATCCCCACCTTCAATGCCCCCACTACTTAAATATTCCTCCTCATCCTCCCCCGTCTGATCTGAGGACCCACAGGAATGCTGTCTGCGTAAAGACTGGGGCCTTGAGAGCTAGGAAAGGTGTAACGGTGAGCCCCCTATAGGGTGATGGGGAGCCTTTAATCTGTGGAGGTTGAAGCCTTTAGGGCAGCTATATGGTATACCAGGCAGTAACAGGATCAAGCACAATACCTTCAGACTTATACTTCGAATCCAGGGAGTATTACAGGAGAACTAAACTGCTACTAAGCTCCAAAGGTTTCGAGACCAAGGGACAACTTAGAGCACCCAACAATACAGAGGATAGCAAAACTTGAGCTTCAGAACTAGAAGGTATTTGGCAAGACAGAATGAATTGTGCTAGCTGCAGGGCAGCACTCAATACTGATACAATAGTACAGACTGGTGAACCAGACACTCCCAGCCAGGGAGTACAGATAAGGTCCTGAGTACCACTCAACAGCAAATTGGCTTCGTGGCCAAATGTCTGCTGAGTGAAAACAGCTACAAAATGCACAAACACAATAATACCTGAAACAGACAAGGTTAATACTAGAGAGGTCCAAAAATCCAAGCCAGAAGATCATACACAGAATATCAGAAATACATCAGGGAACAGACGAGAGAAATCCAAGCATAGGAGCCAGAGGTCATACACTGGATATCAGAAATACTTCAGGGGTCAGACAAGAGAGAAATCCAAACATAAGAGCCAGAAGTCATACATGGGATATCAGAACAAGAGTAACAATGATACAGCACACAGGAACTAGGTAGAATAAGGTCTATCCTGGTCCAAGGATCAAGGGAAATCCTGGCCCTACATATAGGGCAGAACAGGTCATGTGACCGCAGACCAATAAGCCCAGCAGATGGCCTGCAGCCTGAAAACGAAAGGAATCCCTGCTACCACCAGCAGGAGGCAGGGCCGAGACGTGACAGAAGGTCTCCTCTTCCTCCTGCTGCTCTGCCTCTAGTGCCACATCTATAATTCCCTGCAGAGTGCGCTCCAGCAGGAACATTAAAGGAATTGTGTCACTGATGAATGCACTGTCCCTGCTCACCATCCTCGTTGCCTCCTCAAATGGTGACAGTACAGTGCATGCATCCTTGATCATCAGCCACTGGGGAGGGGAAAAAAACAAGTTGACCTGAACCTGTCCTTGTTCCATACTCACACAGGTACTCATTTATGGCCCTCTGCTGCTTGTGCAGACGCTGCAGCATTGCTAATGTCAAGTTCCACCTGGTGGGCATGTCACAGATCCGACGGTTTGTGGGAAGGTGGAATTCTCTTTGAATTTCTGCCAGGTGAACGCTTGCTGGGAATGACCGTCTGAAGTGGCTGCAGACTTTTCTGGCCTGGCTGAGAATCTCTGCCAGCCCTGGGTACCTGGTTAGGAAACGCTGCACCACTAGATTTAGGACGTGTGCTAGGCATGGTACATGCGTCAACTTGGCGAACAGTCGAACGGCCGATGTTCAATGCGAACTCCGAACAGATCGAACCAAACAGCTCATCCCTATCCTCCACCTCATTAACTGGTAAATACTGTAGTTAAAATAAACAAGAACCACACAGCAAAGCTTTTGGTAAATGATGCATCATGGGGAAAATACTCAAAATGGAAACAGGAGATAAAACCTAACTTTATTTTTCCTTTTTACATGCAATTACTTCAAAAACAGAAAGAAAAAAGCAGCAGCATGTGTTTTATAATGTGTTTATGTGTTTTATAATGTGGTTTTGTTTGTAATGCACAAGTAATCTAGTTAAAGCTTACGTTCGTGGTACTGACCCCTTAAAGTAAATGTTAGTATAGATGTATTAGTGGAATAATAGGGATTAATGGAATTTTTAAACACAATAGGGGTTATTCAATAAGAGCCGAATTTGCCACCGTATTGCACCGAACGTGGAATTTCCCCGTACGGTGTAATTTCGTGGCCATTCGGCTATTCAAAAAGCTGCCAATTCGCAAATATTGGTGAATTTCCAGTGAAATACGGTGCAATTCAGCGGCAGTGAAATCCCCCATAGGGAAGCAATGATTAATCTATTCAGAGACACTGAACAGCAGAGAAATGTCAGTGAAATGCCCTGATTGTCGGTGGTTTCATTCAACAGGTTTAAACAGTCGAATCCCATAGGTATAATTTTTTATTCATCCGTTTATTCTTTTCATTTGCAGCAAAAAGTCTCTTTAATTAATTAATTTTTTTAGAATTTTTTTATGCATTTTTTTCAGCGAATGATTTTTATTCTGATTGTGTTTGTTTTTCTTATTCTGTAACAGACATTTTTATTGTTATTTATTGGACCTTTATGTATTATTTCCAGGCGTTTGAAAGTATTATTTATTTATTTTATTTTTAATTTTTTTTTTTTAAAAAAAACACTTTTTAAAAGTTACCGTTTTTTTTTCTTATTTATCCCTGTTCAGTGACTGCCCGGCTTTTTTCCTCGGCGTTCGGTGGTCTGTTTGGCGGGATTGCGTATGTGTTTGTCAGATCATTGACTGCGTTCGGCGGTCTATCGGCGGTTCGTCAGTGGGTTGATCGGCGGATGCCTTTGGTGCACTTCGGGGACCCTGCGGGGAATGCTTAAATCCTCATCTACACCTTTTTTTGGTTTTGTTTCTCATTTATTTCATAATAAAGAAAAGAAAATGAACAGTTTGTCATTATTTACACTTTATAAATAGTAAATGTATCGAGTGTTTGTGCAAACCCTAAAATACAGACTGTGCGGTGCGCGCGCCTGTGTGCGCTTATTTTAATATGCGGTATTTGATCCCTTATGATGAATATCCTGAGTATAGGCGCTGTGATCGATCCTCTATAATGAGTCAAATATCTCTATTGTCAATCACTGAATGAATGAAAAATAAATCCATAAGACTAAACATACTTTAAAGTGGGTGTTGTCGAAAACAGAAGGGCCGCTTGAACTTTGCAGGGGGAAAAAAAACATAACATGTGTCTGTCTTGTCTATATCTGGTTATTTGCTCCTTGGTCAATTCCCAGCATTAATGGTCCAGAGAATAACTCTCAGGGTTATTCAAAGAGAGAATCGAAAAGTCACTGCACGTTCTCTTCAATTCGGTTCGATTCGGCGATCCGATTTCGGCGACCCTGCGGTGTATTCAGCAAGCACCACAGGGCCGCCGAAATGCAGGGAAAAGTCGCCGCAAACCCGACGAAAACTCACCGCAAAACGAGGGCGAATGCACGCCGAAACCTCTGGATTAACCCCGCGAACACGCTGGAGAAACCCAAGCAGGAGCCGATCACACGCAGCGCAGCCGCCGGAAAAACCCAACACCACAGACGATTGGAATGAATAAATTTAAAAAACAGTTTGCTTGACTGTGTGAAAAGTGAAACGCTGTTTGCAAAGAAACTGCTGAGAGAAAATGTCTGAAATTTACATATGATCCAATGAATGATAATAAAAAGGGCTGTTACAGGAAATATAAGTGAAGTTAGAGAAAAAAAAAGTCCCGAAAAATGCTTAAAATATCCTAAAAAATCTATAAATAAAGAGACTCTTTACTGCAGAATTTTATAATAAACAGTTTATTAGATATTGGATTAAAACGGGAATAAATATTTTTAACATTGAAGCCTATGTGATTCTCCTGAATTAACTTGCAGAATTAAACCACCGAATGGCAGGGCATATCGGGAACCTTTCACTGCTGGTTTGTGTTCTCTGAATAGCCGAAGCAGTGCTTTTTCATGGGGATTTCACTGCCCTCGAACAGGGACCGAACAGGCACCGTATGTGCAGGCAATTCGTCAGGATTTGGCGAATTGCCTGCTTTCTGAATTGCCGAATGGCCAAGAAAGGTAACCGAACGCTGATTTTCAGCGTTTGGTTCCCTTTCGGCAGCCATTCGGATCTCTTTGAATAACCCTGTCTGTCTATAGGCAGTTTGTTTAAAACAGGATTGAAGCTGCATTAATGAATACTGTAATTCTCTATTCCCACCACTAGAGGTCAGTGCTGCACAGCTCATACAGTGTTTATTAATATTATTCTTATTATTATTCCTGCTGATATTCTGAATTCCAGAGGTTTATATTTTATTCTACCAGGCAGAAGTAGGATTACGTACAGGATTATCTACTATTTCTATTCTGTGGTGAAGATACAAATATAACATTTACAACACAAAAACACACACACGATTCACTGCCCTACAGTCAGGTCCAGAGATATTGGGACATCGACTCATTTCTAACATCTTTGGCTCTATACACCACCACAATGGAGTTGGAATGAAACAAACACAATGTGCTTTAACTGCAGACTGTCAGCTTTAATTTGAGGGTATGTACATCCAACTCAGGTGAACGGTGTAGGACTTACAGCAGTTTGCAGATGTGCCCCCACTTGTTAAGGGACTAAAGGTAATGGGACAGAATAATAATCATAAATCAAACTTTCCCTTCTTAATACTTGGTTACAAATCCTTTGCAGTCAATCACAGCCTGAAGTCTGGAACGCATAGACATCAGCAGACGCTGGGTTTCATCCCTGGTGATGCTCGGCCAGGCCTCTACTGCAACTGTCTTCAGTTCCTGCTTGTTCTTGGGGCATTTTCCCTTCAGTTTTGTCTTCAGCAAGTGAAATGCATGCTCAATGGGATTCAGGTCAGGTGATTGACTTGGCCATTGCATAACATTCCACTTCTGTCCCTTCAAAAACTCTTTGCTTGCTTTTGCAGTAAGCTTTGGGTCATTGTCCATCTGCACTGTGAAGCGCCGTCCAATGAGTTCTGCAGCATTTGGCTGAATGTGAGCAGATAATATTGGCCGAAACACTTCAGAATTCATCCTGCTGCTTTTGTCAGCGTCACATCATCAATAAATACAAGAGAACCAGTTCCATTGGCAGCCATACATGCCCACGCCATGACACTACCACCACCATGCTTCACTGATGAGGTGGTATGCTTAGGATCATGAGCAGTTCCTTTCCTTCTCCATACTCTTCTCTTCCCATCACTCTGGTACAAGTTGATCTTGGTCTCATCTGTCCATAGGATCTTGTTCCAGAACTGTGAAGGCTTTGTTAGGTGTTAGGTGTTAGGCTCACCAATGGTTTACATCTTGTGGTGAACCCTCTGTATTCACTCTGGTGAAGTCTTCTCTTGATTGTTGACTTTGACACACATACACCTACCTCCTGGAGAGTGTTCTTGATCTGGCCAACTGTTGTGAAGGGTGTTTTCTTCACCAGGGAAAGAATTCTTCAGTCATCCACCACAGTTGTTTTCCGTGGTCTCCCGGGTCTTTTGGTGTTGCTGAGCTCACCGGTGCATTCCTTCTTTTTGAGAATGTTCCAAACAGTTGTTTTGGCCACGCCTAATGTTCTTGCTATCTCTCTGATGGGTTTGTTTTGTTTATTCAGCCTAATGATGGCTTGCTTCACTGATAGTGACAGCTCTTTGGATCTCATCTTGAGAGTTGACAGCAACAGATTCCAAATGCTAATAGCACACTTGAAATGAACTCTGGGCCTTTTATCTGCACATTGTAATTGGGGTAATGAGGGAATATCACACACCTGGTCATGGAACAGCTGAGAAGCCAATTGTCCCATTACCTTTGGTCCCTTAACAAGTGGGAGGCACATCTGCAAACTGCTGTAAGTCCTACACCGTTCACCTGAGTTGGATGTACATAGCCTCAAATTAAAGCTGACAGTCTGCAGTTAAAGCACATTGTGTTTGTTTCATTCCAACTCCATTGTGGTGGTGTATAGAGCCAAAGATGTTAGAATTGTGTCAACGTCCCAATATTTCTGGACCTGACTGTATATTTCATGGGAATATGAGAATTCTATTTTTTTCTATTTATTATTTTTATTTTCAAGCAATAGTAGCATTAAATATTCAACATAGTAGCCAGAACATAGAATATTAATATAATAACAGATTGTCCAGGTGGCATTTAGAGCGGCATGTTCCATCAGGTTTGAGTGAATGATCTGCAGGTCGGTGTTACGGTCCGCGCTGCCGCCGGTGTAAGAAAGGTAGATCCGGTGCTGCTCCAGCTTTTAATTTTTTTAATTTGCCCCACAACTAAAATTTAAGTCATTTTGGCACTTTTTTTGGGGGAGGGGGGCGCTCCACATT
Organism: Leptobrachium leishanense; assembly: GCA_009667805.1. NCBI lineage: Eukaryota > Metazoa > Chordata > Amphibia > Anura > Megophryidae > Leptobrachium > Leptobrachium leishanense. The sequence continues at coordinate 111,202,957 of CM019072.1, forward strand.
TCTGTGCCTATAGGCTCCTGAGATGCATATCCGGCCCTGGGTCCGGTGCACAATAATCATACAGAGCAGGAAAGTTTCTTAACAGGCTGTTACTGTCTCACACAGAATGAGGCAACAGATCAGAATGCAGAAGCATCCTGGAACAGACGCGCCTCGACGATTACAGATATGTATCATGGACTGTACACCTACATAGCTCATAACCCCCCCCCCCCCCAGTAAAGATTTCTGGCCGGAATTTAGAAAATCCCAAATACACAGAAATAATCGTTTTGAAGAAGAAAAAAAAATATGGACGTCACAGTTACTGTATAAAGCCTAGTTGTGATTACTCCGTGCACAGACACACTGCTTCATTCTTACTTCAAGCGCGATAAAAAAGGAAGGATTGGCTGAGAGATCTCACCCAGTTCCTGATTTCTTTTTTTTTACAGGAAGATTAGGAAATTCCTGGTTAAACCTATAGGAGAAAAAAGAGGAAAAGCTCTTAGTCTCGTTATTATTATTTATTAAATTATAATATGGAAAATAATACAATATATCTTCTTGTTACTCTCAGGATTGTGACTAATATGAGATTTATCTGATAAAAAAGTAATAAAACGCATTTATCGCTCGATACGTCTTAATTTCCATTTAAGGAAAATAGATTTTGACACTTCATTCATTTTTTTTTCTTAATTACCCCTCTGTAACTTCCCTAATATTTTATTTAGAATCTGATACCAGAACACAGGGGCCATTGTCGGACGCCCGTGCAACAACTGCGTCATTGTGTCCCTCGGAGAATGGTTTGACTCTCTTTACTTGTGTAAATGACGTCGGACGCGCATTATCATGTTGATTAAATGTATAAATTAAAGGCGGACGATTGTTATTCCAGGGTTTATTGAGAAGGGGTCCAGTTATTGGCCCTGACGTGTAGGTGGACGAAATTAAACTTTTCCTGCGGCTGGAGTGTGGACGAAGCGACTGCGACAATGGAAGCACGAAGTGACACTTATTCCTTGCTGGAATTCCTCAACGTCGTGACGTTCATGTTTCTGCAATTTAAATTTCACTGAATTATTTCGCAAGCGCACAATATGGGTCAGTTTGGGGATTTTTCACCCAGTATGCTGATTTATTTTCTTAATTTGTTTTAAATAATTGTGTATATTTTTTAATATAATATAAATATATATATATATATATATATATATATATATATATATATATACATATAGGAACCATGGAGGATGAATAGCGCACTCTGGAAACTTGATAATAAAGAGTAAATATTTATTTAAGCAAGTTTAAATAAATATTTACGCTTTATTATCAAGTCTCCAGAGTGCGCTATTCATCCTCCATGGTTCCTGTTTATACGGTATAGCAGCACCAGAGCACGTATATTCTGCTGTAAAGGGTTGAAAACCAGGCACCCGTTGGATATATATATAATATATATATATATATAAAAATACACACAATTTGTTTTAAAGAAAAATTAAGAAAATAAATCAGCATACTGGGTGAAAAATCCCCAAAGTGTGTGTATATATATATATATATATATATATTTACTTATTTAGTTTTTGAAGAATAAACATTTAACCCCTTCACTGCTGAGCCATTTCACGCCTCTGTGCTGAGCTCATTTTTACCGGTTTCGCTCATCATGTTTAAACGCAATTTGAAGTCACGTTTTACTATACAACCCAGACATATTATATATAGTGATGAGCCAAACACCCCCGTGTTCGGTTCGCATTCGAACTCGAACAATTTCAAAAATTCGAGTTCGAACTCGAACCTCAACCGATCTCGATTTCTAGGATGTATAGAAACATTTAAAAACAAAAAAAATGACATTTCAAATGACGGTAAATGTTTTTCCTTTAATCTATTCATAAACAACTGCTTGGGGCGGCAGCCTGTATGAAAAGAGGAGACATTTTAGGACACGCAGAACAAGTTTAGTGATTTTTTTTGGCTAAATTATGGTGAAATTTATGCAGGCTTTGGATGAAAGTAACAATAGGTGCTTTAAAACTGGGCCTTTAGTGTCGGCAACATTGCCGTCACACCATAACCCCTCTGTGGTATTGTGGAAGAGTGCAGGGTTGGACCATGCGGTCAAATATTAAAATGATATGAATCTGGTTTAGGCGTCAGTGGCAGTGCACCCAAATATTGTGCCTTTGGTGGCAGCAAGTGCCTTCACACCGTAACCCCTCTGAGGTATTGTGGAAGAGTGCAGTGGTGGAGGTTTTGGTAATGCCGAAGAGATCCCCGATCTATTCAGTTACATCAGCTATAACAAAACTGGGTCAGCAATGTTTAGGCACTTGTACTGCACTGCTGTATATGGTGAGAATCATCGCACACCAGTAGCAACAGGAAGCAAACAGAACAGGCAGGGAATACACAGAGAGAATAGTCAAATGGCAGGCAAAGTCGGCAACAGATCGGGTCCTCAGAACTAGCAGGGTCAGTAACAAGTATACAAACTGATTCGGTAAGCTAGCGATGTGGGAATAAAGGCTGAGACACACTGAGCATGTAGCGACGCACAGCGTAGCGAAGAGAAGCAAACATTTTGCAGGCTTGACTTCACTCCGCTCCGCCTCGCAGCGTGTCTACACTGCATTACGTTTGCTTCTCACCACACTGGACAGGAATCCACTAACTAAATTAAAATGTACACACAAAACCGTTTTATTTTCACAAAGCACATGTTATATAGGCAAAAAAAGTTTCTACTGAATAAAATACATCAAAAATTACTGTTAATTTAATAGGAATAGTGTAAATATATAAAAAAAGGTAACCCCTGATCATTTATATTATATGGACACGGAGCGCTGTGTATAGAGTAGGGATGCATTGATACCACACACAGACATATACGTATATATATCAACACGCAGACCTATATATACGTATATATCAGCACGCAGATATATATATACACCCACCCACAGACCTCAGACCATATATACACATACGCACATGGGGGGTGGCATGTGGACAATCTCAACTAAATGCGCACCCCTCATTTGGCTGATTCCTCCAGAAGAAATGTTGAACCCGACAGAGCAGAGAATATATATATATTATCCTCTGCTCTATCGGGTTCAACATTTCTTCTGGAGGGATCAGCCAAATGGGGGGGCAATTAGTTGCCAAAATGTGTGTGTAATACAAGTCTGGATATATATATTTATAAGAATATAGATATATACCTTATCTAAATATATATACAGTGGCAAGAAAAAGTATGTGAACCCTTTGGGATTACGTGGAGTTTTGCATGAATTGGTCATAAAATGTGCTTTGATCTTCATCTAAGTCACAACAATTTTAAAAACACAGTCTGCTTAAAATAATAAAACACAAACATTATATGTTTTCATGTTTTTATTGAACAGAACATGTAAACATTCACAGTGCAGGGTGGAAAAAGTATGTGAACCTTTGGACTTAATAACTGGTTGACCCTCCTTTGGCAGCAATAACCTCAACCAAACGTTTCCTGTAGTTGCAGATCAGACCTGCACAATGATCTGGAGTAATTTTGGACCACTCCTCTTCACAAAACTGTTTCGGTGTAGCAATATTCTTGGGATGTCTGGTGTGATTCGCTCTCTTAAGGTCATGCCATAGCATTTCAATCGGGTTGAGGTCAGGACTCTGACTGGGCCACTCCAGAAGGCGTATTTTGTTTTGTTGAAGCCATTCTTTTGTTGAATTACTTGTATGCTTTGGGTCATTGTCCTGTTGCATCACCCATCCTCTGCGGAGCTTCATTTTGCGGACAGATGGTCTTACATTTTCCTGCAAAATGTCTTGATAAGCTCTGGAATAAATTTTTCCATCAATGACAACAATCCGTCCAGGCCCTGAGGCAGCAAAGCAGCCCCAAACCACGATGCTCCCTCCGCCATGTTTTACAGTGGGGATGAGGTTTTGATGTTGGTGTGCTGTGCCTTTTTTTCTCCACACAAAGTGTTGTGTGTTTTTTCCAAACAACTCAATTTTGGTTTCATCTGTCCACAGAATATTTTGCCAGTAGTGCTGTGGAACATCCAGGTGCTCTTTTGCAAACTTAAAACGTGCTGCAATATTCTTTTTGGACAGCAATGGCTTCCTCCGTGGTGTCCTCCCATGTACTCCATTCTTGTTTAATGTTTTCCTTATTGTAGATGTGTCAACAAAAATGTTAGCATGTGCCAGAAATTTCTGTAAGTCTTTAGCTGACACTCTAGGATTCTTCTTTACCTCATTAAGCATTCTGCGCTGTGCTCTTGCAGTCATCTTTACAGGACGACCACGCCTAGGGAGAGTAGCAACAGTGCTGAACTTTCTCCATTTGTAGACAGTCTGTCTTACCGTGGACACATGAACATTAAGGCTTTTGGAGATACTTTTGTAACCCTTTCCAGCTTCATGCAAGTCAACAATTCTTGATCGTAGGTCTTCTGAGAGCTCTTTTCTGCGAGGCATGGTTCACATCAGGCAGTGCTTCTTGAAACCAGTAAGCCCAAAACTGGTGTGTGTTTTTAAAGGGCAGGACAGCTTTCAGCAACACATCCAATAATATCACACTGATTGGACTCAAGGTTGGCTCACACCTGGCTCCAATTAGCTGTTGGAGAAGTCATTAGGCTAGGGGTTCACATACTTTTTCCACCCTGCACTGTGAATGTATACATATTATGTTCAATAAACACATGAAAACATATAATGTTTGTGTTGTATTATTTTAAGCAGACTATGTTTTTCAAATTGTTGTGACTTAGATGAAGATCAGAGCACATTTTATGACCAATTCATGCAAAACTACACGTAATCCCAAAGGGTTCACATACTTTTTCTTGCCACTGTATATATCATACCTGCCCTTACCTTCCCCTATAAATTTGCTAAAAATATACACACAAAAAAACCAAACCACTGCCAGAGACCCCTCGCAGCCCACATGCCAACCCCCTCTACCTGGCTGAATGTATCTAATATATATAATTAAATACATTCAGCAAAGTAGAGAAAGCAAACAAAAATTTTATTTTATGTTTTCTGGGGACATTTAAAAATGTCCTCGGATTTTATTTTTTTTAGAAATATGTCACCTTACTTTAGCCTGGTGGTCAGTGGGGGCTCCCTGGATCCTGGATGTGGGGGGGTCTACCGTGGCCGCAGGTGCAGTGGCTCCCTCCCTGCGTTGCCTGTCTCTGCCACATGCACCCGGGCGGCTAGCCCGCACAGTCTCAGCTCTGTCATCCGGCGGCCGCATGCTCCTCAAGGGGATCCTTGGGAGGTCCCGGCAGGCTGCCCTCAACAGTGCCTGATTAGAGGGCCGTGTCTGCCTGATGTTTTAGTAACAAGAATGTTTTATCCCATAGGCTTCAATGTTAAAAATATTCCTGTTTTAATTCAATATCTAATAAACCGTTGGTTATAATATTCTGCAGTAAAGAGTCTCTATATTTCTCGATTTTTTTTTAGTATTTTTTAAGCATTTTTTATACTTTTTCAAAAAAAAAATTCGAACTTTTGGCGAACGTCCCAAAAAGTTTGAAGTTCACGAACTGTTGAACGGCCGTTGTTCGATGCGAACTACATACAGATCGAACCGAACAGCTCATCCCTAATTATATATCATTATTAAGGCAGACTCGTCAGATTCATAATATGTCATTATTATATGTATACGTCATGCCCTGCCTGTATATTATAACATAAAAGGCAAGAAAATTTGTATTTTCAATCATCTACAGCGTGTAAAGTGTTTTTTTTCCACATTTTATCATGCGAGCCTTTGCTGTTATTTTTTCTATGGGGTGCGCTTGTTAAAAAAATTTGAATTGGGGACTCGTTACATTTTTTGGGGGGGAAATTCCGTGATTTTTAGCAAACCCCCACCATAGAAAAAATGCTGCATGAGCAGCTCCAATCCAACGCGGCCTCTCTAACGCGATTAGCCTTAAAGGGTGACGTCAGCCGCTCTCTGTGCGTGACATCACTAGTGACCAATCTGCTGACCGGCAGCCGGGAAAATTTAATCTGCTGACAGGCAGCTCGGGAAATTGATTTTTCCCGGCTTCTGGTGCCACTGGATGGGATGGAGGAAACTCCTCCACTTCACCCAGTGTTTTAGCAAACCTGGGGGGGCTGGGAGGGGGAGACGGGGGGGCACTCCTCACATCCTGATCATTTTTATAAATGTAAGCATGACTAGACTGTCCTGAGAGGATCTGGCATGTCTGCCGGTCAGCTGTGCACGTCTAGCGTTGTGGTGTAGACTTAAATAAATACATATGTATTAACCCTTCAGGAGCCAGAGGGTGAGCAGAACATTGGAACAAAGTCGCTTTTTTGGCAATGCCCTTAATTAATGCCCCGATCTGCCACACAATGTTAAGGTACAGAAGGTACAGACCGAATCAAGCATGAAATCCAATTTTGGCTCCGAGAAAACCCGTCTCCGTCCTAGCCCAAGGCGCAGGTCCGCATGGATATGTTAATGAGCACAGGGGGCATGGGATCTTGCCATGCATTTAATTTGCATATAGGTGGCGGAGACCTTGTTATACAGAAGGATCTTGGAAGTGGTACAACTGGCGTGAAAGCCATCCTCGTGGACTTGCCAAACAAAGCGATCGTCTCTTTCGTTCGTCGTCGTGTATGTGTGAGACGCGATCTCAACTCTACTTGGGGATTGTAGGAGAACACGGATACGGTTAAACAAAACTAAGAACCCAGAGATCTGTGGAAGGATGCCTGCGAAGGGCCAGACGTTTCATACAGTTGGACTCTGGTGGAACCAAAACCAGGAGCTTTTTGATCAAGTGATGGAGACCATGAGAGTTGACCTTGGTCGACCTTCCAACCCAACGGCAATAGGCAAGGTCGGCCATCTATAATATGACTCTTTGGGCAGTCGGAATAATAATACCAAGATGTTTCTGTCCAAGGGTGTCTCTTTCTGGTTGTGATACAGAGGAACGAGAAAAAAAAAGCGTCACCCCACCAAGTTGGCAAGATCTTCCTGTCTTAATTAGAATACCAGACGGCCCGTCTGTCAATGGAAACCCAAGCCGATCTGAACACGACGGGGACAATGGCTGCTACAGAAACACATGAGCGGGACAAGGAAATATCAACTTGAAGACACCTGCGATCAAAAGAATAAAAGGGGGGGGGACAAAGGGAGAGGACAATGGGAGACACATTGCTTGGAAACCCCAGGGTAATAAAGATTATCTGCATTCACCACCCTGAGATTAGGGCACACGAAAAATCCATAGGACTTAATCTTGAAGGCTGGCACTCTTTCAAAACACATCCCTCATCCATCCGTTGAAGAGGGGGAGGGGAGGAACACGCTCCGGTCTTTCAGGGACATTGTTACTTTGTTACACTCCGTCTCTAACAATCCGGCAAGTCTTCTTAAAAACAAAAACATCTTGATGAGCGAACGACAAAGAACACGCAATAACTAAAAAAAACAAAAACAACGTATTTGATTTTTCTTTATTATCAGTATTTTAAATACTAATATCTTGTTATTTTTTTTGTTTTATACATCGTTTTATAATTATTTTTTTTTTTTTTTAATTGTCCACACTGTATTTGTGTGGTAACAACGTACATTTCCCTACACACAATAGCGGGTGCTGTGTTCGAGCTTTTTCTTAATAAAATAAATACTAGTTTATATATTTTATTTTATTATATTATAGTTAATATATTTTATAAAACTTCAAGAAATTATTCAAATTACACAGAGGATCTGCACTCGCCGAGGTATAAACCTTATAAAAGTCTCAACCCTGAACCATCTATTACATGAGAATGATACACCTGTACATATTGCTATTATTTTAACTCATTATTGTTATTAACCACTGATTATTCTTTGATATTGTGAAAGGAACAGACTTTATCATATATATTGTTGCATGTGTCATTGTGACTATATGTATATATAGCTATATATCTATATATTATATACTGTAAAATGTATTGATAGTATACGCTCCATGATATTGTACATGATTATGTCAATTTGTATTTTAATATTGTGAGTCAGTTTGTATCAAGATCTGTTGTGATACATCATGGTATATATTTTGATATAGTCACATCCTTATACACAATATGAAATTGCTCATGACGGTGTTATAAATTGTGATATTATCATGTTGTTTAATAATATCGCATGCGTATATATTATATATGTTATAACACACTCATATTATTATACAGTGTGATGATACATTCGATGATATTATTATACATTGTGATGTTAAGATATTATACACCATGATATCATTGTACACTTTAATATTACATGTAATGATATTATTATACACCGTGATATTATAATGTAATGTTAATATACATTGTGATCTTATTATACACCGTGATATTATAATGGAATGTTAATATACATTGTGATCTTATTATACACCGTGATATTATAATGGAATGTTAATATACATTGTGATCTTATTATACACCGTGATATTATTGAATATATAATGGAATGTTAATATACACTGTAATATTATAATGGAATGTTAATATACATTGTGATCTTATTATACACCGTGATAGTATAATGTGATGTTAATATATATTGTGATCTTATTATACACCGTGATATTATAATGTGATGTTAATATATATTGTGATCTTATTATACACCGTGATATTATAATAGAATGTTAATATACACTGTAATATTATAATGGAATGTTAATATACATTGTGATCTTATTATACACCGTGATAGTATAATGTGATGTTAATATATATTGTGATCTTATTATACACCGTGATATTATAATGGAATGTTAATATACACTGTAATATTATAATGGAATGTTAATATACATTGTGATCTTATTATACACTGTGATATTATAATGTGATGTTAATATACATTGTGATCTTATTATACACTTTAATATTACATGTGATGATCGTATTATACACCTTGCTATATTAAATATGCTGATATTGTACAATTCAATGTTCTTGAAACCAGGACATACATGAAAACGAGAGAAATCTCAATGTATCCTTCCTGGTAAAATACTTTATAAATAAATAAATAGTGACATTTTATTTTACACTGTTATTATAAACGTTGCAATGATGACGTCATTACACACTTTAGTGCTGTCAGTATTAATAGGAAGACATGTTATTACATCATATGTGGTAGTGCAAGCTTTATTTACAGTGATTTACTCATGTCCTACATGTAAATATTATGACGTGTTATTTTACACAGTGAAATTGTATAGAATCAGATTATACTCTATTATTAACGGTGATATCATGTGATTATAATATGACATCGTACTGTATACTATGTTATAGTATAATATATTATTACACGTCATTATAGGTGTTAATGTGATGTTATAGGTGTTGATGATGTAAAGACATGTTACTATATTATACACACAGGGTTATTCAGAGAGCGGTGAAAAGCAGGAGAATGACTGGAGAATGAAAAATTCTAGGTGAAAATAGCCAAACCAGAAAAATTCTCCCTTTCATCTCACTTTCCAAATCGGCTATTTTGACCTAGAATTTTTCATTCTCCAGTCATTCTCTTGCTTTTCACGCTCTCTGAATAACCCTAACAGTGTTCTTCACATGTTAACAAGGAATCACTTGATGTTTCACCTCTCTCGAGGGTCTTTATCAGGACACATGGTGTGTCTATATTATACATCATGATATATTATTATACACTAACAAAGAAAGTAAGTACAGTGCGCCTCGTGAAGAAAACTTTATCTACAACCCTGAACATAATGTGATTGTGCCAACTGCCCAGGTAGCCAACCCAACTCGAACTTCAAGCTTTATAAAAGATGCAGTTACTTAAATATAGGATAATGTGATACTTTTATACCATGATACTCTACATTCCGCTGAATTTATAGATGTGTATAGCACTTCAATCTAAATTTTTTTGATTTATAGATGCATATATCACTTCATTCTATACCTTGTGGGTTTATAAGATGTGTGTCGCACTTTATTCTATACTGTACAAATTTATAGATGTGTATCACACTTTACTTCTATACTGTATGGATTTATAGATGTGTATCGCACTTTACTTCTATACTGTATGGATTTATAGATGTGTATCGCACTTTACTTCTATACTGTATGGATTTATAGATGTGTATCGCACTTTACTTCTATACTGTATTGATTTATAGATGTGTATCGCACTTTACTTCTATACTGTATGGATTTATAGATGTGTATCACACTTTACTTCTATACTGTGCGGATTTATAGATGTGTATAGCGCTTTATTCTAGACTATACTGGTTTATAATGTATATATGACTTTATTAAGTATGGTACAAGTTTATAGATGTGTATAGCACTTTATTCTATACTGTGCAGATTTACAGATGTGTAGATCACTATTCTATACTTTTATCCTATATTGTATGGGTTTATAGATGTTTAGATCACTATAGTGCATAATGTTGGAGTCTATAGATGTTTATATCACTTTATATTATCCTGTATGGGTTTATAGCTGTGTATATCACTTCACTCTGTACTGTACGGGTTTAGAGATGTATATATCACTATCATATACTGTACAGGTTTATTGATGTGTATGTCACTTTATTCTTTACTGTATGAGTTTATTGATGTATAGATCACTTCATTCTAATCTGTACTTTACGGGTTTATAGATATAGATATATATCACATTATATGGGTCAATATAAATTGTATATCACCTTATTTAATACAGTAAGGGTTTATAGAGGTGTATATCACTTTATTCCATACTATACATATTTATAGATGTATGTAACACTTTGGGTTTATAGATGTTGATATCACGTTATTTTATACTGTATGGATGTGCGTATAGCTTTATTCTATACTGTTTTGTTTTACAGATATGTAGATCACGTTATATTATACTGTACGGGTTTATAGATGTAAATATCACATTATATGGGTTTATAGATGTGTATATCACATTATACTGTATGTGTTTATATAAGTATATATCACTTTATTCTGTACTGTACAGGTTTATAGATGTATGTATTACATTATATGGGTTTATAGATCTGTATATTACTTTATATGGGTTTATAGATGTGTATATCACGTTATATTATACTGAATGGTTTATAGATGTATATATCACATTATATGGGATTATAGATGTATATACCACATTATATGGGATTATAGATGTATGTATCACATTATATGGGTTTATAGATGTGTTTATCACATTATTCTGTATGTGTTTACAGAAGTATATATCACTTTGTACTGTACGGGTTTATAGATGTATGTATTACATTATATGGGCTTATAGATCTGTATATTACTTTATATGGGTTTATAGATGTGTATATCACGTTATATTATACTGAATGGTTTATAGATGTATGTATTACATTATATGGGTTTATAGATTATATATCACATTATATGGGTTTATAGATGTATGTATCACATTATATGGGTTTATAAATGTATATATCACATTATATGGGTTTATAGATGTGAATATTACTTTATATGGGTTTATAGATGTATGTATCACATTATATGGGTTTATAGATGTGAATATTACTTTATATGGGTTTATAGATGTATGTATCACATTATATGGGTTTATAGATGTGAATATTACTTTATATGGGTTTATAAATGTATATATCACATTATATGGGTTTATAGATGTATGTATCACATTATGGGTTTATAAATGTATATATCACATTATATGGGTTTATAGATGTATGTATCACATTATATGGGTTTATAAATGTATATATCACATTATATGGGTTTATAGATGTATGCATCACATTATGGGTTTATAAATGTATATATCACATTATATGGGTTTATAGATGTATGTATCACATTATATGGGTTTATAGATGTGAATATTACTTTATATGGGTTTATAGATGTATGTATCACATTATATGGGTTTATAGATGTGTATATCACATTATATGGGTTTATAGATGTATGGATCACATTATATGGGTTTATAGATGTGAATATTACTTTATATGGGTTTATAAATGTATATATCACATTATATGGGTTTATAGATGTATGTATCACATTATGGGTTTATAAATGTATATATCACATTATATGGGTTTATAGATGTATGTATCACGTTATATGGGTTTATAAATGTATATATCACATTATATGGGTTTATAGATGTATGTATCACATTATGGGTTTATAAATATATGTATCACATTATATGGGTTTATAGATGTGAATATTACTTTATATGGGTTTATAGATGTATGTATCACATTATATGGGTTTATAGATGTGTATATCACATTATATGGGTTTATAGATGTGTATATCACATTATATGGGATTATAGATGTGTATATCACATTATATGGCTTTATAGATGTGTATATCACATTATATGGGATTATAGATGTGTATATCACATTATATGGGTTTATAGATGTGTATATCACATTATATGGGTTTATAGATGTGTATATCACATTATATGGGATTATAGATGTGTATATATCACATTATATGGCTTTATAGATGTGTATATCACATTATATGGGATTATAGATGTGTATATCACATTATATGGCTTTATAGATGTGTATATCACGTTATATTGTACTGTAAGGGTTTATATGTGTGTATATATAGCTGTATTCTTTACATATTGTTTTATAGATGACAATGAGTTGTTATTAGACAATACGATAATTTGGATGTGTGGCTTTGTCTCCTGCCGGTTTTAATGGTACATGATTTTGGGAGGTTCATGGGGGTCTGGGAAGCTTTAATTTGCTGACAAAGACCCTCCTGCAGGTCAAGGAGATGGTATACTCGTCTCTTTACTCTTCCAAGGCTGCTTTTGTTATCTGTCGCCCGCTCCTCATGCCAGATGGCCACAGAAAATGCTAATTTCCATCTTCTGGGGTCTTTTTTTTAAATTTGATTGCAGCATTTGCAGGCGGGTCTGGGGAGTCAATGCGCTTCATCCAAATAAGGTTTGCTCTTTAATTTAAAGGCGCGTTTGTGAATCCCATCACTGCAGAGGTGCGGCGATATTCCAGGGGTCTCCACTAATCGACCAGACTGGATCCTCCAGCAGAGAAATAAATACCTGCAAAAAGTGCAACGTTCCCTCAAGGGCCCCGCCCACTAATGAATAATTAATGAGACGGGGGCTTTATAATACCTCATTGTTACGATTTAAAGACAGAGCGTGTCATATAATGTAATATATTCATTGTTACACCCATATTGTCTAAAACAACGAAGACGAGACTTCATTTACTGCTTTGTCAATTATCAGGACATTCATTCTCACCGTATTGTGTATATAAAGGGGGGGGGACACTAAATGTGCGAATTCTCAAATTATTTCCCCCAAAATTGCCCTCATTATTTGGCAGCTATTGTTGACAAATTGCTTCTGTGAAAAAAAAGAGAAAAAAAGCCATTTTTACCTGTACAATGGAACAATTACCCTGAAATTACAGGGCGGGATAAAGCTCTGGTCCAGCAAGTCCAAGATTTCCTGTTTCTGTCGTTGCGTCCGATTCACAAGACGGAGAAATGAATCACGTTTGGTTAAAAAGACAAACAGGGTTATTCAGAGAAAGGTGAAAATCAGGAGAAATGGCGGGAGAAGAGAACAAACTAGAGCAAATAGCTGATGTGGAAAGTGAGATAAATGGGAGAATTTTTCTGATTTGGCTATTTTGACCTAGAATTTTCACTTATCCAGTCATTCTCCTGAGTTTCACCTTTCTCTGAATAACCCTCACAATGTCTGTCCGCACAGGGAATGCCACATCTTTAATGTATTTATGGTAAAGAAAATTCATCTGCTGTAGGTGAAATCTCTTTTCAGTTCTAAAAAGATGAACCCCCCCCCCTTCCCGTGAGATTTGTCCGGTCATGTAAATGAGTAGGTCACCAGGGATCTGTTTGTGCTGTTCCTGTATAAGTTTCTATAATATTATAAATTCAGAGGACTTTCAAACTATTTATCAATAATGTCTTCCTGTATTTACCTTTCCTTCTATTAATTCATCTATATCTTCCATATATTCCATTGTCTATCTCTGTATCTCTCGACTATCTCTGTATCTCTCGTCTATTTATCTCTGTATCTGTCTCTGTATCTATCTCTGTATCTCTCGTCTATCTCTGTATCTGTCTCTGTATCTATCTCTGTATCTGTCTCTGTATCTATCTCTGTATCTGTCTCTGTATCTGTCTCTGTATCTATCTCTGTATCTATCTCTGTATCTCTCGTCTATCTCTGTATCTGTCTCTGTATCTATCTCTGTATCTCTCGACTATCTCTGTATCTCTCATCTATTTATCTCTGTATCTCTCGTCTATCTCTGTATCTGTCTCTGTATCTATCTCTGTATCTCTCATCTATCTCTGTATCTGTCTCTGTATCTATCTCTGTATCTCTCGTCTATCTCTGTATCTGTCTCTGTATCTATCTCTGTATCTCTCGTCTATCTCTGTATCTATCTCTGTATCTCTCGTCTATCTCTGTATCTCTCGTCTATTTATCTCTGTATCTCTCGTCTATCTCTGTATCTATCTCTGTATCTGTCTCTGTATCTATCTCTGTATCTCTCGTCTATCTCTGTATCTGTCTCTGTATCTATCTCTGTATCTCTCGACTATCTCTGTATCTCTCGTCTATCTCTGTATCTATCTCTGTATCTCTCTATCTGTCTCTGTATCTATCTCTGTATCTCTCGACTATCTCTGTATCTCTCGTCTATTTATCTCTGTATCTCTCGTCTATCTCTGTATCTATCTCTGTATCTATCTCTGTATCTCTCGTCTATCTCTGTATCTGTCTCTGTATCTATCTCTGTATCTCTCGTCTATCTCTTTATCTGTCTCTGTATCTATCTTTGTATCTCTCGACTATCTCTGTATCTCTCGTCTATCTCTGTATCTATCTCTGTATCTCTCGTCTATCTCTGTATCTGTCTCTGTATCTATCTCTGTATCTCTCGACTATCTCTGTATCTCTCGTCTATTTATCTCTGTATCTCTCGTCTATCTCTGTATCTCTCGTCTATCTCTGTATCTATCTCTGTATCTATCTCTGTATCTCTCGTCTATCTCTGTATCTGTCTCTGTATCTATCTCTGTATCTATCTCTGTATCTCTCGTCTATCTCTGTATCTGTCTCTGTATCTATCTCTGTATCTATCTCTGTATCTATCTCTGTATCTCTCGTCTATCTCTGTATCTGTCTCTGTATCTATCTCTGTATCTATCTCTGTATCTCTCGTCTATCTCTGTATCTGTCTCTGTATCTATCTCTGTATCTATCTCTGTATCTCTCGTCTATCTCTGTATCTGTCTCTGTATCTATCTCTGTATCTATTTCTGTATCTCTCATCTATCTCTGTATCTATCTCTGTATCTATCTCTGTATATCTCGACTATCTCTTTATATATCTCTGTATCTCTCGACTATCTCTGTATATCTCGACTATCTCTGTATCTCTCGTCTATCTCTGTATCTCTCGACTATCTCTGTATCTCTCGACTGTCTCTGTATCTATCTCTGTATCTCTTGTCTATCTCTGTATCTGTCTTTCTGTCTGTCTTGTAGTTATTCCACATATTTGGATGTAAATCATTTGCGCATAATAGAAAGGAAAGTCTAAGTGACCCCTAATCTTCTGATAAAGCTCCAGGCAGTCACTTGCATTTAATCAATATAAAGATTAATCACACGAATCAATGGGGCCGGTGCGGCTGTCACAGCACCAGGTGGGGGTTTCATTTACACACACAAGCGCCAGATGGTGCCACTGTTAGATGACATATTCCTCATTTCCCAGGGATCAATGAAAAATAATCAATCTCTCCGGGGTCCCATGTTGTGCCGGAGATATGCTGGTTACATTTAGTCTGAATGGGCAGTAAATGTGTCTCTGTGGCTTCTATTTTGCCGTGCATAGTATAAAGCTGCGACCTGGGGGAGGTGGCTCAGGCACCCCAATATACAATATGCCCACTGTATATGAAACAGGCCCCGTCAAAGTTCCATAATAATGAAATGCGCACTCATACACACTGCACATTACTGTGAGTTTTATTGCTGTGGAGCTCTGTGATACGCTCATACACACTGCACATTACTGTTAGTTTAATTGCTGTGCAGCTCTGTGAGATGTCGCTCCTACGCACTGCACATTACTGTGAGTTTTATTGCTGTGGAGCTCTGTGAAACGCTCATACACACTGCACATTACTGTGAGTTTAATTGCTGTGCAGCTCTGTGAGACGTCGCTCCAACGCACTGCACATTACTGTGAGTTTTATTGCTGTGGAGCTCTGTTAAACGCTCATACACATTGCACATTACTGTGAGTTTTATTGCTGTGGAACTCTGTGATACGTCACTCATACACACCGCACATTACTGTGAGTTTTATTGCTGTGGAGCTCTGTGATACGTCGCTCATACACACTGCACATTACTGGTAGGGATGAGCCGAACACTCCCCGAGTTCGGTTCGAGTCCGAACCCGAACTTCCCATTTGTTCGGGACCGAACCCGAACCCGAACCCCCATGCAAGTCAATGGGGCTGAAAATTCGGTTTTTTAGAGTGCCCTCCAAGAGGGTATATATGCTACATATTTGCCATAAAAGGTATATGGGGGTCCGGGTAGTGCCCTGGGGACAGGAAACAAGGACAAAAAGTAAAAAAAAAAACGTTTTTAACCCTTTCGCTGCTGAGGCTTTTCCCGCCCCTGTGCTGAGGTCATTTTTTATCTGTTTTGCGCATCATGTTTAAACCTGTTTTGAAGGCTTATTTTAGTATATGACATCGACATATTATATATCGTTCTTTCCGTCAGACTCGGTAGATTCATAATATGTCATTATTATATGTATACGTTATGTCATGTTTGTATATTATAACAAAAAATGCAATAAAATATGTATTTTCAATAATTTACAGCGTGTAAAGTGTTTTTTTTCCACATTTTAACATGCGAGCAATTGCGGTTATATTTTGTATGGGGTGCGCTTGTTAAAAAAATTAGAGATGGGGTCTCGTTACATTTTTTTTTGGGGAAAATGACACCATTTTTAACAAACGCACCGCATACAAAAATCGTTAATGCAGCATCATTGTTCACATTATAATTGAAATGGGAACAATATTGCTGCATTAACAAACCAAAAAAAATAAAAAAAAAGTGTTTATTTTTTTTTTAATTTTTTTTTAATTTTTTTTTATTTTTATTTTTCTTTTTTTTTTTTTTTTACAATTTTTTTTACTTTCATGTTTGATATCGTTGGAACGGCCATGCTCTGGCCGATCCAACGATATCAAAATTTAACCCCTAACTGCCACGGATCGGGAGATAGGGAGTTCATTGGAACTCCCTATCTCCACAGTTCGTGGCAGTTAGGGGTTAATGCTAGGACTGGCGTCATCGTGCTGCGCACGATGACGCCAGTCCTCTGGGGGAGTTCCCGGAAGCTTGGCCGACATCCAAGATGTCGGCCAGCTCCCGGGAAGGATCGCAAATCGGCGCTTTTCAGCGCCGATTTGCGATCCAGCTCCCCAGGGGTTAATGCCAGGCATCATTTGGAAGGGCAGGCTGTGCCCTTCCAAATGATGCCTGGGTTAAGCCCCTGTGAGCCGCCGATCGGGAGGGAGAGAGGTCCGAAGGACCTCCCCCCCCTCCCTTTCAGGCGCCTCCTCCGCACATGCGGGGGGGGCGCCTGAATTAGGTGTCATCGCGGGGCGCGATGACACCTAATAATGGCGGCCACTGCTCCGGATGCCGGGCTGACATCCAGGATGTCAGCCCGCACCGGAGGGGCCAGCGATCGGCCAGAACCCGGCCGAACGCTGACCCCAATGCGAGGACGCGCTCAGCGCGTCCTCCGCATACCAGCGGAATGCTGAGGACGCGCTGAGCGCGTCCTTAGCATTCAAGTGGTTAAAGGGACAGTGAATTTTTCATGAAATAAGGGTTAAAAATAAAAACCAAAAATTCCTTCAAATATCGTGCCTAGGAGGTCCCCATAACCTGCCCGTGAAGTGGCGGATTTCTAGGATGTATAGAAATATGTAAAAACCAAAAAATGACATTTCAAATGACGGTAAATGCTTTTCCTTTAATCTATCCATAAACAACTGCTTGGGGCGGCAGTCTGTATGAAAAGAGGAGACATTTTCGGAAACGCAGAAAAAGTTTACAGATTTTTTGGCGGTGAAAAGCAGGAGAATGACTGGAGAATGGAAAATTCTAGATCAAATAGCCGATTTGGAAAGTGAGATAAATGGGAGAAAAATTCGCTAGTCTGACCCTAGCCTAAATGGGAGAATTTTTCTGGTTTGGCTATTTTGACCTAGAATTTTCCATTCTCCAGTCATTCTCCTGAGTTTCACCTTTCTCTGAATAACCCTGTCAGGGTTATTCAGAGAGCGGTGAAGAGCAGGAGAATGACTGGAGAATGGAAAATTCTAGGTCAAAATAGCCAAACCAGAAAAATTCTCCCATTTAGGCTAGGGTCAGACTAGCGAATTTTTAACATGCGTTTAGGCGCACTTAATCACAGCCGCACTAGCAGCAAATGACGGGCAATGACGGCCAATATACGCAGTACAGTCGCACGAAAGTCCGGCTGCGCAACGCAAGTGGAAAATGAACGCATTTTTTTGAGAACGCAGAACCGCTAGTACGGACGTACAGAGTGCGCTGCGTCCACTAGCGGCGTGTGTGCGTGATTTGGAGACGTCAGACCCCGCTCATGTCCGGCCAACATAACGTCCAGACACCTAAAGTTTCCTGTTTTGGATCCGTAAAAAATCACGCACAAAAATGCGCATCGTATGACCGTTTTCGCGCAATCTGTGAAAAAATACGGCAATGCGTTCGGACGCACTTTTTGACGGTCGCTGCGAAAAATGCGTTAGTCTGACCCTAGCCTTATCTCACTTTCCAAATCGGCTATTTGGTCCAGATTGTTCTCTTTTCCTGCCATTCTCCTAGTTTTCACCTTTCTCTGAACAACCCCGAGAGAGAGGTGAAAGCCAGGAGAACTGGCAGGAGAAGAGAACAATCTAGACCAAATAGCCGATTTGGAAAGTGAGTTAAATGGGAGAATTTTTCTGGTTTGGCTATTTTGACCTAGAATTTTCACTTCTCCAGTTATTCTCCTGCTTTTCACCGCTCTCTGAATAACCCTGTGAATGTTTAATCCCGAGGTGAAAAATAACATTGCTTTAGATTTTTTTCAAACACCAGTTAAATGCAGCATATTAGGATGTTTTAGGGAAATTAATTCTCAAATCTCAATCAGAAGCAGACACCACCCCCCCCTCACTATATTGTACAATGTATCAAATTGATTACCAGACTAAAAACACCTGTTGTTATGCCCGTTTGTGAACAGAGGTCATTTAGAGTTGATAATCTTTCCACGTACACATTAGTTTGTAATTCAATATCTAATAAACCGTTGCTTATAATATTCTGCAGTAAAGAGTCTCTTTAGTTCTATATTTTTTAGTATTTTCTTAAGTATTTTCTATACTTTTTTCAAAATTTCTTTTTTTTTCGAACCCGAACCGAACACACCCAAAAAGTTCGAAATTCGCGAACTTTCGAACTGCCAAAGTTCGGGTCGAACTCCGAACCGTCCGAACCTGAACAGCTCATCCCTAATTACTGGGAGTTTTATTGCTGTGGAGCTCTGTGATACGCTCATACATACTGCACATTACTGGAAGGTTTATTGCTGTGGAATTCTGATACGCTCATACACACTGCACATTACTGGGAGTTTTATTGCTGTGGAGCTCTGTGATACGTTCATACATACTGCACATTACTGGGAGTTTTATTGCTGTGCAGCTCTGTGATACACTCATACATACTGCACAATACTGGGAGTTTTATTGCTGTTGAGCTCTGATACACTCATACACACTGCACACTACTGAGTTTATTGCTATGGAGCTCTGTGATACACTCATACACGCAGCACATTACTGGGAGTTTTAGTGCTGTGTAATTCTGCGATACACTATTTCTTCATCGTTTCATACAACTGGAAACCTTACTCCAGTCTCCTTGAACCCTTTTGGGGCAGGTAACATATTGAATCATTCTAGAATCCCATTGGGCGTCCATTAGGCCTAGTTACTGCCATTGACACTGTATTCTGTTTGTGCTCGTTGTTGCTGCACAGGAAATCCTTCTTTAATTTTTAATGCTTTCATTGGGCTCTGACGCCCGTTGGGGGAGGGTGACATCTGCCTGCCGTGAATGGAGGATGGACCGGGCAGCAGCATCACTCGAGGAGCCCATATGGCCTAAACTGGCCTGATATTGCTTACATTTAATGACGTTTTCTGCCTATTTGCATCAATAATAGATTCAAACAAAGTTTCAATTGTCCTCATCCCTGGGACATGTTGTGTCTGAATAAATAGATGCTGGCTTTGTCTACGTGGCTTTACCATATGGCTACGACAAGCCGGCGTATAGGGTCTGTGTGTACCAGGGCAAAGCTAGGCAGGGTGTGTGTGTGTATACACTATATGTATGTATATATATATATATATATTAGTTTCAATAAACCAAGGGCACTCAAGGGTCTTCATATAAAAGTCCAGACTTTATTCCAAGTTGATCGACGTTTCGGCTCCTTCGTGCCTTGATCTGATAAAAGATCGAACGAGCTGTAACGTTGATTCAATTGCAATAAAGTTTGGACTTTTATGTGAAGACCTTTGAGTGCTCTTGGTTTGTTGACAGTGTGCTGTGGAGGTTGCACTGGGGCAGATCCGCTCAATGGTGATTTTGAGGAGCTGAGTGTTGGATTTTGGGTATATATATATATATACACACACATACAGTGTGTGTATGTGTAAATATAAAATGTGTGCATGTGTGTTTATATATATATATATATGTATTGTGTGTGTGTGTATATATGTGTATATACAGTCAGGTCCAGAAATATTGGGACATCGACACAATTCTAACATCTTTAGCTCTGTCCATCTGCACTGTGAAGCGCCGTCCAATGAGTTCTGCAGCATTTGGCTGAATGTGAGCAGATAATATTGCCCCAAACACTTCAGAATTCATCCTGCTGCTTTTGTCAGCGTCACATCATCAATAAATACAAGAGAACCAGTTCCATTGGCAGCCATACATGCCCACGCCATGACACTACCACCACCATGCTTCACTGATGAGGTGTTATGCTTAGGATCATGAGCAGTTCCTTTCCTTCTCCATACTCTTCTCTTCCATCACTCTGGTACAAGTTGATCTTGGTCTCATCTGTCCATAGGATCTTGTTCCAGAACTGTGAAGGCTTTGTTAGGTGTTGTTTGGCAAACTTTAATCTGGCCTTCCTGTTTTTGAGGCTCACCAATGGTTTACATCTTGTGGTGAACCCTCTGTATTCACTCTGGTGAAGTCTTCTCTTGATTGTTGACTTTGACACACATACACCTACCTCCTGGAGAGTGTTCTTGATCTGGCCAACTGTTGTGAAGGGTGTTTTCTTCACCAGGGAAAGAATTCTTCGGTCATCCACCACAGCTGTTTTCCATGGTCTCCTGGGTCTTTTGGTGTTGCTGAGCTCACCGGTGCATTCCTTCTTTTTGAGAATGCTCCAAACAGTTGTTTTGGACACGCCTAATGTTCTTGCTATCTCTCTGATGGGTTTGTTTTGTTTCTTCAGCCTAATGATGGCTTGCTTCACTGATAGTGACAGCTCTTTGGATCTCATCTTGAGAGTTGACAGCAACAGATTCCAAATGCAAACAGCACACTTGAAATGAACTCTGGGCCTTTTATCGGCACATTGTAATTGGGGTAATGAGGGAATATCACACACCTGGCCATGGAACAGCTGAGAAGCCAATTGTCCCATTACCTTTGGTCCCTTAACAAGTGGGAGGCACATCTGCAAACTGCTGTAAGTCCTACACCGTTCGCCTGAGTTGGATGTACATACCCTCAAATTAAAGCTGACAGTCTGCAGTTAAAGCACATTGTGTTTGTTTCATTCCAACTCCATTGTGGTGGTGTATAGAGCCAAAGATGTTAGAATTGTGTCCATGTCCCAATATTTCTGGACCTGGCTGTATGTATATTTATATATATATATATATATATATATATATATATATAATGTGTGTGTATATGTATATACTCCATTGAGATGGGTGCAAAACTCCTGCACCTACGGTCTCCAAACATTGTTTTCAATGCCCAGTGCCGATCGCAACGAAAAATGCAAACTGGAACAAGAGCTTGCACTCTGGAGTCTTAAAATAACTAACTTTATCCTTGCATATTAATAAAAGTCATGGTTTCCGCTCCCAACAGGAGCTTTTATCAGGACATGCAACGAAGGCTCCTGCTGTGAGCCGAAACGTTGACTTTTATTAATATGGATCAATAAAGTTTGTTATTTTCTATTAATACAAAACGATGTGTCGGGAGCACTAAAATAAACCAATTAAAATAGCATATATTGCATGGATAAATATATATATATAAATATATATTTCTTGCTAAAAATATGCTCACAAAATAGAATAATGAAATAAATGTATCAAATTTTATCAGTCAATGTTATCAATATTTTGATAAGTTTATTTATTATTTTGAGCGTATTTTTAGCAGGGATTTATATATATATATAATTTTTATCCGTGCATTATTATGCTATGTTTATTTGGTTTATTTTAGTGCACCATACACTTCTTTTTGTGATGTATATCTGGTTTGGATGAAGAGGCGGAGCCATCCACGGGTGCACTTTTCAGTTACATATATTCGTATCACATATTTATGTACTATTACTCACTGCTGTGCTGCTATCTCTGTATATTTATTATTTTATTAAGACGCTAGAGTGCTAGCTCTTTTTACAGTCAGGGTTATTCAGAGAGAGGTGAAAACCAGGAGAATGACTGGAGAAGTGAAAATTCTAGGTCAAAATAGTCAAACCAGAAAAATTCTCCCATTTATCTCACTTTCCAAATCGGCTATTTGGTCTAGATTGTTCTCTTCTCCTGCCAGCTCTCCTGGTTTTCACCTCTCTCTGAATAACACTGTAGGTCAAGATAGCCGATTTGTAAAGTGAAATAAATGGGAGAATTTATTTTGACCTAGTATTTTCACTTCTCCAGTCATTCTCCTGGTTTTCACCTCTCTCTGAATAACCATGAGTGTGTGTGTGTGTGTGTGTATATATACATGTGTGTGTTTATTATTGCAGAAGCCACTTGCACATCACAGCAACTCAAAGAATTGCATCCCAGAGCTCCTGTGCCACATTCCCATATGCAGCAAGGAATTCTGGGGAGGATATGCAAATGACCCCTTTCTCACTTTTATGCATCCTGGGTCTGTTATTACACAGAACCCTAAAACCCTAAGAATTGCTGTGATGTGCAAGTGGCTTCTGCAATAATAAACACACTTATTATAGTGTGGAGGCTTTTTATCTCACTTTTAGTCCTCCACCACAACCCTTGTAGATACTATAAATATATATACACATACTGAAACATTGACTTTTATTAATATGTATCAATAACATTTTTTATTTTATTAGGATCCTAGAGTGCTAGCTCTTTTTAATGTGTGTGTATATATATACTATATATATATATATGAACAAAAATTGGCTGCACTTGTTAAAAAATAAAGCAATACACTTTTATTTTATATCATTAAAATGTGAAGCCGATGTTTCAGCTCTCTCGGGAGCTATTTTCAATAAATGTTTATTGTTTTATTTTTAAACAAGTGCAGCCAATTTTTGTTCTTTTCTATACAAATATTTTTGGCTATAGCACCAATATATTATATATCTATTTCATCTGGAAGGCGCTGCAGGAATACAGGTTTTGTGTGTGTAATATATATATATTCACACACACACATACTGAAACATTGACTTTTATTAATATGCATTAATAAAAATATTTATTTTATTCGGATCCTAGAGTGCTAGCTCTTTTTACAGTGTGTGTGTGTGTGTTAATATATACTGAAACACTGACTTCTATTAAAATAAAAAATGTTCTTAATGCATATTATTTTATTAGGATCTTTAGATTGCTAGCTCTTGTCCCAGCTTGCATTTCTTTTCCCGCGGAGCTGAGGGCCAGGTTCTGCAAACGTGGTTTGGTGTCTATCAGGGTTATTCAAAGAGATCCGAATTGCTTGAGAAAGGTAACGGAATGCTGAAAATCAGCGTTCGGTTACCTTTCTTGGCCATTCGGCTATCCAGAGAGCAGGCAATACGCCAAATCCTGGCGAATTGCCTGCACATACGGTGCCTGTTCGATGCCTGTTCGAGGGCAGTGAAATCCCCATGAAAAGCACTGCTTCGGCTATTCAGAGAACACAAACCAGCAGTGAAAGGTTCCCGAAATGCCCTGCCATTCGGTGGTTTAATTCGGCAGATTTATTCAGGAGAATCCAATAGACTTCAATGTTAAAAATATTCTCGTTTTAATTCAATATCTAATAAACCGTTCATTATAATATTCTGCAGTAAAGAGTCTCTTTATTTATAGATTTTTTTAGGATATTTTAAGCATTTTTCGGGATTTTTTTTTTTAAAAGTTCGATTTTTTTTTTATGTTTACTTATTTTTTCTGTAACAGCCCTTTTTATTATCATTCATTGGATCATATGTAAATTTCAGACATTTTCGCTCAGTAGTTTCTTTGCAAACAGTGTTTCACTTTTCAATCATTCATGCAAACTGTTTTCCTAATTTATTCACTTCACTCGTCTGCGGTGTCGGCTTTTTCCGGCAGCTTCGCTGTGTGTGATCGGCTCCTGCTCGGGTTTTTCTGTGGTTTTCGCAGGTTAATCCAGATGTTTTTGCGGGTTTTCGGCGTGCATTCGCCGGGTTTTGCGGTAAGTTTTCGTCGGGTTTTCGGCAGCTTTTCCCTGCAATTCGGGGACCCTGTGGTGTTTGCTGAATACACCGCAGGGTCACCGAAATGGGATCGGCAAAAGGAACCGAATTGAAGAGAACGAAAAGTCACCGAACGTGCGATGACTTTTCGAATCTCTTTGAATAACCCCTGTATGAGTGCAGGAGTTTTGCATAAAATCTGAAAATATATATATATATATATGACGTAAATAGTGACTGGCATCACATATTCATGGGTTGCGCACGTGCAGCGCGTATTCCAATTATCATAATACACCTCTACATATTTTTTTTTTAAATGGTCTATGCTACTCAATGTGAGATTGAAAAAAATTCAGAATTTTTAATGATAAAAAAAAACTTATTGAAATTAAAACTCTAAAAAAATCTTAATATTTTAACAAAAATGCAATATATATTAGTTTTATACATACATAGGTTTTTAATAACACATGTATATACTGATGCAAACAAATAATTTACTAGAAAAAAAAATCATATTTTCAGCCTAGGGACATTTTTGGTTCCGTATCAGGAGCATCGCCTGCGTTTTACCCTGAATTATGGGGATTTTTCCAGGGAGCCCACGCTGTATGATTAGGCGCTGGTTTGTCTCCTCGTGCAAAGTTCATTTATTATGCTTTTATTCCTTAGGAATAAATTATAACATACTGAGTGGTTTTGGAGTGAGCGCTGCCCCTCTTTTATATGTTTAACCCTGTGTTGTCCCGTGTGCAGCGGGTGTACCAGGCACACCCTAATGTTGGGTGAAGAGGTTCTATTTCACATCTCACAGTGACATTTTAGACGCCACAGGATAAATAATATAAAAACTCACCGTATCTCTGAATACAGACTCGTTATTTCTAATGAAAAATGTGCGTTTTGTGCAAATTCTCAGTTTTCAATTAATGTTTCATGTGTGCTTAATGCAACGGGCTGCGCACGCCATGTGCTGTGAACATAATCACCTCCGGTGAAAAGTCCGAAAGGGTCATCTTAATATATACTGTATATCCCACCAGCCCCCCCCCGATATCACTGGTTCCAGTTGGCACGGAGAGGCGTCCTCTGCCCGGGTACAATTTACATGTATAATATGTGTGGGTTTACACATGTCATCATGCACAGTCTGTATTATTTGCATATAACGTCTCTCACCAGCAACATTTGCATCAAGAAATAAGACAGGAGGAACAATGTTCGTGTTTAGATGTATTTTTGTGTGTGTGTCGACAAATACACGTGCACACACACAAAACACAAACACGTGCACACACACATACATACACAGAAAACACACACATATACATACATAGAAAACACACGCGTGCACACACACATACATAAAAAACACGCACGTGCACACACATATACATACATAGAAAACACACACGTGCAAACACATACACAGAAAACACACACATATACATACATAGAAAACACACGCGTGCACACACACATACATAGAAAACACGCACGTGCACACACATATACATACATAGAAAACACACACATGCAAACACATACACAGAAAACACAGACATATACATACATAGAAAACAAACGCGTGCACACACACATACATAAAAAACACGCACGTGCACACACATATACATACATAGAAAACACACACATGCAAACACATACAGAAAACACAGACATATACATACATAGAAAACAAACGCGTGCACACACACATACATAAAAAACACACGCATGCACACACAAATACATACATAGAAAACACACACCAATACATACATAGAAAACACACACGTGCAAACACATACACAGAAAACACACACATATACATACATAGAAAACACACGCGTGCACACACACACATAGAAAACACACGCATGCACACACATATACATACATAGAAAACACACACGTGCACACACATGTACATACATAGAAAACACACACCAATACATACATAGAAAACGCACACATGCAAACACATACACAGAAAACACACACATATACATACATAGAAAACACACGCGTGCACACACACACATAGAAAACACACGCATGCACACACAAATACATACATAGAAAACACACACCAATACATACATAGAAAACACACACGTGCAAACACATACACAGAAAACACACACATATACATACATAGAAAACACACGCGTGCACACACACACATAGAAAACACACGCATGCACACACATATACATACATAGAAAACACACACGTGCACACACATGTACATACATAGAAAACACACACCAATACATACATAGAAAACGCACACATGCAAACACATACACAGAAAACACACACATATACATACATAGAAAACAAATGCGTGCACACACATACATAAAAAACACACATGTGCACACACAAATACATACATAGAAAACACACACGTGCACACACATATACATACATAAAAAACACACACGTGCACACACATATACATACATAGAAAACACACACCAATACATACATAGAAAACGCACACATGCAAACACATACACAGAAAACACACACATATACATACATAGAAAACACACGCGTGCACACACACACATAGAAAACACACGCATGCACACACATATACATACATAGAAAACACACACGTGCACACACATGTACATACATAGAAAACACACACCAATACATACATAGAAAACACACAAATGCAAACACATACACAAAAAACACACACATATACATACATAGAAAACACATGCTTGCACACACATACATAGAAAACACACGCTTGCACACACACATACATAGAAACACACGCCTGCACACACATATACATAGAAAACATGCACGTGCACACACATATAAATACATAGAAAACACATGCGTGCACACACACATACATAGAAAACACACGCGTGCACACACATATACATACATAGAAAACACACGCGTGCACACAAATATACATACATAGAAAACACACGCAAACATGCAAAACAAACAAAAAGCGAGCTGACTTGCTCAGATACTACATTCAATCAGAACACGGAATCTTCCAATATCTTGCTCCACGTAGGCGAGTGCAGCAAAGTGACTTGATCCCGTTAGGACCTTTTTAGGTTCCATCTATTTATTCTGTGTTTGCCGTATATGATTCGTGAGAAAGAACGGAGAAGCAACAGTGTGTCATTATTTAGATTAAATAATATTCATTCATTCAGAACATGGAATCCTTAAATGCATCGCTAAATTCTTACAGTGACACTAAGTCTAGGGCCAAACAAACGCATTATTCGCAGCGACCGTCAAAAAGTGCGTCCGAACGTATTGACGTATTTTTTCACGGAATGCACGAAAACGGTCATACGATGCACGTTTTCAGGCGTGATTTTTTACAGATCATCAATAAAACTCTTTTTGTGTCTGGACGTTATGTTGGCCGGACATTAGCAGCGTCTGACGTCTTCTAATCACACACACACCGCTAGTGGACGCAGCGCACTCAGTACGTCAGTACTAGCGGTTCTGCTTTCTCAAAAAAATGCGTTCATTTTCCACTTGCGTTGCACGGCCGGACTTTACTGCGGCCGTACTTCGTATATTGGCCGTCATTGCCCGTCATTTGCTGCTAGTGCGGCCGTGATTAAGTGCGCCAGAACGCACGTTAAAAATGCGCTAGTCTGACCGCAGCCTAATTCATTCAAAACACAGAATTATCACCAGATGCGTTCTTACATGGTAACATTCATTCATTCATAACATGGAATCCTTAGGCCTGTGTTAGACGAACGCAGTGATCACATCCGTGTTGCCGCACAGAATCATGATCAATAGAGACCCACACACGAAGTACGTGCGCACCGAACTGCACACGCACAACGCACGTGGCAAATGGACGCAAGTTAGCCAAGAACGTAAAACCGCTAATATGGACGCGCAGAGTGCGCCACGTCCACGTAGCGTTCTGTGTGAGTAATGAGATGTCAGACGCAGCGCCTTTACGACGTCCAGCACCTTGACGCACAAAATGGCTTTTCAAATTTTTATTATTTTTTCATATTAATTTTGTTTCCCATAATTCCCTTTTTTTTCTTAAACATCCATCAACAAAAACGGACCGTGTGGTGTCTACAGGATCTTCCGTCAGTACGTCCATGCGTTGTGCACGCAGAGTGCGCTCAGACTGCGTTTGTCTGACACTAGCCTTAAATGCATCGCTGCATTTTTACACAGTGACGATAATTCATTCAGAACACGGAATCATCAGATCTATTGTTACATGGTAATATTCATTCATTCAGAGCATTGAATCTTCAGATGTGTTCTTACATTCATACACAGCAGCATTCATTAATTCATTCAGAACACAGAATACATAGACAAGTTGTTACATGCTTTGAGACATCTGAATAAATCAATAAGAACACGGAATCCTCATGCGACGTTACATCTTACACGGTAACATTTATTGAATCAGAACATGGAATCCTCATGCGATGTTACATTCTTACACTGTAACATTTATTGAATCAGAACATGGAATCCTCATGCGATGTTACATCTTACACGGTAACATTTATTGAATCAGAACATGGAATCCTCATGCGATGTTACATTCTTACACAGTAACATTTATTGAATCAGAACACGGAATCCTCATGCGATGTTACATCTTACATAGTAACATTTATTGAATCAGAACATGGAATCCTCATGCGATGTTACATCTTACACAGTAACATTTATTGAATCAGAACATGGAATCCTCATGCGATGTTACATCTTACACTGTAACATTTATTGAATCAGAACATGGAATCCTCATGCGATGTTACATCTTACACAGTAACATTTATTGAATCAGAACATGGAATCCTCATGCGATGTTACTGACATTTATTGAATCAGAACACGGAATCCTCATGCGATGATACATCTTACACGGTAACATTTATTGAATCAGAACATGGAATCCTCAATGCGATGTTACATCTTACACAGTAACATTTATTGAATCAGAACACGGAATCCTCATGCGATGTTACATCTTACACCGTAACATTTATTGAATCAGAACACGGAATCCTCATGTAATGTTACATGTTACACGGTAACATTTACTGAATCAGAACATGGAATCCTCATGCGATGTTACATTCTTCCACAGTAACATTTATTGAATCAGAACACGGAATCCTCATGCGATGTTACATCTTACACAGTAACATTTATTAAATCAGAACATGGAATCCTCATGCGATGATACAACTTACACAGTAACATTTATTGAATCAGAACATGGAATCCTCATGCGATGTTACATTCTTACACAGTAACATTTATTAAATCAGAACATGGAATCCTCATGCGATGTTACATCTTACACAGTAACATTTATTGAATCAGAACATGGAATCCTCATGCGATGTTACATTCTTACACAGTAACATTTATTAAATCAGAACATGGAATCCTCATGCGATGTTACAACTTACACGGTAACATTTATTGAATTAGAACACGGAATCCTCATGCGATGTTACATCTTACACGGTAACATTTATTGAATCAGAACACGGAATCCTCATGTAATGTTACATGTTACACGGTAACATTTACTGAATCAGAACATGGAATCCTCATGCGATGTTACATTCTTCCACAGTAACATTTATTGAATCAGAACACGGAATCCTCATGCGATGTTACATCTTACACAGTAACATTTATTAAATCAGAACATGGAATCCTCATGCGATGATACAACTTACACAGTAACATTTATTGAATCAGAACATGGAATCCTCATGCGATGTTACATTCTTACACAGTAACATTTATTAAATCAGAACATGGAATCCTCATGCGATGTTACATCTTACACAGTAACATTTATTGAATCAGAACACGGAATCCTCATGCGATGTTACTGACATTTATTGAATCAGAACACGGAATCCTCATGCGATGTTACATTCTTACACAGTAACATTCATTCAGAACATGGAATCCTCAGATGCGTTATGTTCTTAATGTAATTTTCATTCATGAGAACATAAAATCCCCAGATGTGTTGTTACATTCTTACACTGTAATATTCATTAACTCAGAACACAGAATTCCCAGATGCATTGCTAGGTTCTTAAAGTGTAACTTTCATTCAAAAAATTGAATCCTCAGACGCGTTATGTTGCATGAACATTACTGTGTAAGAATGTAACAACAACATGTCTGAGGATTCTGTGTTTTGAAAGAATTACAGGGTTATTCAGAGAGCGTGAAAAGCAGGAGAATGACTGGAGAATGAAAAATTCGAGGTCAAAATAGCCAAACCAGAAAAATTCTCCCTTTTATCTCACTTTCCAAATCGGCTATTTTGACCTAGAATTTTTCATTCTCCATTCATTCTCCTGCTTTTCACGCTCTCTGAATAACCCTGTATATGTTACTGTGTGAAAATGTAACATGTCTGAGGATTCTGTGTTTTGAAAGAATTAATGTTACTGCGTGAGAATGTAACAACATGTCTGAGGATTCCGGGTTTTGAAAGAATTAATGTTACTGCGTGAGAATGTAACAACATGTCTGAGGATTCCGGGTTTTGAAAGAATTAATGTTACTGCGTGAGAATGTAACAACATGTCTGAGGATTCCGGGCTTTGAAAGAATTAATGTTACTGCGTGAGAATGTAACAACATGTCTGAGGATTCCGGGTTTTGAAAGAATTAATGTTACTGCGTGAGAATGTAACAACATGTCTGAGGATTCCGGGTTTTGAAAGAATTAATGTTACTGCGTGAGAATGTAACAACATGTCTGAGGATTCCGGGTTTTGAAAGAATTAATGTTACTGTGTGAGAATGTAACAACATGTCTGAGGATTCCGTGTTTTGAATGAAAGTTACCCGTTAAGAACCAAGCAATGTATCTGAGAATTCTGGATGTATGAATTAATGTTACTGTGTAAAAACGTAACATGTCTGAGGATTGTCTGATTCTTACACAGTAACATTCATTCAGAACACGGAATCCCAGATGCGTTGTTACATTCTTACACTATAACATTAATTCAGTCAAAACACCCGATCTCCAGACACATTGTTGCAGTCACTGCACGCGGCGGCGTGGCGCACTCTGCAGCAGGTTGCAGGAAATGACGTCACTAATGGGCCAAATCTCAAAGGCCCGATCTGGTTTTTGATGTTTCCAGACAGCTGGGCCTTTAAACACGTTGAGCCGTTGTTTTTGAAGCCTGGGGAGGCGCTGACTTCCGCTCTCGCGCTTCCTCCCAGTGACGTGGCTGGCTCCTAAAAAACACATCCTGTTTGCTACTCTGAAACAAAGCGGCGCACGACAGCGATGGGTTCCCATGAAAGGAGGGGGTTAAACGATCAATAGGCAGGAAGCGGAGGGAAGCAGGCCTTAACGTTCAAAGAAACCGATATACCCACCGCATATTAACACTTTCACTGCTGGCTGGCCAAGCCGTATCGTGCTCGTGATTCTGTTTTTGTCTCTGAACAGGTTAATTAACGCGACAGGTGGAGATTTAACAGGAATCGCAGATTTTAGGTAAAAAACAGACAAGCTGAAGGAACATCTGACTTTGATAAATGTTCGGTTTCACCTATTTTAGCCTAAAATTTGCAATTCTACACCAATTCGTGGTTCGGCGGATAAACACTTCAGGGCCCTAACACGAGGGCATTTCACACAGAGCCGCGGCAGGGAGACTAGCAACTACTTGTTCCCAGTCTCACTCTGCTCCCGGGGAGAAGCAGCAGCGGATGGGGTTACAATTCTTGCTGTGGGATGAGAGGCGAGTATGAGATTTATGGGGGGGGGTTGCAAATATGGAATCAAGTAGCGTCAAGTTTTAGAAGGTGCTAAAATCTTGGCTTGCGCGTCCTGATGGTAATCAACGCTGCCACTTTAATGATTGCGCGTCCCTCTGGTAATTAACGCTGCCACTTTAATGATTGCGCATCCTATACTTAACACAGGAGCGCAAAGTACAGTAAGCCTGCGGAAGCTCGCGCAATCACAGACTAAACGAGGCTAGCGTCAGGAATGGAATATGGGTGGCCTACGTTGGCGGCAACTATGGAATCGAGCCCTCGGTATCTTAACCTCAGAGATCTGCCAAGTTCCTGTCGCTCCGGCGTAGAATGCGAGCACTGAACACCTGCGCACAGAGGTTTCCTCTGCGGATTTGTGGGGCTTTTCCATACAGTGGGCTTATTGTTCCAATAATAAGGAGCCGGGTCGGTTTAGATCCCGTGTTAATCTCCCTCAGGTGCAAAGCCACGCATTGTAAATCGAGGTATTCAAAGCGGATTTGGACAGAAATTCAGATCAAGTTGCGCGTGACTCCCCGGTCACTTGGACCACACGGAGACTACAGGGCTGGTTGTAAGTGTGGCCAGAATCCAGACCCCCATAAGAGCCACGTAGACTCAACAAGGCATGACTGTATTCAGCCTAAATCCTGGACTCCATTGCAGGCCCGACTTTTCCGAAGATGGACATTATTTGAGAAACTCCTGGGCAAGAGAAGATGTTCATGGAGGGGGGAGGACCACATGGCGAGACATTTATTTTAAAGTATTTTACCTGGAAGGATACATTGAGATTTCTCTCGTTATCAAGTATATCAACTGTAAGCTCTTTGAGAGCCGGGCGCTCTCTACCTCCTGTCTGTAGAATAAATCGATTGATTTTAAATACTATACTGCGCTATGGAAGATGTTTGAGCTACAGAAATAAGCTATGGTGTCCTCAGTACAGTAATGAGTAAGCATGGACCAAATAGATGTCCCCGAGTGACCACCATCCACTTGCAATGTGTTACCTGTCCTCTTCAGGGTGTCTCCTGTGTGCATCACGGGGTGACAGCTCATGGTGTGCTTGGGGGCCCCGTGGTTTCTGATGACAGCCATACCGGTGTGCGCGTCAGTCATGGTGCGCTGCAAACTTGCAAAGCGCATTTCTGACAGGGTTATTCAAAGAGATCCGAATGGCTGACGAAAATCAGCATATGGTTACCTTTACTGGCCATTCGGCTATCCAGAGAGCAGGCAATTTGCCAAATCCTGGCGAATTGCCTGCACATACGGTGCCTGTTCGGTGCCTGTTCGAGGGCAGTGAAATCCCCATGAAAAAGCAATGCTTCGTCTATTCAGAGAATACAAACCAGCAGTGAAAGGTTCCCGAAATGTCCTGCCATTCGGTGGTTTCATGCAGCAGATTTATTCAGGCGAATCCTATAGGCTTCAATGTTAAAAATATTCCCGTTTTAATTCAATATCTAATAAACCGTTCATTATAAAATTCTGCAGTAAAGAGTTTTAGATAATGTACGATATTTTAAGCATTTGTTGAGATATTTTTTTTTAAATGTTTATTTTTCTGTAACAGCCCTTTTTATTATCATTCATTGGATCTTATGTAAATTTCAGACATTTTCGCTCAGTAGTTTCTTTGCAAACAGCGTTTCACTTTTCAAACATTCAAGCAAACTGTTTTGCTAATTTATTCACTTCACTCATCTGCGGTGTCGGCTTCGCTGCGTGCGATTGGCTCCTGCTCAAGTTTTTCCAGCTGGTTAATCCAGATGTTTTTGCATGTTTCGGTGAGCGTTTGCCCTCGTTTTGCAGTGAGTTTTCGGCAACTTTTCCCTGCATTACGAGAGCCTTGTGGTGCTTGCTGAATACACTGCAGGGTCGCCGAAATGGGATCACCAAATCGAACCGAATTGAAGAGAACGAAAAGTCACCAAATGTGCGGTGACTTTTCGATTCTCTTTGAATAACCCTGAGACTTTCCATTTTGAACTGTGGCCGTTATTCAAAAGCTACAAACATAACAGCAGCTGGGCTTTACTGACCTCCAGCTCGTGGACCAGACCCGAACCTGTTACAGCATCTGTCCCTTCTCTCCAGCCAAGCTCATCAGCAGCAGCTTTCCTTCTTTCACAACCCTCAGCCAGAACTTGAGGGATGCTGTGTAATTCTAGGGATCTCTCCCCAAACACCAGAAGCAGCTTAATGCAGGGGAATAGTGATATGACACAATCAACAGAATACATTGTCTACATGAGGGAGAATGGAATTCCAGGAGACGCAAAAACCTGATCAGTTACAAATTACAAAAGGTTTAGAAAACAGACAGCAGATTAGACTTATTGTTCTTGCTATCTAATGCACACCAACTCCTAAAATAGAAATAGGTGCCCACTTGATGCCCATTGTCCTTGAGCTGGCTTTGCCATATTGGTCCACGATCTCCTGGCAGGAGGCCAGCATCCACAATGCAACAGGCACAGAGGCCATGTATAGTGTGGGCAAGGGTGCCAAGGAGGGTGAGGGCACAAAAGGTAGCGGGAGCTTCGGTTACAGTAACCGCTGACTGGCCTGTCAGTCCTGGTGAATTTAAGTGAAATCTTAGCAAATTATGTATCCCCCCCAAATCTGTGATCTTAGTGCAAGGATCAGCAACCTTGGTCCACCAGATGTTTTAGACTTTTATCTCCCAGGATGCTCAGCCACCCATTATGGTGGTAGAGACTCATGGGTAATGTAGTCCCAAAACATCCGGTGGGCCAAGATTGCCGACCCACATCCTAGCGTAACCATGCGATTGTTTTGGGATCTATCAGGCAGCTTTAGCGAGTCCTGTCCAATATCATATCACTACTGTGTACGAGAGAGAAAAATACTAAACATAAAAGCACAGGAAGAATAAAGACAGATACGAAACAGAGCACGTCAAAAAAAGGTTTATATTTATTGTTTTTATGATTGTAAAGGCAGCAGTAAAGAAAAAAAATACTAATAATGCTATATATAAATTACAAGGTTTCAATCGTCACACGAAGAAGAAAAATAAAAGGCAGGGCCCCGCACAGTGCAACTGATCCGCCGCCCCCAAAAACAGAAAATATTAACTCCCCTCTATCCCTTAACATGATGATCGTCTTGATAAAATGCATAGAAACGTCTCCAGACGAGCACACGCCGATCCGACGTCACACAACGAGCTACACGTCACTCTGCTGCATTCAAGTCTATATCAGAATTTAATACATAGTGCAGTGATGGCCAATGCTGGCACCGCAGGGGGGATTCCAAACTACATGTCCCATGATGCTCAGCCATCTTTGAGGTTGCCAGAGCATTATGGGACATGTAGTTGTGAAAACCAAGCAGGTGGCTAAGGTCAAGCAATGCTCTCATAGCCGAAAGAAATGCTGCGTTTTAAATGCTGTTGGTCTACAGAATGTTCATGACAACCTCACATGCACAAATACATATTTATATATATTTACTAGGGTGATGTTTGCCACTTCAATACTCGAATGGGAAGGTCAGGGCAAAAAGGACAGCCCAACGCGTGGCAGGATGTTAAACTAGAAAATCAGGACTGTCACACCAAATACAGGACAGTTGGGAGGTATGGATGAATGAGGAGCATGTGTTACAATATTGATGTAACTTACTGACCAGATATTGAGAGCAATAGTCACATTTCAGAAAAAAAGCAAACAGGATTGTGTAGGTGTTGCCGTTACCCAGCAAAATGCATCGAAACAGTTAAAGATTCCGGCACGCGCGCACACAACCGGGTACGTCGCCCTCTGTAGAAGCAGCTGATCCGCAGCAATGAATGTACAGTCACATGGCGGTTACAGTATCTCGCGTTTATCTCAAGTGGTTTTAGGAAAAAACAAACAAAATATTCAAAAACAAGAGCAAATCACGCTTTTTTCAAACATGTAAATATAGTGCCTTTCACGTTACATGAAATATACTCAGCAAATTCAAAAATACATAAATAGTATAAGTTAGTAGACTAAAAAAAAAACACAAACAAAAAGGCAAAACAATGGAACCGTGTGTTTATATACACAAAGCACGTTTCACATGATGAAAAAATAAAAAAAATTAAGGATTCACACAGTGGTGGAACTGGAAAAGGAATGTAACGATGGCGTTTCGAAAACATTTCGGATTTCCAGGATGTTCCTAAATAGGTAACTTTGTAAATTTAAAATTTCAACTCACAGTTTAGTGAATACGCCCTATGGCTATCATTACAGTCATAGACTGGGCTTCGGGGGGGGGGGGGGGAAGATATCGGGATTTATTGCAGGTTACAGCAAATTGGTTTTATACCGTGGAGGTAAACAAAGAAAGCAAAACTTCTTTCGAGGCAAAACAATGTAACAGCGCGTTTATATACACACACAGCGAGTACACACGTGATGTAAGAGAATTCACACAGTGGTGGAACTGAAAAGGAACATTTTTAAAATTACTGTAGAAGGAAGAGTTTCAGATATCCAGCATTTTCCCTAAATAGGTCATTTTGTCTGCAATTTAGTACATTTCCTTTTCAACTCACGGTTTAGTGAATACGCCCTATGGTTATCATTAAAGCCATAGACAGGGCTTCTTAGGGAGAAAAAACTTATGTATATATACTAGTTTTATTGCAGCTCACAGCTAATTGGATTTATACCATGAAACAAAATACAGTATGAATTTTTCCCAATGAATTTTAAGTTAAAGAATTTTTTTTTAAAATGAGACAAATTCTGGCGCAGCCCCTCTTGTGGCGGAATAATGGAAGACCCTCACTCCCTTCTTCTTGTCAAAGACTGAACAATTATTTAAGGTTAATGGAAAAACGACTCCAGACTCCAAAGCTGCTACAACGTCGGCTGGTACTGTAAGTGCAAACCTGGAGGATAGAAGAAGAAAAAAAGAAGTTTTCAGCAAGACAATTCTGCCCTGAAAAATCCAGCTATGCAAACCCATTCTCTGCGAGACTGTCCTTTTATCCAAGGGTTCAGCAACCCTGGCCCTCCAGAGGTTTTGGAACTACATTTCCTGTGAGGTTCACTCATTAGAATGGTGGAGCCTCATGGGAGATGTAGTTCTAAAACATCTGGGGGCCATGGTTGCTGAACCCCTGCCTTAAACCAGCGATGACGAACCTTGGCACCCCAGATGCTTTGGAACGATCTTCACCATGATGCCTATCATTAGACTGGCCGAGCATTATGGGATATGTAGTTCAGGAACATCAGGGGTACCAATAATGAGAGATATATATCTCTATATAATTATAAAAAAAATATATAAATAAAATCACCGTGCTCAAGGAATCGAAGGGTCAATCCCACGGATTTATTAGGAGCAAAAAAAAAACAAACAAAAAAAAAAAAACAGGATATATAATTTTATTTTGTGAGACTACAAGCCGTGCAAGTCACAAAGCAGTCACTAGGTGGCAGCATCTCCTTGGACAAAGCTTTAAGGCTAGGGTCAGACGAGCGTGATTTCTACGGACTCTACGTCAGTACGGAAGACGCAGTAGTGGCCACACAGTCCGTTTTTTCACTGACGTATATTTTGACGGATGTAGGAGGGAAAATAAATTAAAAAGCAAAACCATTTTGTCCGTGAAAAATGCTGGATGTATAAATGCGTCCGTCTGACCACGTTCCATCACTCACACACAAAGCTATGCAGACGTTGCGGACGCAGCGCACTTTGTGCGGCCGTTCTAGGGGATGTATGTTCTTGCCTGCCTTGCGTCCATTTGCCGCGGCCGTTGTGCGTCCGTAGTTCAGTGCGGACGTACTTTGTGTAACGGGCTCCAATGGGCTTTCTGTCATGCTATCACGGACGCACGTTTAGGCGCAATCACGGACGTGAACACTACGCTCGTCTGACCGCAGCCTAAGGGACATTGTAACGGTTTTGTTTCGATTCATAAAAATAAAATCCATAACATTACTAAAGTGGGAAAAAATAAAAAAAAAGTGATTTTATTTTTTCCAATTAATTTTCATGTCGGCTGGTGTCTATAGCAGTGATCTTAAATTTTGCCCGCCCCCCCCCCCCCTCAAGATGTTGCTGAACTGCAGCTCCCATGATTCTCTGGCCATCTGTTGCATGCAAAGAATTCTGGGAATTGTAGGACATGAGCAGGGGGAGGAGTCTGATATCCCCACTTTATAGAGAAGCATAACAACCCATGACTCTAGGCTTTAGAGAGGATTTATCGGAGGACGTGGTGTTAGGGAAAGTCAACATGTAGATTAGACGGCTTGATGGGGTGTGCAGCGATGTGAGAAAGATGAAACCCCCCAACTTCCTCTGTATCAACAACAATAACAGAATATGAAGGGGTTAACCTGGCGACAAATCTTCCATCTCACGCTGGATTACAATGTAACTGGAACGATCTTATTTTTACCTTTCTATATCCCACTTCTGACACCAATTTGTAGCAATGGTTTGTCGTCTTGTTTGTGTCTTCAAAAACAAAAACACAAAATTTATATTCCCAAGAATCTATGTGATACCAATAGTGCCACTTCCAGGGATCATGTGCCTTTCTGATGCCCCAATCGGTTTGATTACAGACGATTTTAAGGGATGATGGGTTTAAAGTCAACAAATAGCTTTGTTTTTTAATTTTAACCTTTTTTTTTTTAATCACTCATTTAGGATCACAATCAAATACCGGATAAAAGGCTTTTTTTTTTTTTTAAGACAATGTATCAAGTATGTGATTTGGTTCTTAAATGAGTAAATGATTAAAAAAGATTTTAAAAAATGATAAAGTTGTCAAAAAAGGAAAAAAAAAAATGTTTCTTTCACTTTTATTCAAATTTTCCCAAATTAAATTACAGCATTAAATTGAGAATAGATCTGTTTAATTCCCCCCCCCCCGGATAGCTGGTGAGTGACGCACGGCGTGTAGAAAGCAGATCAGTCATGGCACACAGTTTCTCTCAGGAATATATAAAAAGGGTTACTCAGCTGATCTGGCCCCAAAATGTCACCAAACAGTGAGTTTCCCCGTACGGTGACATTTTGGGGTCATTCGGCTATTCAGAGAGCAGGCAGTTTGCCAAATTTTGGCGAACTGCCTGCAGGTACGGTGCTGTGTGATGGCAGTGAAATCCCCCCGTAGAGAAGCAATGGTTAATCTATTCACAGACACTGAACAGCGAAGAAAAGTTACCGGAATGCCCTGCTGTTCGGTGGTTTAATTCGGCAGGTTTATTCAGGCGAATCCTGATCGTGTGTGTGCGTGATTAGGAGACGTCAGACGCTGCTCATGTCCGGCCAACATAACGTCCAGACACTTTAAGTTTCCTGGCTTGGATCCGTATGAAATCACGGCCGAAATTGCGCATCGTATGACTGCTATCGCGTATTCCGTGAAAAAAATTTGTCCATGCTTTCGGACGCACTTTTTTTTGGACGACGCGAAAAATGCGTTTGTCTGACCCTAGCCTAAATCCCAGGCATTTTCATGCAGTAGTTTTTTTTTGCAAACAGCGCTTCAAATTTTGACACTTGCAATCATATTGTTTTTGTTTCTTTTCTACCCAGTTCGTCAGCTTGTCGGCTTTTTCCCAGCGTTTTTTTGGTTGGTTCCGGTGGCTTTTCCCTGCACTCCGGTGACCCTGCGGTGAATGCTGAATTCACCGCAGGGTGGGGAACTTTGAACAAGAGGGCACCGAAATGTCAGCGACATAATGACCCCCATAGAGAATTAAAATGAAAAGACAAAACGAACCTTCATCACCGAAGCGGCTCCTGTGGCGTTTGCTCGTTGGGGACAACAGACTCCACGCACGCATTGTCACAAAGTGCCTTCGTATCCTTCGTCTTTTTCCGCACTGGATAAAATTCTACGGCAAGATAAAACATGACATCATTATCAGATATGAAGGCGTCATCTTGAAACACGATGAAAGTAACTACATCAGATCTAGCAGTAAAGACACACACACACTTTAAAAGTTACGGAAATCAGTCCTGATAAGTGACGCCGTTTAAGGGCAATTCACGAACCACAGGAATTATGTGCAATTTCAGTTCACTTCAGCGATTCCATTTCTCCAAAAATACGGTGAATTCACTATTTAGCAAACGGTCACTGTATTTTCCCAAAATTGTAGTCGCCCATAACCATCGAATTGTTCCGATAACCACCGTATTGGCATCAGCGGATTCCGCCGAACGAGAAAAAAAAAGTCTATTGTAACGGGCGTTTAAAAATCAAAACACAATGTAGTAAAAATGTGTCTAAATAAAACAAAAAGGTCATTTAAAATAAAAAATAAAAATATTAAAAATTGTCTATTACAAAATTTTAAAGCATTAAATAAAACAAAAATGTCATCTAAAAATTACAAAAAAAAAAGAAAAAGTTTTTTGCAAAAAATAAAAAAAAGTTATAAACAACCTCCCCCCCCCCATTGTAACCTATGGGATTTTTTAAACCTGGCGAATGCAAACACCGAAGATCAGGACTTTTTGTTGAAATTTCTGTGCAATTTGGCGTTTTGGGAATAGATGACACAATAGTGTATGGGACAATTTAGGTGCTGCTGGAAAGTGGTGAATTGCACCGTATTCTGCTTGTATTAGGCAAATTGACAGTTCTGAACAGACGAATCGGCCTGAAATTGCACCAAGTGGTGAAATTCACTGTACAGAGGTTAGTGAATAACCCCTAAAGTGTCGCTGTTCACTTTTGTTGCAAACATCGGTAAGTATTGCGACAATAATAAACTTTGGCTATACCTGCCGAAAGAAAACCCAACACCGGCAGGTAAAGATCCTGCAAACACAGGTTATTAGAAACATAGAAAATGTCGGCAGATAAGAACCTTTCGGCCCATCTAGTCTGCCCAATTACATGGATACTTTACCTGGATTTATCTTTTGTTTAGGATAGCCTTATGCCTATCCCATGCCTGCTTAAATTCAATTACTGTTTTGGCCTCTACCACTTCTACTGGAAGACTGTTCCATGTATCCACCACCCTCTCAGTAAAATAATGCTTCCTGATGTTACTTTTAAACCTTTGCCCCTCTAATCTAAGACTATGTCCTCTTGTTTTGCTACTTTGTTTCCTTTTAAATATACTCCCTTCCTCTACCTTGTGGATTCCTTTACGTATTTAAATGTTTCTATCATATCTCCTCTGTCTCGTCTTTTTTCCAAGCTGTACATGTTAAGATCATTAAGCCGTTCCTGGTAACTTTTCTCCTTCAAGCCGTACACCATTTTAGTAGCCCTTCTCTGAACTCTCTCTAAGATGTCTATATCCTTCTGGAGATACGGTCTCCAGTACTGCACACAGTACTCCAAGTGAGGTCTCACCAGTGCTCTGTACAGTGGCATGAGCTCTTCCCTTTTCCTACTGCTAATACCTCTCCCTACACAACCAAGCATTCTGCCAGCATTTCCAAGCATTCTGCCAGCATTTCCTGCTGCTCTATTACATTGACTACTTACCTTTAGATCCTCTGAAATAATAACCCCTAAATCCCTTTCCTCAGATGTTGAGGTTAGGACTGTATCAAATATTCTATATTCAGCCCTTGGGTTTTTACGTCCCAGGTGCATTATCTTGCACTTATCCACATTAAAACTCAATTGCCACAGCTCCCACCATTTTTTTAGTTTACCTAAATCATTTGTCATTTGGCTGATCCCTCCAGGAACGTCAACCCTGTTGCAAATCTTTGTGTCATCAGCAAAAAGACATACTTTTCCATTAATACCTTCTGCAATATCACTAATAAAAATATTAAAGAGAATGGGTCCAAGTACTGACCCCTGAGGTACCCCACTGGTAACAAGACCTTGCGCCGAACAAACTCCATTTACCACAACCCTCTGTTGCCTGTCACTCAGCCACTGCCTAATCCATTCAATATTGGAATCCAAGCTCAAAGATTGCAATTTATTGATAAGCCTTCTATGCGGAACAGTATCAAAAGCCTTACTGAAATCTAAATAAGCAATGTCTACTGCACCACCTGTGTCTATTATTTGTGTTACCCAATCAAAAAAATCAATAAGATTAGTTTGGCATGATCTCCCTGAGGTAAACCCATGTTGTTTCTGATCCTGTAATCTATGTGTTTTTAGATGTTCAACAATCCTTTCCTTTAACATGGTTTCCATTAATTTCCCCACTACTGACGTAAGACTAACTGGCCTATAGTTCCCCGATTCCTCCCTACTACCCTTCTTGTGAATGGGCACAACATTTGCTAATTTCCAGTCTTCTGGGACGACTCCCGTTAACAAGGATTGGTTAAATAAATCTGTTAACGGTTTTGCTATTACACCACTGAGCTCTTTTAATAACTTAGGGTGGATCCCATCAGGCCCCATTGACTTATTTGTCTTTCTTCCATGAAATGAATAGATGACAGAAGTTAAACCCTAGTTATTTCAATGAAAGAGCTGTGCTTGGAGATTAACCCCGTATTGTCTGTAGGAAACAAAAGGAGTTACTGGAGCCAAATCACCTCTGATGGAATTCCACCTGATGCATTGTACAACTCGATAAAGCGCTCTACTAATCCAAGGGTCAAGGAGCCCTGTAACCCCCCCCCCCATTTTCTGAGGTTCTGGGTTATTCAATGCAA
Source organism: Leptobrachium leishanense (assembly GCA_009667805.1). Taxonomy (NCBI): domain Eukaryota; kingdom Metazoa; phylum Chordata; class Amphibia; order Anura; family Megophryidae; genus Leptobrachium; species Leptobrachium leishanense. The sequence goes on from CM019072.1 coordinate 111,246,432, forward strand.
ACTGCGGGCCTGTATCAGGCTTTGCTGGCTCCTAGGATTGGTCATGTTCCGCCTGCCTCAGCCACTGTCTGCGTGCCCGTCCGCCCGCCTCAGCCACTGTCTGCGTGCCCGTCCGCCCGCCTCAGCCACTGTCTGCGTGCCCGCCTCAGCCACTGTCTGCGTGCCCGCCTCAGCCACTGTCTGCGTGCCCGCCTCAGCCACTGTCTGCGTGCCCGCCTCAGCCACTGTCTGCGTGCCCGCCTCAGCCACTGTCTGCGTGCCCGTCCGCCTCAGCCACTGTCTGCGTGCCCGTCCGCCCCAGCCAGTGTCTGCGTGCCCGTCCGCCCGAGCCAGTGTCTGCGTGACCGTCCGCCCGAGCCAGTGTCTGCGTGACCGTCCGCCTGCCTCAGCCACTGTCTGCGTGCCCGTCCGCCCGCCTCAGCCAGTGTCTGCGTGCCCGTCCGCCCGCCTCAGCCACTGTCTGCCTCAGCCACTGTCTGCGTGCCCGTCCGTCTCAGCCAGTGTCTGCGTGCCCGTCTGCCCGCCTCAGCCACTGTCTGCATGCCCGTCCGTCTCAGCCAGTGTCTGCGTGCCCGTCTGCCTGCCTCAGCCAGTGTCTGCGTGCCCGTCCGCCCGAGCCAGTGTCTGTGTGCCCATCTGCCCGCGCGAGCCAGTGTCTGTGTGCCCGTCTGCCCGCCTCAGCCAGTGTCTGCGTGCCCGTCCGCCTGCCTCAGCCAGTGTCTGCGTGCCCGTCCGCCTGCCTGCCTCAGCCAGTGTCTGCGTGCCCGTCCGCCTGCCTGCCTCAGCCAGTGTCTGCGTGCCCGACCGCCTGCCTGCCTCAGCCAGTGTCTGCGTGCCCGACCGCCTGCCTGCCTCAGCCAGTGTCTGCGTGCCCGACCGCCTGCCTCAGCCAGTGTCTGCGTGCCCGTCCGCCTGCCTCAGCGTGCCCTTCACCTCTTGTACTCTATTCACCCTCAACCAAGCATGTCACCCCTCTCTTAAATTGTAAGCTCTTGAGCAGGGTCTTCTCTCTTACTGTTCCATGTGTACGTATGTTTGGTTTTTCTGTCTCTCCCTTTTGTACAGCGCTACAGAACTTGTTGGCGCTTTATAAATGCTTGTTACTGTAACGGTCTGTGCACCTGCCTAGGCCAGTCTGTCTGTCTGCCAGGAGACAGATAAAGAAAAAAAAAAAAGGAGAAAACAAACCCGGGTTTTATTCAGCGCCAATGGGAGTTGATTAAACAGTTGGAAACATTAAGTGCAAAAATGTGGACGGACGGACAGACAGACAGACAGACAGACAGACAGACAGACAGACAGACAGACAGACAGACAGACAGACAGACAGACACACAGACAGACACACAGACACACAGACACACAGACAGACAGACAGACACACAGACACACAGACAGACACACAGACACACAGACAGACACACAGACAGACAGACACACAGACAGACACACAGACAGACACACAGACACACAGACAGACAGACACACAGACAGACACACAGACAGACAGACACACAGACAGACACACAGACAGACACACAGACAGACACACAGACAGACACACAGACAGACACACAGACAGACACACAGACAGACACACAGACAGACACACAGACAGACAGACAGACACACAGACAGACAGACACACAGACAGACACACAGACAGACAGACACACAGACAGACAGACACACAGACAGACACACAGACAGACTCTAAACCTCCCCGGGTTTTCTGGCCCTGGACTTGACAGCCCTGTGTGTAGCATTGAAATGCAGCCGCTCAGCTGAGATCAGCAGCTCAGAATCTGCTGTGCAAGCACTTCTATTGTATGAGGGGAGAGCCAGGCAGCAGAGGGGGGTGAGGGGGTTACATGACTCCCCCCTGCCCAGGAGACCACTTATTTATCTGCAGAGACTGCAGCCAACAGGAACACTCACAGTAACAAAGGCTTGGCAGGCTCAGCTTTACAGCCTGCAATGTCAAGAGGGCTGAGCCCCCCTCCCCCTCGGCAGGGAAAGGGTTAACGCGGGTTAATAGGTTCTGCCTGGCTGTGTCAGACACTGCTTTAACACCGAGCTCTAATGGTTTGCATTAATATTTAATAGAAAAGGGACCGGTCCTGCTTCCCCAGGCCTGGGGGGGGGGGTGTAATGACCTGCAAGAGAGGACCAGGGAGAGGACTGCAAGGCCAGGGGGTGCAGGGACTGAGAGGAGCAGCCAATAACCTGCAACCAGTGTGTGACACAACCAACACTGTCACCAGGAGTGTGAATATGTACACAATACAGAGACTGGCCCGAGTGAGCACAGCACCGTGTACACAACCCAGAGACTGGCCCGAGTGAGCACAGCACCGTGTACACAATCCAGAGACTGGCCCGAGTGAGCACAGCACCGTGTACACAAACCAGAGACTGGCCCGAGTGAGCACAGCACCGTGTACACAACCCAGAGACTGGCCCGAGTGAGCACAGCACCGTGTACACAACCCAGAGACTGGCCCGAGTGAGCACAGCACCGTGTACACAACCCAGAGACTGGCCCGAGTGAGCACAGCACCGTGTACACAACCCAGAGACTGGCCCGAGTGAGCACAGCACCGTGTACACAACCCAGAGACTGGCCCGAGTGAGCACAGCACCGTGTACACAACCCAGAGACTGGCCCGAGTGAGCACAGCACCGTGTACACATCCCAGAGACTGGCCCGAGTGAGCACAGCACCGTGTACACAATCCAGAGACTGGCCCGAGTGAGCAAAGCACCGTGTACACAACCCAGAGACTGGCCCGAGTGAGCACAGCACCGTGTACACAATCCAGAGACTGGCCCGAGTGAGCACAGCACCGTGTACACAATCCAGAGACTGGCCCGAGTGAGCAAAGCACCGTGTACACAACCCAGAGACTGGCCCGAGTGAGCACAGCACCGTGCACACAATCCAGAGACTGGCCCGAGTGAGCACAGCACCGTGTACACAATCCAGAGACTGGCCCGAGTGAGCACAGCACCGTGTACACAATCCAGAGACTGGCCCGAGTGAGCAAAGCACCGTGCACACAACCCAGAGACTGGCCCGAGTGAGCACAGCACCGTGCACACAATCCAGAGACTGGCCCGAGTGAGCAAAGCACCGTGTACACAACCCAGAGACTGGCCCGAGTGAGCACAGCACCGTGTACACAATCCAGAGACTGGCCCGAGTGAGCACAGCACCGTGTACACAATCCAGAGACTGGCCCGAGTGAGCAAAGCACCGTGTACACAACCCAGAGACTGGCCCGAGTGAGCACAGCACCGTGCACACAATCCAGAGACTGGCCCGAGTGAGCAAAGCACCGTGTACACAACCCAGAGACTGGCCCGAGTGAGCACAGCACCGTGCACACAATCCAGAGACTGGCCCGAGTGAGCACAGCACCGTGTACACAACCCAGAGACTGGCCCGAGTGAGCACAGCACCGTGTACACAAACCAGAGACTGGCCCGAGTGAGCAAAGCACCGTGTACACAACCCAGGGACAGGTCTGTGTTTAGTATTCACTATACTATACAAAAAGGAGTAGGAGAGCAGCACCAACTCTCAGCGAGTGACACTCTCTTCATTCAGGGGACACAATGTGTGACATGTGTAACCAATAGATGCCTTTGTATGAGAAGTGATGTCTGCTGTGTGAAACAATAAAATGTCACACACTGACTGTAACACGTCAATCACAGTCACAGCAGTGTGTCCGGGTGAGGGAGCAGCACAAGGTGACAAACAGAACAGTAACAATGTATCCACGTGACACAGCTACAAAGTATCCATAACAATGTACAGCACTGACCGGCACAATGTGTCAAGAGAACCGAACAGCAAAATGGAACACAAGCAGCACCGCAGCATATTTATACACAATGTGTAAAACACACAATGTAAGTAGAAGGGAGTCAGTATCAAACATCCACCTATCGGCGACAAAGTAACAGTGTATCCACCTCACAGAAAGTAACAATGTATCCACCTCACGGAAAGTAACAATGTATCCACCTCACAGAAAGTAACAATGTATCCACCTCACGGAAAGTAACAATGTATCCACCTCACGGAAAGTAACAATGTATCCACCTCACGGAAAGTAACAATGTATCCACCTCACGGAAAGTAACAATGTATCCACCTCACGGAAAGTAACAATGTATCCACCTCACGGAAAGTAACAATGTATCCACCTCACGGAAAGTAACAATGTATCCACCTCGCAGAAAGTAACAATGTATCCACCTCGCAGAAAGTAACAATGTATCCACCTCACAGAAAGTAACAATGTATCCGCCTCACAGAAAGTAACAATGTATCCGCCTCACAGAAAGTAACAATGTATCCACCTCGCGGAAAGTAACAATGTATCCACCTCGCAGAAAGTAACAATGTATCCGCCTCACAGAAAGTAACAATGTATCCGCCTCACAGAAAGTAACAATGTATCCACCTCGCAGAAAGTAACAATGTATCCACCTCGCGGAAAGTAACAATGTATCCACCTCACAGAAAGTAACAATGTATCCACCTCGCAGAAAGTAACAATGTATCACCTCACAGAAAGTAACAATGTATCCACCTCGCAGAAAGTAACAATGTATCCACCTCGCGGAAAGTAACAATGTATCCACCTCGCAGAAAGTAACAATGTATCCACCTCACAGAAAGTAACAATGTATCCACCTCGCAGAAAGTAACAATGTATCCACCTCGCAGAAAGTAACAAGGTATCCACCTCACAGAAAGTAACAATGTATCCACCTCACAGAAAGTAACAAGGTATCCACCTCACGGAAAGTAACAATGTATCCACCTCACAGAAAGTAACAATGTATCCACCTCACAGAAAGTAACAATGTATCCACCTCACAGAAAGTAACAATGTATCCACCTCTCAGAAAGTAACAATGTATCCACCTCACAGAAAGTAACAATGTATCCACCTCTCGGAAAGTAACAATGTATCCACCTCACAGAAAGTAACAATGTATCCACCTCTCGGAAAGTAACAATGTTAAAAGTATCATCTGGAAATTATTACCACGGTGTCAGTAACACTATATCATAGTATCAGTAACATTGTGTAAGTAGTTACAGTTAGAAGTATTTATAAAGTGCAACCAAGTTCTGTAGCGCTGTACAACGGGAGAGACATAATGACAAATATACAAGTTAAAACAAACAGAGCAGGAGGAGAGAGGAGCTGCTGGAGATCTTACCTTCACACCGACACAGAGTTATTCAGAGAGCGGTGAAAAGCAGGAGAATGACTGGAGAATGAAAAATTCTAGGTCAAAATAGCCGATTTGGAAAGTGAGATGAAAGGGAGAATTTTTCTGGTTTGGATATTTTGACCTAGAATTTTTCATTCTCCAGTCATTCTCCTGCTTTTCACCTCTCTCTGAATAACCCTGTATGTATCATATTATTGTATCATTATTGTATCAGTGTCTTCACCTGTGATGAGTTTTCTTTTGGTGGATCCAGTGGTCGCTGTCAGTGCAGTATTTGGGGGCTCCTCCTCCTCTTGGGGGGCTTCATTCCCCTCCAGGCACGGCATGTGGCCCTCCGGGGGGCCCGGTCGCTCCTCACAGTCCTTGTCCCGGTAGAAGTCGGGCATGTTGTCCCCCGCAGCCTCTTCCCAGGCGCCGCTCAGCGGGACCCCCTGCTGGAAGTCAAAGCTCCACCGGCGGCAGCTCTCTTCCTGGATCTCCCGCAGCCTGAGCTGCAGCTCCTGCCTCAGCTCCACGTGATCCACCGGCCCGAACAGGCTCCGACAGGCCCGGGAACCGGAGAGGAACCCGGGGAGCCGCCCGGCCAGCTGAGGGTCCAGGGCCAAGTCTGCCCGCTGCACATGGCACATCCCTCACTGCACCCCCAGGGGCATCGACTGGGACCCCCACACCTGGCTCCGCACCCCCACACCGGGCTCCGCACCCCCACACCGGGCCCCGCACCCCCACACCGGGCCCCGCACCCCCACACCGGGCCCCGCACCCCCACACCGGGCCCCGCACCCCCACACCCCCGGCTCCGCACCCCCACACCCCCGGCTCGGTTCTGGCTGACCCTCAGTATTAGTATCTTTCCTCTCCCTAGTTTTTTTCCGGTATTCCCCGATCTGTGTCTCTCTGGCTCTGTATTTTCCGGTGTGTCCCGGTCTCTCCCCCTGTATTTTCCGGTCTCTCTCGGTGTGTCTCGTGCTGCCCGGTCTCTCCGGTGCTGCCGGTGTGTCTCGGTGCTGTCCGGTCTCTCCCGGTGCTTCCCGGTCTCTCTCGGTGCTGCCCGGTCTCTCTCGGTGCTTCCCGGTCTCTCTCGGTGCTGCCCGGTCTCTCCCGGTCTGTCTCGGTCTCTCTCGGTGCTTCCCGGTCTCTCTCGGTGCTGCCCGGTCTGTCTCGGTCTCTCTCGGTGCTGCCCGGTCTCTCCCGGTCTGTCTCGGTCTCTCTCGGTGCTTCCCGGTCTCTCTCGGTGCTGCCCGGTCTCTCCCGGTCTGTCTCGGTCTCTCTCGGTGCTGCCCGGTCTCTCCCGGTCTGTCTCGGTCTCTCCCGGTCTCTCTCTCTCTCCTGAGCAGACACCGCTCTGTTTTCTACACACTTTTAGGCCCCGCCTCTCTTGAATCCTCATTGGCTGATCCCATGACCGAAGCTGTACACCGCAGGTTGGGCAGAGGCCTCCGATTGGCCGTCGCGGCTGTCAGTCACCGCTGTGTTTGGGTTCATGTCGGAGTAGTGACGTCACAGCAGACACCCCGACAGGTCCTTTGTTTGCTATTCTGAGGGGCTCATCCACTAAACGGCGACACCAGGGGGAGGGGAAATACAGGAAATACAGCACAGAAACGTCACAGCCGCTAAAGAAAACGCCTTTATTTTCCCCATTTAATCCAAAAAATAAGCCACAAAAAAGATGAAAATCTGATTTTACTTTAACATAAATCACTGGTTTTATAGTAATAAAATATTCTGGGTAATAAACACGGAGGGGGAGGGGCAGGAGAATCTCCCATGATCCTCAGCGTCCATTCTTTTATTTCATTCAAAAGGAAATATTATATTGTGGGAAATCTCCTATTTCTGTGCATTTTATCCTCTGTGATGTCACACACTCTGTGCATTTTATCCTCTGTGATGTCACACACTCTGTGCATTTTATCCTCTGTGATGTCACACACTCTGTGCATTTTAGCCTCTGTGATGTCACACACTGTGTGCATTTTATCCTCTGTGATGTCACACTGTGCATTTTATCCTCTGTGATGTCACACACTCTGTGCATTTTATCCTCTGTGATGTCACACACTCTGTGCATTTTATCCTCTGTGATGTCACACACTCTGTGCATTTTAGCCTCTGTGATGTCACACACTGTGTGCATTTTATCCTCTGTGATGTCACACTGTGCATTTTATCCTCTGTGATGTCACACACTCTGTGCATTTTATCCTCTGTGATGTCACACACTCTGTGCCATGGCTTTACACTGCTCATAGCGTGGGAGGGATGACTTCACTAGGGTTGGTGTCACCCGGTGCGGTAACTTATGGTGTCACCCCCCCCCCGAGTTTTACGTTTTTTTTAACTACTTTTACTCATAAATCAGTAACTCCCAAATAACACTGAACGCTCATAATACACAATGCACATTACTGTGAGGTTTATTGCTGTGGAGCTCTGTGATACGCTCATAATACACGATGCACATTACTATGAGGTTTATTGCTGTGGAGCTCTGTGATACGCTCATAGACACCATGCACATTACTGTGAAATTTATTGCTGTGGAGCTCTGTGATACGCTCATAATACACGATACACATTACTATGAGGTTTATTGCTGTGGAGCTCTGTGATACGCTCATAGACACCGTGCACATTACTGTGAGGTTTATTGCTGTGGAGCTCTGTGATACGCTCATAATACACGATGCACATAACTGTGAGGTTTATTGCTGTGGAGCTCTGTGATACGCTCATAATACACGATGCACATTACTGTGAGGTTTATTGCTGTGGAGCTCTGTGATACGCTCATAATACACGATGCACATTACTGTGAGGTTTATTGCTGTGGAGCTCTGTGATACGCTCATAATACACGATGCACATTACTGTGAGGTTTATTGCTGTGGAGCTCTGTGATACGCTCATAATACACGATGCACATTACTGTGAGGTTTATTGCTGTGGAGCTCTGTGATACGCTCATAATACACGATGCACATTACTGTGAGGTTTATTGCTGTGGAGCTCTGTGATACGCTCATAATACACGATGCACATACTGTGAGGTTTATTGCTGTGGAGCTCTGTGATACGCTCATAATACACGATGCACATTACTGTGAGGTTTATTGCTGTGGAGCTCTGTGATACGCTCATAATACACGATGCACATTACTGTGAGGTTTATTGCTGTGGAGCTCTGTGATACGCTCATAATACACGATGCACATTACTGTGAGGTTTATTGCTGTGGAGCTCTGTGATAAGCTCATAATACATGATGCACATTACTGTGAGGTTTATTGCTGTGGAGCTCTGTGATACGCTCATAATACACGATGCACATTACTGTGAGGTTTATTGCTGTGGAGCTCTGTGATGCGCTCATAATACACGATGCACATTACTGTGAGGTTTATTGCTGTGGAGCTCTGTGATGCGCTCATAATACATAAACGATACATAAACGAGAAAAGAAAAGTAAAACAAGGATTAGTTAGATTAAAAACAAAGGAAGGAAGGTATGTAGAAGAGGATAAAAGTCTCGCTGACTGCCTCAATAAATATTTTTGTTCAGTCTTTGCAGAAGAAAAGGAAGGAAAGGGACCTCAGTTAGGAGAGAACACTAAAGAGACATTTACATATGAGTTTACAGAGGAGGAGGTTCTAAAGCAGCTGTCTAAAGTAAAGACAAATAAGTCAATGGGGCCTGATGGGATCCACCCTAAATTATTAAAAGAGCTCAGTGATGTAATAGCAAAACCGTTAACAGATTTATTTAACCAATCCTTGTTAACAGGAGTCGTCCCAGAAGACTGGAAATTAGCAAATGTTGTGCCTATTTACAAGAAGGGTAGTAGGGAGGAATCGGGGAACTATAGGCCAGTTAGTCTTACGTCAGTAGTGGGGAAATTAATGGAAACCATGTTAAAGGAAAGGATTGTTGAACATCTAAAAACACATAGATTACAGGATCAGAAACAACATGGGTTTACCTCAGGGAGATCATGTCAAACTAATCTTATTGACTTTTTTGATTGGGTAACAAAAATAATAGACACAGGTGGTGCAGTAGACATTGCTTATTTAGATTTCAGTAAGGCTTTTGATACTGTTCCGCATAGAAGGCTTATCAATAAATTACAATCTTTGAGCTTGGATTCCAATATTGTTGAATGGATTAGGCAGTGGCTGAGTGACAGACAACAGAGGATTGTGGTAAATGGAGTTTATTCGGCGCAAGGTCTTGTTACCAGTGGGGTACCTCAGGGGTCAGTACTTGGACCCATTCTCTTTAATATTTTTATTAGTGATATTGCAGAAGGTATTAATGGAAAAGTATGTCTTTTTGCTGATGACACAAAGATTTGCAACAGGGTTGACGTTCCTGGAGGGATCAGCCAAATGACAAATGATTTAGGTAAACTAAAACAATGGTGGGAGCTGTGGCAACGGAGTTTTAATGTGGATAAGTGCAAGATAATGCACCTGGGACGTAAAAACCCAAGGGCTGAATATAGAATATTTGATACAGTCCTAACCTCAACATCTGAGGGTTGGGATTTAGGGGTTATTATTTCAGAGGATCTAAGGGTAAATAGTCAATGTAATAGAGCAGCAGGAAATGCTGGCAGAATGCTTGGTTGTATAGGGAGAGGTATTAGCAGTAGGAAAAGGGAAGTGCTCATGCCACTGTACAGAGCACTGGTGAGACCTCACTTGGAGTACTGTGTGCAGTACTGGAGACCGTATCTCCAGAAGGATATAGACATCTTGGAGAGAGTTCAGAGAAGGGCTACTAAAATGGTGTACGGCTTGAAGGAGAAAAGTTACCAAGAAAGGCTTAATGATCTTAACATGTACAGCTGGGAAAAAAGACGAGACAGAGGAGATATGATAGAAACATTTAAATACGTAAAGGGAATCCACAAGGTAGAGGAAGGGAGTATATTTAAAAGGAAACAAAATAGCAAAACAAGAGGACATAGTCTTAGATTAGAGGGGCAAAGGTTTAAAAGTAACATCAGGAAGCATTATTTTACTGAGCGGGTGTGGATACATGGAACAGTCTTCCAGTAGAAGTGGTAGAGGCCAAAACAGTAATTGAATTTAAGCAGGCATGGGATAGGCATAAGGCTATCCTAAACAAAAGATAAATCCAGGTAAAGTATCCATGTAATTGGGGAGACTAGATGGGCCGAAAGGTTCTTATCTGCCGACATTTTTCTATGTTTCTATGTTTCTATAATACACGATGCACATTACTGTGAGGTTTATTGCTGTGGAGCTCTGTGATGCGCTCATAATACACGATGCACATTACTGTGAGGTTTATTGCTGTGGAGCTCTGTGATACGCTCATAATACACGATGCACATTACTGTGAGGTTTATTGCTGTGGAGCTCTGTGATACGCTCACAATACACGATGCACATTACTGTGAGGTTTATTGCTGTGGAGCTCTGTGATACGCTAATACACACTGCACATTACTGTGAGGTTTATTGATGTGGAGCTCTGTGATAAGCTCATAATACACAATGCACATTACTGTGAGGTTTATTGCTGTGGAACTGTGTGATATACTCATACACACCGCACATTACTGTGAGGTTTATTGCTGTGGAGCTCTGTGATGCGCTCATAATACACGATGCACATTACTGTGAGGTTTATTGCTGTGGAGCTCTGTGATACGCTAATACACACCGCACATTACTGTGAGGTTTATTGCTGTGGAGCTCTGTGATACGCTCATAATACACAGCGCACATTACTGTGAGGTTTATTGCTGTGAAGCTCTGTGATACGCTCATAATACACGATGCACATTACTGTGAGGTTTATTGCTGTGGAGCTCTGTGATACGCTCATACACGACACACATTACTGTGAGGTTTATTGCTGTGGAGCTCTGTGATACGCTCATAATACACGATGCACATTACTGTGAGGTTTATTGCTGTGGAGCTCTGTGATACGCTCATAATACACGATGCACATTACTGTGAGTTTTATTGCTGTGGAGCTCTGTGATGCGCTCATACACACCGCACATTACTGTGAGGTTTATTGCTGTGGAGCTCTGTGATACGCTCATACACGACACACATTACTGTGAGGTTTATTGCTGTTTAGCTCTGTGATACTCTCATAATACACAACGCACATTACTGTGAGGTTTATTGCTGTGGAGCTCTGTGATAGGCTCATACACGACACACATTACTGTGAGGTTTATTGCTGTTTAGCTCTGTGATACGCTCATAATACACGACGCACATCACTGTTAGGTTTATTGCTGTGGAGCTCTGTGATACACTCATAATACACGGCGCAAATTACTGTGAGTTTTATTGCTGTGGAGCTGTGTGATACGCTCATAATACACGACGCACATTACTGTGAGGTTTATTGCTGTGGAGCTCTGTGATACGCTCATATACACCGCACATTACTGTGAGGTTTATTGCTGTGGAGCTCTGTGATATGCTCATAATACACGGCGCACATTACTGTGAGGTTTATTGCTGTAGAGCTCTGTGATATGCTCATAATACACGGCGCACATTACTGTGAGGTTTTATTGCTGTGGAGCTCTGTGATATGCTCATAATACACGGCGCACATTACTGTCAGGTTTTATTGCTGTGGAGCTCTGTGATATGCTCATAATACACGGCGCACATTACTGTCAGGTTTTATTGCTGTGGAGCTCTGTGGAGCAGCTTTTCACAAAAAATCCTTTTTATTTTTTCTAATAGCGGTCTTTCTTCTTTTTTCTGTAACAGACCTTTTTATTATCATTCATAGGATTTTATATGTTAATTCCAGACATTTTCGTTCAGTAGTTCTTTTTAAAACAGCAGCCGACGGGTTTGCGGCGCCATTCGGTGGCTGATTCCCTGCACTTCAGGGACCCCGTGGTGAATTCACCGGCAAAATTTGATTCCGCAAAGTGCGGGGAACAACATAACACTGAAATGTCTGCGTCTGTGAATATCCTCTTTGTGGTATTTTTTTTTGCCACCCCCTGGAAAGTGCCGGCCTAGGTCATGCCTACCCAGAACATACATGAAAATGAGAGAATTCTCAATGTATCCTTCCTGGTAAAATTTTGTTTGTGTGAAACAAAAAAAAACCATAGTAGTTAGTTTTGGGGAACTTTTATGGAAAGGGTTAAACTTAATAACGATAACAGTAACATTTCTTTTCAGTTTGAGGCGAAATATTCTGCTGCCTTTTTCTTCCAGAACATTCTGTGCTTCAAAAAGCTGTGGAGCTCTGTGATACGCTAATACACACCGCACATTACTGTGAGGTTTATTGATGTGGAGCTCTGTGATAAGCTCATAATACACAATGCACATTACTGTGAGGTTTATTGCTGTGGAACTGTGTGATATACTCATACACACCGCACATTACTGTGAGGTTTATTGCTGTGGAGCTCTGTGATGCGCTCATAATACACGATGCACATTACTGTGAGGTTTATTGCTGTGGAGCTCTGTGATACGCTAATACACACCGCACATTACTGTGAGGTTTATTGCTATGGAGCTCTGTGATACGCTCATAATACACAGCGCACATTACTGTGAGGTTTATTGCTGTGAAGCTCTGTGATACGCTCATAATACACGATGCACATTACTGTGAGGTTTATTGCTGTGGAGCTCTGTGATACGCTCATAATACACGATGCACATTACTGTGAGGTTTATTGCTGTGGAGCTCTGTGATACGCTCATAATACACGATGCACATTACTGTGAGTTTTATTGCTGTGGAGCTCTGTGATGCGCTCATACACACCGCACATTACTGTGAGGTTTATTGCTGTGGAGCTCTGTGATACGCTCATACACGACACACATTACTGTGAGGTTTATTGCTGTTTAGCTCTGTGATACTCTCATAATACACAACGCACATTACTGTGAGGTTTATTGCTGTGGAGCTCTGTGATAGGCTCATACACGACACACATTACTGTGAGGTTTATTGCTGTTTAGCTCTGTGATACGCTCATAATACACGACGCACATCACTGTTAGGTTTATTGCTGTGGAGCTCTGTGATACACTCATAATACACGGCGCAAATTACTGTGAGTTTTATTGCTGTGGAGCTCTGTGATATGCTCATAATACACGGCGCACATTACTGTCAGGTTTTATTGCTGTGGAGCTCTGTGGAGCAGCTTTTCACAAAAAATCCTTTTTATTTTTTCTAATAGCGGTCTTTCTTCTTTTTTCTGTAACAGACCTTTTTATTATCATTCATAGGATTTTATATGTTTATTCCAGACATTTTCGTTCAGTAGTTCTTTTTAAAACAGCAGCCGACGGGTTTGCGGCGCCATTCGGTGGCTGATTCCCTGCACTTCAGGGACCCCGTGGTGAATTCACCGGCAAAATTTGATTCCGCAAAGTGCGGGGAACAACATAACACTGAAATGTCTGCGTCTGTGAATATCCTCTTTGTGGTATTTTTTTTTGCCACCCCCTGGAAAGTGCCGGCCTAGGTCATGCCTACCCAGAACATACATGAAAATGAGAGAATTCTCAATGTATCCTTCCTGGTAAAATTTTGTTTGTGTGAAACAAAAAAAAACATAGTAGTTAGTTTTGGGGAACTTTTATGGAAAGGGTTAAACTTAATAACGATAACCCTAACATTTCATTTCAGTTTGAGGCGAAATATTCTGCTGCCTTTTTCTTCCAGAACATTCTGTGCTTCAAAAAAAAAAAAACACAAAAAAACCCTGTAGGATCTCCAGGGATAAAACTACTTTTTAACCCTAAAACTAACACTTGGGGTTTTTGCACCACAGGAAAGGGTTAACCTTAAGAAAAACGCTAATACCCGAACAATACTCATATACCCAGAAATACCCAGCTAATACCCGAAATACCCAGAACAGCTGTCTGGATGTGAGTGTTGGGAGTTGCTGTTGGTATGTGAGGGCGTGTCTGGATGGGAGTGTCGGGAGTCGCGGTTGGTGTGTGAGGGGGTGTGTGGATGTGAGTGTTGGGAGTTGCTGTCGGTGTGTGAGGGGGTGTGTGGATGTGAGTGTCGGGAGTTGCTGTCGGTGTGTGAGGGGGTGTGTGGATGTGAGTGTCGGGAGTTGCTGTCGGTGTGTGAGGGGGTGTGTGGATGTGAGTGTTGGGAGTTGCTGTCGGTGTGTGAGGGGGTGTGTGGATGTGAGTGTTGGGAGTTGCTGTCGGTGTGTGAGGGGGTGTGTGGATGTGAGTGTTGGGAGTCGCTGTCGGTGTGCGAGGGGGTGTCTGGATGTGAGTGTCGGGAGTCGCTGTCGGTGTGTGAGGGGGTGTCTGGATGTGAGTGTCGGGAGTCGCGGTTGGTGTGTGAGGGGGTGTGTGGATGTGAGTGTTGGGAGTTGCTGTCGGTGTGTGAGGGGGTGTGTGGATGTGAGTGTTGGGAGTTGCTGTCGGTGTGCGAGGGGGTGTCTGGATGTTAGTGTCGCTGTCGGTGTGTGAGGGGTTGTCTGGATGTGAGTGTCGGGAGTCGCGGTCGGTGTGTGAGGGGGTGTCTGGATGTGAGTGTTGGAGTCGCGGTCGGTGTGTGAGGGGGTGTCTGGATGTGAGTGTTGGGAGTCGCGGTCGGTGTGTGAGGGGGGTGTCTGGATGTGAGTGTTGGGAGTCGCGGTCGGTGTGTGAGGGGGTGTCTGGATGTGAGTGTTGGGAGTTGCTGTCGGTGTGTGAGGGGTTGTGTGGATGTGCGTGTTGGGAGTTGCTGTCGGTGTGTGAGGGGGTGTGTGGATGTGAGTGTTGGGAGTTGCTGTCGGTGTGTGAGGGGGTGTGTGGATGTGAGTGTTGGGAGTTGCTGTCGGTGTGTGAGGGGGTGTCTGGATGTGAGTGTCGGAAGTTGCTGTCGGTGAGTGAGGGGGTGCCTGGATGTGTGGAGAGTTTTGTGTGTCTGGCCCTCCTGAACACTGGGCATTTTCCCGGTGGGCCGTGGCATCTGAGGGCTGTGCCTGGATGTAACATAAAATGAAACTCCTAGCACCTCCAGGCAGGGCTCTTGATGTAGATGCTCCTCTGTGGCCCCTCAGCCTCGCTCCTGCGAGGTGTCAGACATTTATAAATAAACGCGTTGGGGCTTCGTGATTGACCGAGTCGCTTCATGGTCTGAGCAAAGCCGGGGGATAATCAGCAAATGCAGGAGCTTCCGCTGAGACGATACGTTCAATATATTCATAGTATCGGCTGTTTTTTATAAAGTCCAGAATTGTTTTTTTTTTTTTAAATATCTTGCATTGTATTACTTTGTATTTCTGTAACTGTAACACTTCAATGTTCTTGAACCCAGGACATACTTGAAAACGAGAGAAATCTCAATGTATCCTTCCTGGTAAAATCCTTTATATATAAATAAATAAATAAAAAACCAAATCAAGGAATTTCCACCCCGTAGCCTCCTGTAAAGACCCTTTAGACCAGGGATTTCAAACTCCGGCCCACAAGATGATCATGAACTACAACTCCCATTATTCTCTTGCCACCTATTGAATTCAGAGAATTCTGGGAATTGTAGGCAGCCAACATCTGGGGGGGGCGGAGTTTGAGAATCTGCTACAGGCTCTTTAAACCCTCTTTGTCAGGTTGTGTTATTGAGTTTATTCTTCAATGAGAACTCTGTCTCCCTCTAGCGGAAACATTCTGCTATTACAACGGCTTTACATTGCAGTATCCCCCTCTCACGCATTCCTAGCATGGGAGGCTGCCTGGACATATTAAAGGGTTTATATGCAAAACACCGGTATTTGTCGGCATTTCAGCAACAACAGACAAAGCGCCGGTGTTTGCAAACATTGCAGCACCAACAGACAACGTGCCGAGTTTGCCAGCATTGCACACCAACAGACAAAGCACCGGTGTTTGCCAACATTGCACACCAACAGACAAAGCGCCGGTGTTTGCCAACATTGCACACCAACAGAAAAAGCGCTGGTGTTTGCCAACGTTGCCCACCAACAGACAAAGCGCCGGTGTTTGCCAACATTGCAGCATCAACAGACAAAGTGCCGGTGTTTGCCAGCATTGCAGCACCAACATACAAAGCACCAGTGTTTGCCAACATTGCACACCAACAGACAAAGCGCCGGTGTTTGCCAACATTACACACCAACAGACAAAGCGCCGGTGTTTGCCAATATTGCACACCAACGAAGTGCCGGTGTTTGCCAACATTGCACACCAACAGACAAAGCGCCGTTGTTTGACAACATTGCAGCACCAACAGATAAAGCACCAGAGCTATGCCAGAGCTAAGTGTCAGAGATGTAATGGTTCCTCTATGCCACCTAGGGATGGCCCACTGGGATACCAAGAAATTTCCTGGTGGGCCGCAGCATTTGAGGCCGGTAAGGGCACTCTGACTCATCAATGAAGGAGCGATTAATTGCTGCAGGTAGAGGTGCAGACAGTATCCTGTCCCAGCAGGAAACACTGTCAGGGTTATCCAAAGAGATCCGAATTGCTTGAGAAAGGTAACCGAACACTGAAAATCAGGGTTCGGTTACCTTTCCTGGCCATTCGGCTATCCAGAGAGCAGGCAATTCGCCAAATCCTGGCGAATTGCCTGCACATACGGTGCCTGTTCGGTCCCTGTTCGAGGGCAGTGAAATCCCCATAGAGAAGCACTGCTTCGGCTATTCAGAGAACACAAACCAGCAGTGAAAGGTTCCCCTAATGCCCTGCCATTCGGTGGTTTAATTCGGCAAATTTATTCAGGAGAATCCCATAGGCTTCAATGTTAAAAATATTCCTGTTTTAATTCAATATCTAATAAACCGTTCATTATAAAATTCTGCAGCAAAAAGTCTCTTTATTTATAGATTTTTTAGGATAGTTTAAGCATTTTTCTTATTTTTTTTTTTTTTATTAAAAGTCCGATTTTTTTTTTTTTTTTTTTAGTTTACTTATTTTTTTTGTAACAGCCCTCTTTATTATCATTCCCTGGACCTCCTGTGAAAATTTCAGACATTTTCGCTCAGTAGTTTCTTTGCAAACAGCGTTTCTTTTTCCCAGATTCATACAAATGGTTTTTCTAATTTATTCACTGCCTCTTCTACGTCACAGCTGCTTCGGCTCTGTGTGATTCGGCTCATGTTCGGCTCCTGTTCGGCTCCTGTTCGTCTTTTTCAAAGGTTAATCCAGATGTTTTTGCTTGTTTTCAGCGTGCATTCGGTTAGTGTTCGGTGGGTGTACGGCAGCTTTTCCCTGCAATTCGGGGACCCTGTGGTGTTTGCTGAATACACCGCAGGGTCACCGAAATGCAATCGGCAAAAGGAACCGAATTGAAGAGAACCGAACGTGCGGTGACTTTTCGAATCTCTTTGGATAACCCTGTGTTTATCCCCTTGCAAACCCAATAGTATCAGGGTTATCCAAAGAGATCCGAATTGCTTGAGAAAGGTAACCGAATGCTGAAAATCAGCGTTCGGTTACCTTTCCTGACCATTCGGCTATCCAGAGAGCAGGCAATTCGCAAATCCTGGCGAATTGCCTGAACATACGGTTCCTGTTCGGTTCCTGTTCGAGGGGAGTGAAATCCCCATGAAAATGCACTGCTTCGGCTATTCAGAGAACACAAACCAGCAGTGAAAGGTTCCCCTAATGCCCTGCCATTCGGTGGTTTCATTCGGCAAATTTATTCAGGAGAATCCCATAGGCTTCAATGTTAAAAATATTCCCGTTTTAATTCAATATCTAATAAACCGTTCATTATAAAATTCTGCAGCAAAGAGTCTCTTTATTTATAGATTTTTTAGGATACTTTAAGCATTTTTCAGATTTTTTTTATTTTTTTTAAAAAGTCCGATTTTTTTTTTTTTTTTTTTTCAGTTTACTTATTTTTTTTGTAACAGCCCTCTTTATTATCATTCCCTGGACCTCCTGTGAAAATTTCAGACATTTTCGCTCAGTAGTTTCTTTGCAAACAGCGTTTCATTTTCCCAGATTCATACAAATGGTTTTTCTAATTTATTCACTGCCTCCTCTACGTCACAGCTGCTTCGGCTCTGTGTGATTCGGCTCCTATTCGGCTCCTATTCGGCTCCTGTTCGGCTCCTGTTCGGCTTTTTCGAAGGTTAATCCAGATGTTTTTGCTTGTTTTCAGCGTGCATTCGGTTAGTTTTCGTCAGGTTTTCGGCAGCTTTTCCCTGCAATTCGGGGACCCTGTGCTCTTTGCTGAATACACCGCAGGGTCACCGAAATGCAATCGGCAAAAGGAACCGAATTGAAGAGAAGGAAAAGTCACCGAACGTGCGGTGACTTTTCGAATCTCTTTGGATAACCCTGTTAGTCTCTTTTAAAAACATGTCTCCCCCTTAAGAAAATTGTTAGACCTGCTCTATTACTGTGCGCGACATACTAAAGCTCCAACTTCCCCTTTTATTGTGTGTTTTGAAATCCAATCAGGTTAGAAAATAAATAAAAGAGAACCTTAGTTGATCCATAAAACAGGGGGAGAGTTATGTCTCCCTCTAGTGGCCAGTTCAAATATGGCAACTCTTTTTAAAGTGGGTTTATTCACTAACCAGTGTTATTGTATGGAAATCGCTAAAAGAACAATCCCCGTTGCTACAGCAGAACCCAGGGACAGGGGCTGGTTGCCAGAGAAATCTGAAGTGGCCCCACCGTCTCCAAAAAAAATAATTGTGGGAGGTACTATTTTAAAAGGTGAATTGTAGGCGTGGGGAATGGAGCTAGATAATGAGGGGACAGTGAGACAAATTAATTAATTTTAATTATTTAATTATTTCTTTATATATAGTATTTTACCAGGAAGGATACATTGAGATTTCTCTCGTTTTCAGTATGTCCTGGGTTCAAGAACATTGAATTGTTACAGAAATACAAAGTAATACAATGTAAGATGTACATAAAAAAAACACAAATATACAGAATTGTGTAGGCAGGCATAGGGTGCATAGAAACATGGTAGATAGGGAGGACGCCTTTCTCTGTAAATATAATAAAGTTGCTTAAAACATAATCAAATAAATAATAAAAATGAATTAAAATTTTATTTATCAATTTTTTACAATTTTTTTTTATTATAGTCTTATAGAGAATGGCGCCCACCGCAGGAGGTGCCTTTCTCTATATAACAAAACAAACACAGCTGTGTAAAAAAATTTAAATTAACATTTATAAAAAATATATTTAATATACAATTTTTTTTGTATCTATGTATAATATATACAAATAAATATATAGTTAAAAGACTCCAGGAGTGCACACCTTCTTGATGAGTTATATAATAAATATATATATTTTTTATAGATTCCCATTTAGGGAGCACTCGGAGACTTCCAGGGTTATCCAAAGAGATTCGAATTGCTTGAGAAAGGTAACCGAACGCTGAAAATCAGCGTTCGGTTACCTTTCCTCGCCATTCGGCTATCCAGAGAGCAGGCAATTCGCCAAATCCTGGCGAATTGCCTGCACATACGGTGCCTGTTCGGTCCCTGTTCGAGGGCAGTGAAATCCCCATGAAAAAGCACTGCTTCGGCTATTCAGAGAACACAAACCAGCAGTGAAAGGTTCCCCTAATGCTCTGCCATTCGGTGGTTTAATTCGGCAAATTTATTCAGGAGAATCCCATAGGCTTCAATGTTAAAAATATTCCCGTTTTAATTCAATATCTAATAAACCGTTCATTATAAAATTCTGCAGCAAAAAGTCTCTTTATTTATAGATTTTTTAGGATACTTTAAGCATTTTTCTGAATTTTTTAAAAAAAAATTAAAAGTCCGATTTCTTTTTTTTTTTTTTTCAGTTTGCTTATTTTTTTTGTAACAGCCCTCTTTATTATCATTCCCTGGACCTCCTGTGAAAATTTCAGACATTTTCGCTCAGTAGTTTCTTTGCAAACAGCGTTTCTTTTTCCCAGATTCATACAAATGGTTTTTCTAATTTATTCACTGCCTCCTCTACGTCACAGCTGCTTCGGCTCTGTGTGATTCGGCTCCTTTTCGGCTCCTGTTCGGCTCCTCTTCGAAGGTTAATCCAGATGTTTTTGCTTGTTTTCAGCGTGCATTCGGTTAGTTTTCGGTGAGTTTACGGCAGCTTTTCCCTGCAATTCGGGGACCCTGTGGTGCTTGCTGAATACACCGCAGGTTCACCGAAATGCAATCGGCAAAAGGAACCGAATTGAAGAGAACGAAAAGTCACCGAACGTGCGGTGACTTTTCGAATCTCTTTGGATAACCCTGTAAATAAAAAGCCAATTTATTAGGTATGCATTAAAAAATCTGCCGTTTTGACTCCTTAGCGCCCTTTTCAAGGTTGAGATATGGGTAGAACCGGACAATGCCTATTATCTGTAGATCCAAAAATAAGTTGTGTAAAGAAAATAAATGAATAAATAATAAAAATAATTGAAATTCTATTTATTTATTTTACAATTTTTTATTATAGTTTTATAGAGAATGGTGCCCACCACAAAAAAGTAAAATATATATATATATATATATATATATATACAGTCTGAATATATGCCAGCACTCTGGGATTGCTCATAAAATCATCAGCTTTATTGGATGTCTTAATGGACCAATAAAACTGATGATTGTATGAGAAACCCCAGAGTGCTGGCCAATAGTCAGACTGTATTCGATGGAGACCTTTGCTTAGCACCGGGTACTGGAAATCAAAGGTGAACCACGAGTGCACAATCCATTTATAAATATTTATATATATATACATATATATTCTGTCCTCCAAAGGGGGGCATCTTGCTGTGTAAGGCTAGGGTCAGACTGAGGCAGTGCGAACGCGCGTTCTGGCGCACTTAATCACGGCCGTGCTAGCAGCAAATGACGTGCAATGACGGCCAATATACGAAGTACGGTCGCACAAAAGTCCGGCTGCGCAACGCAAGTGGAAAATGAACGCATTTTTTCGAGAACGGTAAACCACTAGTACTGACGTACAGAGTGCGCTGCGGCCGCTAGAGGCGTGTGTGCGTGATTTGGAGACATCAGACGCTGCTAATGTCCGGCCAACATAACGTCCAGATGCAAAAAGAGTTTTATTGATGATCCGTACAAAATCACGGATGAAACTGCGCATCGTATGACCGCTATTGCGTATTCCGTGAAAAAATACGTCCATTCTTCGAACGCACATTTTCACGGACAACGTGAAAAATGCGTTAGTCTGACCCTAGCCTAAACTACAAAATACTATTTTCTTTTTACATAGCAAGGTGCCCCACCTGTTGTGGGCACCTGTAGGCACATACCTACTTTGCCTAATTGTAAATCTGGCCTTGGTAGGATCAGACTGAATAGAGAATAGCCACAGGTTACTCATTATATAGAAGAATACCAGACGTATTGTTGATCAGTGCTGTCTGCCGCAACTTCGCCTGCGGGTGTTGATTTTTGTTTCTCTGGATAGTGACCATAATAACCCACAGTAAGAAAGCAGATAGTACAATAAATGCTTATGCTGGTCATTGAATACGTAGATGTAGTGTATGCAGCCGCCCCGCAAACACACCTTCATGAAACTTACTACATTGTATAACTCATTCTGCCGCTTTGTGCTACAATGTAACTACATGACCCACCATTGTGACATGTTAAAAGAGCTAAACTGGCCATCGCTGGAATCTGGACGCACCTTCACCTTTCCAACCTGGTGTGTAAGAGCTTTTCTGGGAAGCTACCACCCTACCTGAATAGGCTGCTTCCCTCAGCAGTTCCCTCATCCTATAACCTCCGATCCAGGACCAGCACCTTACTTTCAATACCACAATACAAAAAGACAGTGGCTCGATCCTCATTTTCTTACAGAGCACCACAATTATGGAATAACCTCCCAGACACCGTCAAATCTTCCCCCAGTCTTAAGTCACTCAAAGAGCTCCTTATTAACATACCTCAATACGGAATGCACCTGTAAACATGTAAAAGTTTGAAAAGGACCAAATATTTTGAACTCCTTTATCTTGTTGTGTCTGTCCCCGCCATCCTCGTCTGTAGAATTCTGTTTATCTCCAAGTGCACACAGTTCCTCTTTTCAGTATTCCGATACGTTCCCCGGCGTGGAGGAACGTGTCTGTAACATAGTGACTATATACAGAATGCACCTGTAAACATGTAACATAGTGACTATATACAGAATGCACCTGTAAACATGTAACACAGTGACTATATACAGAATGCACCTGTAAACATGTAACACAGTGACTATATACAGAATGCACCTGTAAACATGTAACATAGTGACTAAATACAGAATGCACCTGTAAACATGTAACATAGTGACTATATACAGAATGCTCCTGTAAACATGTAACATAGTGACTATATACAGAATGCTCCTGTAAACATGTAATACAGTGACTATATACAGAATGCTCCTGTAAACCTGTAACATAGTGACTATATACAGAATGCGCCTGTAAACATGTAACAGTGACTATATACAGAATGCACCTGTAAACATGTAACATAGTGACTATATACAGAATGCACCTGTAAACATGTAACACAGTGACTATATACAGAATGCACCTGTAAACATGTAACATAGTGACTATATACAGAATGCTCCTGTAAACATGTAATACAGTGACTATATACAGAATGCTCCTGTAAACCTGGAACATAGTGACTATATACAGAATGCACCTGTAAACATGTAACACAGTGACTATATACAGAATGCGCCTGTAAACATGTAACATAGTGACTATATACAGAATGCATCTGTAAACATGTAACATAGTGACTATATACAGAATGCATCTGTAAACATGTAACACAGTGACTATATACAGAATGCGCCTGTAAACATGTAACATAGTGACTATATACAGAATGCATCTGTAAACATGTAACATAGTGACTATATACAGAATGCACCTGTAAACATGTAACACAGTGACTATATACAGAATGCGCCTGTAAACATGTAACACAGTGACTATATACAGAATGCACCTGTAAACATGTAACATAGTGACTATATACAGAATGCACCTGTAAACATGTAACATAGTGACTATATACAGAATGCGCCTGTAAACATGTAACATAGTGACTATATACAGAATGCATCTGTAAACATGTGACACAGTGACTATATTTCCTACATATTTATTTTCTGTTAATCGGTATATTCGTGTTTTGTTTTTAATATCTTGCATTTATTATTTTGTATTTCTGTAACCATTCAATGTTCTTGAACCCAGGACATACTTGAAAATGAGAGAAATCTCAATGTATCCTTCCTGGGAAAATACTTTATAAATAAATGAATAAATAGTTGCAACATAGTTGAATCTTATCATAGTTCGCCTGTACGGTGACCTTTGCAGCCCCAGCACTGCTTAGTGAATAACTCCTTTAGAGACGATTGTACGACTGACTCTTAATATGTGGTCGTTACTGTGATAATATTATTATGATTGTCCTGAAGATTCCCTTAAAGCTAGTATTTATCTATATAAATATATATTAAAAATTATAATAATTAAAGTGAGATTGCGACAGATTTATTTTGTGACATGTGACTTATGCTTGATTTTTTTGTGGGATGTCACAGACAGAAAGATGGATAGATGTTACTGAATGATACATAATAGTCCATCAGCAAAACCCACTGACTGTTGGAAACTCTATAAACTGTCGAATGCAACATTTTTTGGGCTTTTATTTGAAAAGGACCAAATATTTTGAACTCCTTTATCTTGTTGTGTCTGTCTCCGCCATCCTCGTCTGTAGAATTCTGTTTATCTCCAAGTGCACACAGTTCCTCTTTTCAGCATCCGATACGTTCCGGCGTGGAGGAACGTGTCTAGCTGGTCAGACGCCCCTCACAGCTTCACCAGCCGAGCTTTTATTTAGTGTTTGCTCAAGTGGCTGTTGTGGACATCTATTGTCAGTTATGGGGTGGCTTGTGCGAGGGGTGGAGGAGGAGAACAAAATGCCCTTAGATGTTCATTGAAAGAACACAAAAAGGAACAAGGAAGAGGAGTAATGCTGGATGAAGATGTAAATCACAACACCCCCGGTCCCCCACCCTCTGTGACACTTTTGGAAATGGATACTTTTCTCTTGAGTCTAGCGCCGGACCAACAGATCGTTTGCCTCTCGCTAAAAATGAGAAAAATCACTTAGAGCGTCGCTAATAGCGATTCGTACCGCGAGCTTACTGTACTTACCGTGTCCTATACTTAACATGGGGAGCGCTAGAGATCTCTAGTGCTATTGTAACCAGCAGATCACTTGGTGCCAGCGCTAATTTCAAGACGGATGCTAATCGCAAAATTTTACCTACTGCGCAACCCTGGTGTTAACTCCAAAAAAACACAAAAAAATGATCCTCACCCTACAATTAACAGGCAATTAACAGGCAATTGAAAGGAATGCAGCACAGGTGTTCTCTTGGCTAGGGATGAGCCGAACACTCCCCGAGTTCAGTTCGGAGCCAAACCCGGACTTTCCAAATGTTCGGATACGAACACGAACCCGAACTCGAACTCAATACAAGTCAATGGGGCTGAAAATTCGTTTTTTAGAGTGCCCTGCAAGAGGGCATATATGCTAGATATTTGCCATAAAAGGTGTATGGGGGTCCGGGTAGTGCCCTGGGGGACAGGAAACAAGGACAAAAAGTAAAAAAAAAAGTTTTTAAAGGGACAGTGAGTTTTCCATGAAATAAGGGTTAAAAATAAAAACGAAAAATTCCTTCAAATATCGTGCCTAGGAGGTCCCCATAACCTGCCCGTGAAGTGGCGGATTTCTAGGATGTATAGAAATATGTAAAAAACAAAAAATGACATTTCAAATGATGGTAAATGCTTTTCCTTTAGGCTAGGGTCAGACTGAGGCAGTGCGAACGCGCGTGCAGCCGCACTTAATCACGGCCGTGCTAGCAGCAGATGACGGGCAATGACGGCCAATATACGAAGTACGGTCGCACAAAAGTCCGGCTGCGCAACGCAAGTGGAAAATGAACGCATTTTTTCGAGAACGTGAAACCGCAGGTACTGACGTACAGAGTGCGCTGCGTCTGCTAGCGGCATGTGTGTGTGATTAGGAGACGTCAGACGCTGCTAATGTCCGGCCAACATAACGTCCAGACACTAAAAGAGTTTTATTGATGATCCGTACAAAATCACGGACGAAAATGCGCATAGTATGACCGCTATCACGTATTCTGTGAAAAAATGCGTCCATTCGTTCGAACGCACTTTTTCACAGACAACATAAAAATGCGTTCGTCTGACCCTAGCCTAAATCTATCCATAAACAACTGCTTGGGGCGGCAGTCTGTATGAAAAGAGGAGACATTTTCGGACACGCAGAAAAAGTTTACAGATTTTTTGGCGGTGAAAAGTAGGAGAAGGACTGGAGAATGGAAAATTTTAGACCAAATAGCCGATTTGGAAAGTGAGATAAATGGGAGAAGTTTTCTGGTTCGGCTATTTTGACCTAGAATTTTCCATTCTCCAGTCATTCTCCTGAGTTTCACCTTTCTCTGAATAACCCTGTCAGGGTTATTCAGAGAGCGGTGAAGAGCAGGAGAATGACTGGAGAATGGAAAAATCGAGGTCAAAATAGCCAAACCATAAAAATTTAGGCTAGGGTCAGACTAGTGAATTTTTAACGTGCGTTTAGGCGCACTTAATCACGGCCGCACTAGCAGCAAATGACGGGCAATGACGGCCAATATACGAAGTACGGTCGCACGAAAGTCCAGCTGCGCAACGCAAGTGGAAAATGAAAGCATTTTTTCGAGAACGCAGAACCGCTAGTACGGACGTACAGAGTGCGCTGCATCCACTAGCGGCGTGTGTGCGTGATTTGGAGACATCAGACCCTGCTCATGTCCGACCAACATAACGTCCAGACACCCAAAGTTTCCTGGTTTGGATCCGTAAAAAATCACGCACAAAAATGCACAGCGTATGACCGTTTTCACGCATTCCGTGAAAAAATACGGCAATGCATTCGGACGCACTTTCGGTCGCTGTGAAAAATGCGTTAGTCTGACCCTAGCCTTATCTCACTTTCCAAATCGGCTATTTGGTCCAGATTGTTCTCTTTTCCTGCCATTCTCCTGGTTTTCACCTTTCTGAACAACCCTGAGAGAGAGGTGAAAGCCAGGAGAACTGGCAGGAGAAGAGAACAATCTAGACCAAATAGCCAATTTGGAAAATGAGTTAAATGGGAGAATTTTTCTGGTTTGGCTATTTTGACCTAGAATTTTCACTTCTCCAGTTATTCTCCTGCTTTTCACCGCTCTCTGAATAACCCTGTGAATGTTTAATCCCGAGGTGAAAAATAACATTGCTTTAGATGTTATTTAGAATTTTTTTTCAAACACCAGTTAAATGCAGCATATTAGGATGTTTTAGGAGGGAAATTAATTCTCAAATCTCAATCAGAAGCAGACACCACCCCACCCCCTCAGTATAGTGTACAATGTATCAAATTGATTACCAGACTAAAAACACCTGGTGTTATGCCCGTTTGTGAACAGAGGTCATTTAGAGTTGATAATCTTTCCACGTACACATTAGTTTTTAATTCAATATCTAATAAACCGTTGCTTATAATATTCTGCAGTAAAGAGTCTCTTTAGTTCTAGATTTTTTAGTATTTTTTTAAGCATTTTCTATACTTTTTTCAAAATTTCCTTTTTTTTCGAACTCGAACCGAACACACTCAAAAAGTTCGAAGTTCGCGAACTTTCGAACTGCCAAAGTTCGGGCCGAACTCCGAACCGTCCGAACCCGAACAGCTCATCCCTACTCTTGGCCCCATACACCATAGTAATGGATCTGGTCAGCAAAGTCGTTGCTGTTGCAGTAGGCTCTATTATAAATGTATCCTTTATTGACATATATCCTAAATCTAACTCTATAGAGTCGATGGGAGTGTCGAATCGCCAGGACATGTGGTGGCCCCATTGATCGGATTCAAAGTTGTCCCAGCTCTGCTTTTAGGGAAGAACTCTTTAGGGAAAGGTTGGAACTCTCCGATAGCTCATCACACAGCCCGCATTGTCTTCTGCTTTATGTTTCCAAGAGAAACACGGCCCCTAATTACAAAGTAGCGATGGGGCCACTGTTGTACGGCTGTGGGTCTGTCTCCTGCACATGTGCCAGCCAAACACTGCTCTCCATTCACATCTAATTAATTGAACAAACCGCAGGAACAATATGTTGCGCTCTTTACAGTCCCGCAATCCCAACATGTATGGCCAGTATCTAAGATACCGGGTCATTAAACGCCCAGAGATGACAATACCTAGATAAATAACGCAGGCTTGTTACTGGGACGGATCTATGAATAAGGTATTTATGGCACTAGGCATGTCTGGGGGTGAAAGACACCCCCTAAAAACCATCCCCATCTTTACCAAAGCAAATAGTTTCTGTTGCCAAGCGGCTCCATAGAGTTTGATCAGAATTTGACAAAGAATGCCTGTGTTCTTTACCAGATGCCTGCATGGTCCATAACTCATTTATTTGACACGTCGGAGTCTAATAATGAGTTTTTAGAGATGTATTTAGAGCAATAGACGTGCGCCATCTGTTCCACCCGTTGAGAGGGCGAGGGGCGGCTGAACTCAATGGGGGACAAGTAGATATAAAAAAACGTTCCATGTCTAGTGAGCTCCTCATCGCTGGATATTGGATATGACTGGCAGCTAATTAGCTGTCTTTTAATCAAACACCAGTTAGTCGAATTGTATGCTAATGGCTGCTAATGGGTTTTAACCCTAACACAACCAAGAACCTTTTCCCCCTAAATGCACTGTATTTGTTTGAAACATGTTCTGAGATTTATATAAAAAAATAAAATTGTGTAATAAAAGAAATTCCATTTAATCCGGCATTCTTTACAGAAATATTACTGGGACAAACAGGTTTAGACACTACTTGGTATCCCTTACCTCACAGTGTTTAATAAATGGGCTAAAATAGAAGCAGAAATAAATAAATCTATTTTTTGGCACACACACAGTAAAGCAAATAAAAATGGTGAAAATCTACTCTGGGTACTTGCAAGGATCCTGATGATACGTTTTGTAATGGTTAAAATTAATAGTATCATTATGTGGCATAATGCAACATACAGTATGTACAGTGGCGTCATATATCTCTCCTATATATGGATTAGCAACTTCTATAGTATCCTGCATCCTATCCTTGTACTGTACTGATGGACACCATATATCTGTACTGTACAGGGATTTACAGCTTCAGTAACATCCTGCATTCTATCCCTGTACTGTACTGATGGACACCATATATATATGTACTGTACATGGATTTACAGCTTCTATAACAACATGCATTCTATCCCTGTACTGTACTGATGGACACCATATACTGTATCTGGACTATACAATGATCTACATCTTCTATAACACCCTGCATCTTATTCCTGCACTAACTGACACCATATATCTGTACTATATAAGGATTCACAGCTTCAGAAACACCCTGCATATTATCCCTGTACTGTACAAGTATTTACAGCTTCTCTAACACCCTGTATCTTATCCATGTACTGTACTGATGCCATATATCTGTACTACAGGGATTTACAGCTACTATAACACCCTGCATCTTATCCCTGTTTTGACTGACACCATATATCTGTACTATACAGGGATTTACAGCTTCTATAGCAACACATTTACAGCTTCTATAACACCCTGCATCTTATATAGTGTCAGCTAGTGCAGGAATATCTGTACTGTATAGGGATTCACAGCTTCTATCACACCACACATCTTATCCATGTACTGTACAGGGATTTACAGCTTCTATTGCACCCTGCATGTTATCCCTGTACTGTACTGATGCCATATATCTGTACTACAGGGATTTACAGCTACTATAACACCCTGCATCTTATCCCTGTATTGACTGACACCACATATCTGTACTATACAGGGATTTACAGCTTCTATAGCAACCTGCATCTTATCCCTGTATTGATTGACACCATATATCTGTACTATACAGGGATTTACAGCTTCTATAACACCCTGCATCTTATTCCTGCACTAACTAACACTATATATCTGTACTGTATAGGGATTCACAGCTTCTATCACACCACACATCTTATCCATATACTGTACAGGGATTTACAGCTTCTCTAACACCCTGTATCTTATCCCTGTACTGTACTTATGCCATATATCTGTACTACAGGGATTTCCATCTACTATAACACCCTGCATCTTATCCCTGTATTGACTGACACCATATATCTGAACTATACAGGGATTTACAGCTTCTATAACACCCTGCATCTTATTCCTGCACTAACTGACACTGTATTTCTGTATTATACAGGGACTTACAGCTACTATAACACCCTGCATCTTATCCCTGTATTGACTGACACCATATATCTGTACTATACCGGGATTTACAGCTTCTATTGCACCCTGCATGTTATGCCTGGCTGTATCGTACTGACTTACACCATAAATCTGTACATACGCCTAAAAGAAAACAGCATGGCTTCCAGCACGTGCTGTGATGAGATGAGCACAACATAAGAGGAGGCACATTTCCTATAACTTTCATCAATTTCCATTAATACATTTAAGAACTTTAACAATTGGGTTCGGGTCTTTGTGAATCACAGAATGCTAATAGAGACCTAGTCAAAAATCGAGATAAACATGCAGTTTTCTGTTTTTCCTCACCAGACAGGCAACGTTATATTTTTAATTTTTTATTTCTGTTTACAACACAGGTTTAATAGCGGAAGGTACAAAGAAATCTTCACGGAATGGAAAAGGGAGAAAGGGGGGGGGAAAGAGCTACATGGGAATACGATATAACCCGAGAGACACAAAATACATTATCAATGCTGTGTGATCTCACACATTTTATATCCTGTTCCTGATGGAAAAGCGAGCGATGATAAGCTATGAATGATTCATATGGCAGAAATAATCATTAATTCATGTTATATGTATGTAAGGTTACACTGGGAGGGGACAGATTGGCCCCCATCTGTTTACATTCAATTTATTTATGGAACGGGACAGAAATGATGAGAGGAAAGGGAAAATGGAAAAATATGTAGTTTCGTGATTCTGTTATCTTGTTCCGTTGATGATTTTTCCTTCCAGTCCTGGGGTCTACGATGACTTCACTGAAAATGAAAATTAGAATGTTACAGCCATGACATTATTACATGGTGACATAAAGGTCAAAAATGATTCGCATCCACCCATTCTGATCATCCATTCTGACCTTTCCTATCTCGGTTGTTGCTGCTGGTCCAAAAGGAAGTGACAAAAACCCAACTGAACCACAAGAAAATAGAGGAATATTAGAGAGAGGTCAGTCACACCACCAGAAGTCCATAAAGGAGCCTTTTATTTGGGCAAGCAACAATTCGCCTGACAGCAGGAGCCCTTATCTAGTGTTGAAGGCCTCTGTGGTGGGTTGAAATGCTGCTCATGTCCAAATAAAAGTCTCCTCTAA
Source organism: Leptobrachium leishanense (assembly GCA_009667805.1). Taxonomy (NCBI): domain Eukaryota; kingdom Metazoa; phylum Chordata; class Amphibia; order Anura; family Megophryidae; genus Leptobrachium; species Leptobrachium leishanense. The sequence goes on from CM019072.1 coordinate 111,277,198, forward strand.
GGATCTCTGGCAGGGTGACTGGCCTCTCATTCTGACCATCTGTTTGAGGTTGACGTTAGGAACTAGCTGTGGTGGTTGTTTGGGATAAACGCGTTCCCATCCGTAGTGCTACAAAAAGTATTATGACACACACAACCCGGCCAAAAATAACTCAAACACTGTAATATGGGGTTGTGTCGTCTTTTGCTGTGATTGCGTCACACATTCGCCGTGGCATCATTCGGATAAGCTCATGTGATGTCGCAGCATTTATTGGCATCCAGAGTGGCATTAATTTGTGGCCAAGATCTTGTATTGATGATGGGAGAGTCGCGGCGCTGCGTAAAGTCTTCTCCAGCACATTATCCCAAAGATTAACCTCAATGGGGTTAAGGTCTGGACTGTGTGGTGGCCAATCCATGTGTGAAAATGATGTCTCATGCTCCCTCAACCACTCTCGCACAATTTGAGGCCGATGAATCCTGGCATTGCCATCTTGGAATATGCCCGCTGTGCCATCAGGGGAGAAAAACCCATTGATGGAAAAACCTGCTCATTCAGTATATTCAGGGAGTCACATGACCTCATTTTTTTGGCGCATAACGTCCCTGAACCTGGACCAGATCAGCTGAAGCAACTACGAATCATGAAACTGTCCCCCACAGACTTGTAAAATAAGTGGGGGCTTCTTTTTAGCCAGGCAGTGTATATTCCCACAGTAGTGGTCTGGTGGAATCAAAGGAAATCATCTGAAGCACATGGTCTTGTTAGCCATGTCCCACCATTCTGAGGAAACGACAGAATATGACCTGCTCTAAAACAATGAAGCTCCACTAAATCCAGTGTCTGCATTGTCTCAGTATCCACCAAGCCTCAAACCAAACATCATAACCAATCACACACCATAAGAGGTGGTAGAGAGTCCAGACTCACCAAAATAGTACTCCGCTCTGTAACCAGGTTTGTTGAACCAGCTATCTGTGTGGAACTGGAGCAGAAGGACATTTCCGGAGGACATGATGGGAGGGATGTGGATGTCCCAACAGAATCTGCCCAGTTCAGGAGAGCTGAGTCTGCTTCCATCGTTGATGATCAGGTAATCATACAGGCATGAGGAGGAATACTCCAAATCGAAGGTGGTGAAGTTCAGGAGGATCTGAGGAAGGCGGGAGATACAATATTAGCCTCACACTCCATATGGAGAAGCTACCATTAAAAACCATTTAATAAATTGTATGTAAATATGTAGAGGACATCAGGCAGCTGCTGTTGATCCAAACAGTTAGACGACCAACTGCTGTGTGGCAGGACACTCGTGGAGGGAAGTTAACCAAAATACCATATATCTCCTCAACCTACAGCAACCAGAATGCTGTAAATAACAGATGATACAACAGAGCAAATGTGACCATTCTGAAGTCCACGTAAATAACCATCTGTAATACAAATGATGCTTTTTTTGGTCTCTTTGAGGGAAATGTGTAAAAGCACTCACTGCGTCCTCACCTGATACCCGGCCGGGGCCCATATAGTCGAGATACAGTCTGCAAAATTGGGGTACAGGTTGGGATAGTCAGGGGATGTGATGGTCCCGTCTTCATCCGTGTATGTTCCACCACAGGACACTGGAGACAAATTTTGAAGGGAATTTGAGAAGGGTCAGGCAGAGGAACGCTCCAATAGAGTGAACAAGGACATGAAATGAGGACCAGCACATAGGGGAGATCAGTAGAAGGTCAGAGAGAAGTATTAGGAGAAGGTATGAAGAAACGGACAGAGCAGATAGACAGAAGAACACCTGGACTGAGATTACGGATGGAGATATGTAGGTTAAAGGGCAACAGAGGTGGACGCCGGCAGGTGTGAAGCCCAGAAAGGAGGTAGAAGATAAATTTACGAGAGTAGAAGGATTAAACTGATGGGGTTGTATCACTCTCTAGAGGTGACAGTGAAGGTTTGGACTGTGGGGATGGTGACACATTAAACCTACAACAACGTATAACCATAACCAGTACCTGAGCTGTAGGAAGCATTAAATGTGGTCATTGCAGGTGTATCTCCATAGACGAACTCCACCAGCATGGTGTTAGTGGAGGAGACCAGCAGAGGGATCTCGTGGTCGCCACAAACCTTGTCTATAAGCACAGGAACATTTTTGGTGCTTCCATCATACACAGTGATGTAATGAGAGGAGCAGGCGGCAGAAGACGCAACGTCAAACGTGTCAAACTGCAGGAGGACCTGGGGACAGACCGAGGAGGACCTTCAGAAATGCCAACGGGATAATGCGCGAAAAGTGGCTGGTGATTTGGTGGGAAGCAACAAAAGCGGTGCAGGTCGTAGCTCATCATGAAGTGCAAAACGAACAAAAAAATAGCTGATTTTGAGAAGTTATACATTTTATCCATTTCGGCCCCAATATTTTATCGATTCCTGATGTCGTGAAGCTCCCTGTTCATTTCATATATTCCTTCCATCATTAATCACAGGAGAAGAGGATCGTGTTGAACTTAGGATGCATGCGCAAGGAAGCCCCGTTACTCCCCTATGCCCTTTCAATGGTTTTACACCTGTATATATATATATTCAACAAGAAATGACATTCTCTATGAAACAAACCACCCATTGAGGCAGTCGAGGGCCAGCAAGTGTTGGCCTGGGGGCAAGTACAAGAAAACAACCCAAATAAATCCATTAAACCCTATTTACTCACAGTGTCCTGTTTTTTTTTCTCCAAAAAATGGATATATTTAAATATATCAGACATTCTATCTATTGATTATATTATATGATTATTGTGTCTTTTTTTCGCGGACATGCAGAGCAGAAGAATTACAAGGCTATGAGCTTGTGGCCTGTAGTCCTTGTGTGCGAGTGGTCCAGGGCACAATAGCCACCGTGCCCCCCTTGCCAGCCCTCCCCTGCATTGAGGTGACCTGTTCAGGCAACAAAGGCTGAGAAACAACGGGCTCTATTACAATGTATCGGAGATGTTGGAGATGTTATTTTACGGAACGGAGGGGCAGGGAAGCGCTAAACTCGAGCCGCAAGCACAGGTGCGCCAAGAGTGGAATAGAGATTCCCACCGTCAAGGTGACTAGAGGAGACATCGGGCCACATCACAACTCAGACGTCCGCGTTCCGACTGAGCCGCTTTCTCAGAGGCTGGAGTGGTGATATGTTTGAGCTGCGGGATGATATAACACCAGTGGCGCCATGTGCCATAGGACTCCATGGAGACAGACGCGAGCTCGCTGGAGTGAGGTCTGACCGGGATGACGGAAGGATTCTCTGAGGAACACTGGGAACTATTTGTTCCCTCTTCTCAGTTGCCCATGAAGCGAGTGTACGATGGATCGCGCCCTTCCTCACGACCGAGGGATCCGAGGCGAGTATGGGGTTTTTAGGTGGGGTTAGATTCCTGTGTTAAGTGATAGTGCAGAAGCGAAATCACATAACACCAGCTTTTGGAAGATGTTAGTCATTTCTAAATAATGTCAGAAAAAAATAGCCAAAAAAAGAAAAATATGATCCAACATCACCTTTTTATCAACTCTTATCAGCCAGATGCAGCTTGTTGCGCTTTCATACGCTGATATGTATTTATCGGAGTCCAAGGAGCCACTTAAACCCGCTAACAGGAAGCCGCAATGTTCTGCAACGAGAAGAGAAACCGTTGTAAGGTGGAAAAGGTCAACCAGCCATCTAGAAGAAGAACAGGTCTCATATTGACCATATGCTGGTTTGTAGGGGTCATGTTGAGGTGGAACGCCTGGGAACACAGTTCCTCCACTATTACTGCTGAAGGAATGAGTTCCCATTGGTCCCACACATTATAAAGCTGGTATTCATGTGTTTAAATCATATCTTTCCCTGTTTTATTGCTAAAATCCACTTATATACATGAATATATCAGATCTGAGTGTGTGTTTGTGTTAAGTGCGAGATGATAATTGCTAACTGGGGACAGAAATCTTGGTGAGATCCCACAAGTCTTTTTTTAGGGCTTGATCCCTGCCAGTTTGTCTGATGATCAGACCAGTCCCACCCTGCCTGGAACAGAGTTCTATGAATGGAACACTCAGAAACATTCTATTGGTTTCCATGGTGATTGTTCCACTTCTAGATCTTTATCCCAGATACAAAGATTTCTGAGGAAGATCTGAAACCAGATTCTCCAAAAAGAGAAGCGTGATGCCATTATTGGAGGTTACCTGGGAGCTGGGAGAAAAGCCGAACTCTGGAATCGAATTTTAATATACTATAGGGGGTTATTCATAGAGCACTGAAATGTCGCTGACATTTTGGTGCTCTCTCGTTCCCTGCACTTTCCTGCACTTCAGGGAATCAAAGTTCCCCACCCTGTGGTGAATTCAGCATTCACCGCAGGGTCCCCGAAGTGCAGGGAAAAGCCACTGCAAACCAGACGAACACTCACAAACAAACACTCACCGAAAACCCACAGAAACTGACGCAAAAACCGCACCGAACACATCAGAAAAAGCCGACAAGCCTCTGATGACAGCGCAGACCAGCCGCCGAAAAAAACGAAAAGCTGACGAATGGAGTAAAAAAAACAAAAAACAGAGCGCTTGAAAGTGTTAGAATTTAAACGCTATTTGGAAAAAAAATACTGAACGAAAATGTCTGGAATTTACATAAAAGATCCAATGTATGATAATAAAAAGGGCTGTTACAGAAAAATGAAGAAAAAAAACCTGAAAAAACATTTTGCTGAAAAAATCCCGAAAAATGCCTAAAAGATCCTAAAAAATAAATAAAGAGACTTTTTGCTGCAGAATAAAATAATAAACGGTTTATTAGATATTGGATTAAAACGGGAATATTTTTAACATTGAAGCCTATGGGGTTCGCCTGAAAAAACCTGCCGATTGAAAACACCAAATGGCAGAGCATTTCACCAACTTTTCACTGCTGTTCGGTGTCTGTGAATAGATTAACCATTGCTTCTCTATGGGGGATTTCACTGCCGTCGAACAGGCACCGTACTTGCTGGCAGTTTTCCAAAATTTGGCGAATTGCCTGCTCTCTGAATAGCCGAATGGCCCCGAAATGTCACCGTACACTGAAATTCAGTGTCCGGTTACATTTTGGCAACATTTTGGATCTCTCTGAATAACCCCTTATGTCCTGAAATGAAATGTGAATGTCCTCCCTGAAACACAATTATCCGGTCTAACACCAACTACCAACGTAGAATCACAATAGCTCCCAGAGCTGCGATGCCAAGGTTTGGGCGCATCCTATAGTTGGCGCATTAACCAACTGAGCTGTCTTCAGTTTGTTGAGAGACGTGTGTGCTGCATAATAAGCCCTGCTGCTGAGTTCGTTTTGCTGGGTTTGGTTGTAGAATGTAGACGCCGGAGCCGCCTGTTCTTTCAGGATTGTGTCCAACACCAGATGGAATTTATGGGCTTGGGCGACTCACTGCATTTGTAGAGCTTGCTGACCCTCGCGATGTCAAGCGAGCTGAGTCCGTATCGCTGACCGATTTCCACGGTCGGGTCCGGTTTGGGTAAGAGGGTCATTTTACCTGATGTGTTGGTATATGCATACCTGAGAAATAAAACAAGGCCGGATTAAAGCTACGTATACCTGTCAAACTCACTGATAAATGTGCGAATGTCTTCGATTGCTTCTCCCCTAATCTATTATGCAACAGAAACTGAAAGCCCAGGAAGGAAGGGGAGGGGTTAAACATTAACTGCTCCTGACCTTCTCTGCACTCCTCCATCTCATTTTAAACCTTAAGTTTCCTTTATAAACTCCCGCTTGTCTCCCTCTGATCTCTGCAGGATATCAACATGTCATGTGATCGCAAGGAGCTGGGCGCTCCAGCCAATCCTGAGGCTCTCAGTGCAGGAAGGCTTTGATACCATTGGATAAGGCTGGTTCCCAAAGGTCTCCAAGCTCTGAAAGCTGAGCTATGAGCTTTATAAGCTGACGGTCTGGGCAGGACTAATCCTCTGCATCTGGATGGCTGAATCAGCCCTCCGAGTTCCCAGCAAAGTGGGAGAGGGAGCAGGGAATTCACACTCAGGATGGAGCACTTACACTATGCAGAGCCTCCCTTTATGGATGATGCGTTAATTATTACAATATTTAAATATCTTGACCGTTTTCCGTGCCGTACACGTCAGCTAGTATCCATATGATTTGGGGTTTCCTATATTATTTTAGGTTTATATTAGGAATGTCCCCGATCCGATCCTAAGGGTTGAGATAGGGGCACAAACAATAATGAGATTTGTTTTAAATTTTACTTTTTGATTTTTTTGGGGGGGGTCGGCATTCAGCATTTTCCATTCCACAGGGATTTTCCCGTGTGTGATGTGTTTGGGCGTTGTTATGGAGATTGCAGACAGCTCCGCGCAGTTGTCACACTGCACAGCTTTCAGCCGGTTCTGGCCGCAGCATCTTTCCCGCGAGTAAGCAGTAAAATTCAAAGCCCCGGGACTCCTTAGTGGCTGATGCTGAGCCACCCGTCTGACCCCGAGTTGTGCAGTATCGGACGATCCTGATTGCCGCATGACTTGGATAGGATCGGCAGCTCAAGCAGGCCGACTGGGACATCCCTAGTTTTAATACATTTTTTTAATTGTAATTTAAACGTTATTTTTTTGGTATATCTCACATTTTAAACTCAATAAAAATCTTTAAAATACACTCATTAAATCGCTGTCATTTTGGTTTTTTTTTGGGAGGTGGTGAATGTGAGGCTCAAATTTAAATTCGCTCCTTATCAGAAATATAAATGTCATTCTGGAAGTTCCAATGGTCACAAGACACTCACTTCCCATAATGCATCACTGAGGAGTAGTCGTAAGAAAGACCCATATTCTCTGTATCCAGTTTCTCAAAGTTGCTCCAGTCGCCTACAAATTGGGGAAAAAGATAAAGATTTTACAAATGAATCACAAAACAAAAACAAAGAAACAAAACCTCCCATGTGGATCAGCTCTGTGATTGTATAAAAAGTAGACATGTGCAGCTCTGAAAAATTCAAAATATCGGATTCAGAATATCAGAAGCTTCCGATGATTCGATATTGGAACAATTCGGAATATCAGAAATGTCGAATATTTTTGTCCTTTTCCGATATTCAGAACCTTTACGTATAAAACGTAAAAAAATTGACTAGGGTTAGGGTTAGGGCTAGGCTTAGGTCAATAGTTTCTGTGTGTCATATGATTAGGGTCAGGGCTAGGGCTAGGATTAGTGCTAGGTTTAGGGTTAGGGCTAGGGCTAGGTTAGTGCTAGGGCTAGGATTAGACCTAGGTTTAGAGTTAGGGCTAGGTTAGGGCTAGGGCTAGGATTAGAGCTAGGTTTAGGGCTAGGGCTAGGTTAGGGCTAGGGCTAGGATGAAAGCTAGGTTTAGGGCTAGGGTTAGGTTAGGGCTAGGTTTGGGTTAGGGTTACAGTCTTTGCTTTGTCATATGATTAGTGCTAGTGTTTGGTGTAGGGCTAGGATTAGAGATAGGTTTAGGGTTAGGTCTAGAGCTAGGTTAGGGCTAGGGCTAGGATTAGAGCTAACTTTAGGATTACGGCTATGGCTAGGTTAGGGCTAGGATTAAAATTAGGTTTAGGATTAGGGCTAGGTTAGGGCTAGGTTTGGGTTAGGGTCACAGTTTTTGCTTTGTCATATGATTAGTACTAGTGATTGGTGCAGGGCTAGGGTTAGGATTATCGTATTTTGTTGGTTTTTGAATTTTTACTATTCTGATTATATCAAAATTTTTCAGATTATATTCATACCGCGACAAGGTTTTTTCATTCATAAAACAGTTAGGTTCGGACATCGTCAATTCAGAATTTGGATCGATCCGAACTGCCGATATTTTGGACCATTGCAAACAGGACCAAACTGTTGTCTAATAAAAAAGATCTGCCTTTTGAAAGCTCAATAGTTATTAGTCTGGTCTTTCGTTTGTGGATTATCTTGTTTTTGGGGTTGACGATGTCCCATACCCTCTTCAATGTACTCCCATTTGATGTCTATGTAGTCGTCTCTGTCGCTTCGGCTCTGTTCGTGGTAAAAGCCCAGGGCATGCTGGATCTCGTGCTGGATAACCCCTCGTGCCATGCACCCAGTCTTCATCAATGATAGATATTGAGCTCCTCCAGCTTTGCCGATGTAAGACCAACACCTGAGATAGAAATCACTATGTAAGACTGCATTATGGACTCAAAACCTCACGCCACATTTATGGGTTGCTGTCATAATGGAAGATGTATCGGAGACATCCAGGGTATAAGTCACCAAGCAATTTTGGATCCCTTTGCTCAAGTATTGTGTAAGACCCCACCGGTTCTCTAGGCTGATCATGGCAGTTGGGAGACTCAGGCCTCCCGTCATCCAGAAACTGAATGCAGCGCCCCATCTCTCACCTCATCTCTTCCCCCCTTATCCCAATCTTAACACATCCATTTATTCTCCCTCTACCCATTGGGATTTACCCAACTCCATTCAAACCAGGACCGGATTTATAATTAGGCAAAGTAGGCATGTGCCTACAGGCACTTACCTAATGGGGGGTGCCTTGCTATGTGAAAAAAAATATTTTTTTCCCACACAATTCCTATGTAAAAAAATATTTTTGTAAAGAAAGGCTGGACTTGTGGTGGGTAACTTTCTCTGTTATACTAAAATAAATATTTGTACAAAAAAAGATATTGCAGAAAAAAATAGAAAAACAGCAGAAAAAAGCAGCATCAAAGAATGACTTGGCTTAAAATGTAGGGTCCTGAAAAAGACCCTTGGACTTGGCAAAACTTTGTTACCCAGAATTTTGAATGCTCTAGGTCCAAATGGAGGCTCATTTTCCATTGCTAGGCTTAGAAATTAAGGTTAGGTTCTATTTGTGCTTGTTTTAGGGTTAGGGTTAGGGTCGGTGGGTACGTGCGCTCTATATTTCTGTGCCTACAGGCTTCTGAGATGTAAATCCACCCCTGATTCATCAAACATGTTCTAATCACTTCCGTCCTAATGAACCCTCCATTGACTCTGCTCTACTCTCTATTATCCTGTTTGTCGTCTTCCATTCCCGTCTGAACTAAACGACTTGTCTGTAAACACTTATCTACCTTTCTTTCTGCAAACACTCTCTTCCACCCATTACAATCAAGCTTTAGACCCAATGTCTCCACCGAAATGGCCCTCACTGTGGTAATAAATGACCCAACGGCTGTCGAAGCAAGAGGTCACTAGTCTTTACTCATCCTCCTTGACCTCTGCTGCCTTTAACACTGTTGACCGACCTATTCTTTTAGACATTCTTGGCTCCTTTGGCCTTCAAGGAAATGACCTTCCCTTGTTTGATTCTTACCCCACTAACAGCTCATATAGAGTCTCCTTCTCTGGTACCTCATGTCCTCCTCTGCCTTTGTCTGTTGAGGTTCCCCAGCACTTCGTCTTTGGACTGGTCTCAATCTGCACATCCTCGCTTGGATGGCTCATAAGTCTTTTGGGCTTCAGTACCATCTTCCTGCCAATGACACCCAAATAAACCTGTCGTCTCCAGCCTTATCTCAATCCCTTTTGAGTCGGGTTTGGGATGTCTTTCCATACCTCTTTGTTCATGGTTTAATCACAACATGTCAAAAACCAAACGTCTGTTGAATCCCTTGTCTACAGGTTTATTGGAGGTGGTGACAGACTTGTCTATTGCGGTTGGTGGCTCCACCATTCAATCTGTCCTCTGTTTTGGAGTGACCGTTGGCTCTACTCTCTCCATCAAGCCCCACATTCAATCTCTTACCACTTCCTGTAGATTCCACCTACGTAACAAAATCCGGCATTTTCTGCACACAATAATCCTAGTCCATTAATTAATTATGTCCCAAATGGACTACTGCAATTCCCTCCTTATCAGCCTTCCCCTCGTCCACCTCAATTAATTGACACCGTGTAGCTCACCCGCTTCCAGAACTGATATTCAGATAGTCTTTTTCTTTTGAGCGTTCTACTAGGTGGACACACGTCAACGTGGAAAAGTCCTGCAGGACGTGGGCGATAAATCTCATCTCTTCATTACCTTGGGGTTGTGTTAAGGGAAAAAAAAGATTGTATTGGGTTTGTTAACAGTAATAGATACATAAACAGCAGAAAACATAAGATTATTTATTAAACAGGGTCATGTATAATGGTGTGGCCACGCTGAAGGGTGGATGAACATGGGAGATGTTGGAGCTGGAGCTCCAGACCCATGGCTTGAAAAAGGCCCACGGTAGAAAAGTTCTGCAATCCAAATACTGCATAATAAATAGGCCTATCACATTGGTCAGGTCCAGGCCCTTATTTACATACAATGTATATCAGGCAGCTGCCTTTGATCCAAACAATTAGACCGGCCAACTGCTATGTGGCAGGACATTTAGGGCTCTATTACATTCTTCGCGCACAAATGTGCGCAAAAACGCATTAACGCACGGGGAAAAACCCTTCACGCTGAACGTCAAATTACGACGTTTGCGCATACGATGCGCGATAACGTCTAACGCGAGTGACCCTGCGTTAGCGCAAGTTCGTGCACGCATCCCATACTTAACATTGTGAGCGCAAATGCATTCGTGCGCTGGTATGCGGATGGTATTACAATCGATGCACAACTTTTTACAAACGACGTTTGCGCTCATAATTTTAACGTCTTTGAAAAGCTGGTGGTAACTGCAAATCTGAACGTCCTGGCCGAAACCAAATACACCAGCACGAAAAAAAAATACAGCAAAGTATAGTTACACATTCTACACATACCCAAACAATAAAATGGAGAAGTTGTGCTTGTTTTTATTATTGCTGCAGCATATATACACAGATTGATTTTGACAGGCGCAAAAACTGAACGGGAAACAATTGTGGTTCTTAATTCTGATTGGCCGAATCGTGTGAAAAAACAGTCTGCACACGGATTTCTGCGCGCAACGTTAATACGCGCGCGTTTTCAGCATCTTTTATCCATACGATATTTTTGAACGAATGAAAAAATCCACTCGGATAGTAATACCAGCGTTAATTTACGCGCGTTAACGTTTAACGCTGCGCGCCAAAAAAATTGCTCTGCGCGTACGAATTTGTGAGTTGAATGTAATAGAGCCCTACGTAGCTCCTCCACCTAAACGGCTTCTCCAGTTATAATGCTGCAAATAATAGATGATACAAACTATCAAAATGATTCTTATTCTTTTACAGAAATCTACAGGGACCCGTGTGACTATTTGTGTTTAAAGGGACACTCAATTCATCCCGAGCACTTAATCTTTTTAAAGAGGTCGGATGTAAGGAGTGCCCCCCTTCCCCCACTCCGAGCTACCCCTCTCTGGTGTAATCACAGGGTGAAGTGGAGAAGTTTCCTCTACCCCACCCAGCGTCACCAGCAGCTGGAATTTCCCGGCTGCTGGTCACTAGTGATGTCACACACAGAGAGCAACCAATGTCACCCTCTGAGACCAATCGCTGTAGCGAGCGTTCATAGAGAGGCAGCGATGGATTAGCTCTGTGCATGCGCGTGCAGCTCTGACCCATCGCTCTGCGCAGGCGCTACGCAACTTGTGTGCGTAAAGGGTGCGAGTCTCACTACGGTGCACAATTTGTGGTTCTTATGTAAATTGCGCTGGAGAGCTTTAGGGATTTGAGAGTTTCTGAACTCGAGAATCTGCGCACGGTGAGGGGCAGAAAGTGAGTAAAATCACCTAAAAATAGAAAAACAAAAACAACAAAAAAACATTGTGCAGAAGCTGTCAGCAGGATCTGCCCAATTATTTAAGGAACGCAAAGTGGAACTCTGTTTTCAAAATAATACGCCTTTAATTCCCTCTAATTTCTGTGCATTTCTGAGAATCCACGCATCGATATGATCCTCTGCCCCAAACATCCAATTCGCTTAAAAAAAATAAATAAATGGAAGTACTAAGAAAAGACAAGTTCAACTGTCGGCAATATTTTAGGCTAGAATGCCAAATTTTGGGGACTATATTTAGTGCACACTCCTATCTAGAACAAACAGTTTAATACAGTTGTAAGCTCTGTTGGACAGTTCTGCTGTCACGTTGCAAGGTTGACCTTCGTGGACCTGATTAGGGCCACCTGTTGAGTCCGCCACACTTACTGTACTCAGGAGACAAGGTGTACGGGACTCTGACTATTCCGTCGGCAGATTTTTCCCATAGGACGTCCTCGATCTTTGAGGCGCTGTAACCAGCATTTAATTTCTTCGCTATGTCTCCGTGGTAAAGAATCATCGTGCTGCCTACGGAAAGAGTAAGAGAGCATGGATTGAGGTCAACCCAACCTAGGTGTCATATGAAGTCATGGATGGTAACGGTCGGGTGAAGTAAAATAAATAAACAATGGTGACTGAGATCACTTTGTTTAGGCCAGGGATCAGCAACCTTGGCTCCCTGATGTTTTGGGAACTACATTTCCCATGTGGCTCAGTCTGCTTTATGGGTGACTGAGCATCCTGGGAGATGTAGTTCCCAAAACATTAGGGAGCCAAGGTTGCTGACTCCTTGTTCAGGTGAATGAATGCCCAAGGTTCTACCTGGATGAATGTGTATTCTTTACATCGATACATTAAGACGCCACATCAATTCCACCAGTAAGAAGACATGCTCTCCATATAGATGGTAAGTGGTGGAGAGCGCATTGTCTGGATACTCTTAGTGTAGAACTTTGATGAGAGAGGACACTGTTCTCATGATGATCACTCATTCTCACCATAGACCAGGGGTCAGCAACCTTGGGCTCCCTGATGTTTTGGGAACTACATTTCCCATGTGGCTCAGTCAGCCTATTGGTTGACTGAGCATCGTGGGATATGTAGTTCCCAAAACATCAGGGAGCCAAGGTTGCTGACCCCTGCCATAGACTTACAATGAAAAAATTTAACATTCTACCAGGAAATTGGTCATTGCTATCGTAGACCTTCATCATTATATTTCAATATCCTACCAAGACATTGGTCATTGATATTGTAGACCGATGATCCAAAATTTAAACATTCTACCAGGACATTGGATGGTCCTACTGTAGAAACACAATGAGATGATGATTCTCTTCCAGAGCGTTGGACTTCCTCTACCTGGATTCAAAATGCGAGCGGGCGGGGGGCGTGGCTAGCCGGCGACACGAGCAGCCGCATGTTCTGAGAGCTCTGTGTGCGGCGCTCGGTTTTCCCAATCCAGCGGCTACTACAAGGGGCATCCCAACCTCAATTTACCTCCCTCGGGGTCCTAACACCCTCCTGAAGCAGGATGGCCCCTCCAAAGGCCCAGCGGCAACTCGAAGGGACCCGGACCAGCCGATCTGAAAAAGGCCGCAAAATCCAAGATGGCGGCTCCCCGATCTCGGGTTCCTCTCTCTCTGGCCTGGACTTAGAGGAACAGGATGCGGATCTCCTCTCTAACACGTCGCCAGCATCTGAGAGGGCAATGCATGATATGACTTCAGGGACTTCGCGCTACCCTCCAGGCTGACTTCAAAGAGGCGCTGCGGGAGCTGCGCCGCGATGTTCAGGAGCTAGGTGAGCGCACTGACAATCTTGAGACCAAATCTGACGATATTTGCCTGGCTCATAATGATCTTGTGGACAGACACCAGAATCTGCAAATAGCTCATGACGCGCTGGCTACGAAAGATGCTGACTTAGAGGACCGCTCGCGCATAAACAACATGCGGATCCGTGGTGTCCCGGAGGCGGTGGTCCTGGCTGACCTTCCGGCATATCTCATGGAGGTTTTCCAACTTCTACTCCCCTCAGCCTCCCTCCAGGACTTACTCCTAGACCGCGCTCATCGACTGCCCAAAGCGAAACATCTTTCACCGGATGTTCCCCGAGATGTTATTGTACGAGTCCACTTTTATCATATTAAGGAGTCCTTAATGTCTGCTGCTAGAAAAGGCCCAACCTTGCCTGCTCCGTATGCTACCTTGCTATTGTTTGCGGATCTATCAGCGATGACCCTAGCGAAAAGGCGTGAATTCCTTCCCTTGACGAAGCTCCTGAGGAACCACGAGGTGGCTTACAGATGGGGTTTCCCGACCAAATTGCTGATATGGAGAGAAGGGAGGCTACATGCTATCACCAACATCCCGTCGGGCATGCAACTCCTGCAGGAATGAGGGTTTGTGAAGGAGTACACCCCTCCTCGCGTGGTAACAACATCTCCACTTAAGGTTTCGCCAGAGTGGCACCGCGTCAAGCCAAAATGAACGGCGGACCCTGGGTCTGGGCCTATACCGTTCTCTTCTGCCCAGCTGGTCCCGGCTGATTTCAGCTTCTTCTTCGCTGTTGGGAAGACCCACTACTTAATAGAGAACCGAGCTCCCTCACCCCCTGTTGGTGGCTCATACTTGACACGATCTTATTGATCTGGATATTTCCCTTCCCTGGTACGCCAGGGATAATCCCCTGTGGGTGTTTACTCTCCTGAGTTTCTACCTCGCATTTTTCACCACGGCGAGTTACACCTCTTCACACTGGGGGCTCGCAGTGTTTTTTTTGTTACTGTATTTTTCAAATTTTTTCCTATTTCGTCCTTTTTTTTTTTTGGTTCGTCTGGTCCATTATTCCCTCCAGTTCTCCTGTTGTACAGGTCCCTTGTAAGCTTCTTACAAATGGGGGACTACCTGCATTGTGGGGGTGGGAAGGGAAGGAGACGCTCACCAACTGGTGTTTCCCAATGTATGTCATCTTTAAATTTGATTGATGAGTTCCCCTGAACTGAAATTTTTCTCCTTAAATGTTAGAGGTTTGAATGTTCCTTTTAAAAGACACTGCCTTTTCCGAGATTTGCATAAATATAAACCTGCGATAGTGTGCTTACAGGAGACACATTTTCGGTCTCACGATGCCCCCCGTCTTCAGTCTCAGATGTACCCTGAAGCCTATCACTCTATGTCTCCAACCAAATCAAGAGGAGTCTCCATCCTCTTCCATAGAGATTGGTTGTTTCAGGTTGCATCTCAACACCAGGACAAGGAGGGGAGAATGTTGATATTGACTGGCTCTTTAAATGATGTTCCGGTGACTATTGTTAATTTGTATTTCCCGAATGTTAACCAGTTGCAGTTCCTCAGGAAAGCCCATAAAAAAATTCAGTCTCTTAGCCAAGTCGCTGTGTATATCTGTGGCGACTTTAATATGACTCCTTGCCCCATGGTTGATTGCCAGTCCTGTGGAGGTCGCCTCCTCTCTCAAAAAGCGAAGTCTCTTGGCCGACACTTCACTGATTTTCTGCAATCTGTTGACCTGTATGATGTCTGGCGCATCTCCCACCCCCAGACTAGGGATTACACTTTTTATTCCCAGGTGCACTCCTCCTATAGCAGAATTGATTTATGCCTTATACACCGGACCATGGTCCACCATCTCTTAGATGCTCAAATAGGACCCATGACGTGGTCTGACCATGCTCCTTTGATTCTTTCCTTCCGTGCTCATTTTCCGGCTCGAGGTATGGGCTCGTGGCGTTTAAATGATTCGTTAATTGTGGACCCGGCTGGGAGGGATGGGGCCGCATCGGTTCTTGAGGACTACTTCAGATTGAACATTTCGGAGGAGGTGGCGATCTCCTCTGTGTGGTCAGCTCACAAAGCGGTTATCAGGGGTCATTTCATTAAACAGGGGGCTTATAGAAAGAAACAGTATACTCTTAAAACATTGAATCTCTTACGACAAATCTCCTCCTTAGAATCCCAAAATAAGAATAAGCCGACCCCATCGATTGCATCTCAATTGCTTTCCTTGCGGAGAGAGTTGGAGCACTTAAACCTACAGGCTATGGAACGATCCCTACGCAAACTAAATTACACTTCCTATACTCAGGGTAACAAGGCGGGGAAGTTACTGGCCTCTAAACTCAGGGCAAGACGCGTTCAAACTAAAATCACCCATATTGAAAGCTTAGGGGGACAAATAGTGCGTAATCCAGCGCTGATTGTCTCGGAATTTGCCAACTATTATAGCTCCCTTTACAATCTCAAACTTGACTCGGCCATTTCACCGCCCTGCTCGGCAGAGATATCCACCTTCTTAGCAGAAGCGCATTTGCCGACATTACTGCCCCATCAGCAAGCTGACTTGCTGGCCCCTTTCTCTGAGGAGCACGTCTACAAAGCGATCCGAGCTCTCCCAAAAGGTAAAGCGCCAGGCCCTGATGGATTATCTAATCTTTATTATCAAAACTTCGCCTCCCTCCTGGTCCCTACCCTGACAGCCTTATTCAATAACATTAAAACCACTGGCCAAGTTCCCCCAGAGATGCTCCTGGCCACCGTAGTCACACTCCCTAAACCTGGCAAGCCCCCACTCATTGCGCGAATTTTCGCCCCATCTCCCTACTAAATGTTGATATTAAACTTTATGCAAAATTATTGGCCTCGCGCTTCGCGCCCCTGCTCCCTAAATTGATTCACCTGGATCAGACAGGATTTGTACAGGGGAGGCAGACCTGTGATAATACACGTCGCTTGTTCGATATAATAGACCTAGCTAATCGTTCTGGGACCCCCGGGCTCCTATTGTCTTTAGATGCAGAAAAAGCGTTTGATCGTATACATTGGGGCTTCATGCGCCAAACGTTGGAGGCCTTTCGATTTCCCGCCTTGTTTAGGCTCTGTATTCCACCCCTTCGGCAAAGGTGTTAAGCATGGGATTTTCGTCCCCTACTTTTCCAATTACGAACGGCACTCGTCAAGGTTGCCCCTTATCCCCGCTAATTTTTATCTTGGTTTTGGAACCGTTGGCATCTCATATTAGATTGAACACATTTATATCAGGTTTGCCTACACCGGCAGGCGAACAGAAACTCGCTCTATTCGCAGATGATATTCTCCTATACTTATCCACCCCAGAAACCTCACTCCCCCCTTTTTTTAATTTACTTGAAAAATATGGTCGGCTATCCTACTATAAAAATAATGTTGGTAAGACTCAGGCCCTCCCTTTGCATATTCCTGGTCCCTCGCTGGTTGATCTTAAAACTCAATACTCGTTTGACTGGCGTTCGGAATCTATTAAATATTTAGGTATTTTCCTAACGAAAAATAGGAGCTCCATAATTAAGCATAATTATCTCCCTCTCCTGCAATGTATTGAAAAACAACTGCAATCATGGCACTCGGTGGAACTGTCCTGGCTGGGCCGTATGGCCTCCTTAAAAATGTCAATCCTCCCGCAAATCCTTTATTATTTTCGCAATGTTCCGATTTTTCTCCCAGCACATATCCTCCTACGTCTGCAGAAAATGCTATTTGCCCACATCTGGAAACGCAAGCCCCCTAGAGTTTCGGCTACTACGATTATAACTCCGAGAGAGATGGGTGGCTTTGGCTTCCCTGACTTGTTGAGATATTATAGAGCTTCCCTATTAGCCCAATTATTAGCTGCGCTCCCCAGAACCTCCCTTATGGCTGCGCCTGGAAAATGCCGTTATCGCCCCTAATTCTATTCATGACTTTATGTGGTATGACCCTCTCCCTAGAAGTAAACTGGAAGGGATACTTCCCTCCTCTTATCTCTCGGTCCTGACCTGGCGTCACTGGGGCAGACCGTTATTAAAACCGTTTCGGCTGCTCAGTTTTGCACCTCTTAGTTATTTAAGTAGACTGTCCCCTGACCTAAACCTTGCCTCCTGGACGCTTCAGGGAGTGACACTTGTTCAAAACCTTCTCGCTCCAACCTCTATTAAACCGTTCCCAGACTTGGTACAAGAATTTGGTATTCCCTTCAACGAACTCTTTACCGACCTTCGTATTAAACATATATTGTTAACGCACAGGGTCGGGGCGATACCAGACAAAGATATTACAGCTTTCCACAGGCTATGCTTGGGTAAAAAAAACTTACGGAAACCATTGTCTCTATGTTACCGATGCTTAGTGTCACCTAATAAGGAACATAAACTGCCATATATGTTGAGATGGGAAAAGGACCTACATTTATCATTCTCGCGAGAGGACTGGTTTTATGCCACGTCATCGGTGTATCGCCTATCTAAAAGCACAGGCATGAGAGAAGCACATCTTAAGTTATTATACCGCTGGTACCTTACCCCTGCTCGACTGCACCATATCTCCAAGGGTACTAACGTATGCTGGCGTTGTTCAACAGACAAAGGTTCTTTGCTTCATGTTTTTTGGTCTTGCCCGAAAATTAGCCCTTACTGGGCCAACATCCATTGCCTGGTCAAACTATGTACCTCGTTGGATATTCCTCTCCAACCGGAAACTTACCTGTTACACTTTACCCCCATTACCATTCAATTACCACCCAGAGGGTTGATATCTGCAATATTCGGGGTTGCCAAATTAGTGTTGGCTAGTTACTGGAACTCTGCCTCCACCCCCTCACTCTCAGAAGTCCTGACCCGTTTAGATAGTATCTGTAAATATGAGGAAATGTTCGCTTCGGCCCATAACGCCCTTCCACAGTACCAGGCTACCTGGGAAGGTTGGGTATCCTACAGATCCTCCAAGGGAGCCTCTTAAAATTGCTTTAAACCTGTCGAACCGCACTTTTCATTCTTTGTTTTCCCCTTTCTTTTTCTTTTTCTCTTTCTCCTTCGTCTATGCTTATTTAACTACTGTATTAACCACCGTATTTGTTACTTATTGTTTATTATAGAATATAAAATGTACCGTAAAATGTTGACGACAACCTTCTTGCACATATGTGACTTATATCGCTGACAGGCCCTGCGCGGCCTCTGTTGTCATTATTATATCTTTGTATTTCAACTTCTGATGGTACTCAATAAAAAACTTTATATTGAAAAAAAAAAAATGCCAGCGTGCAATGTTCTACCAGAGCAATGGATATTTTCCCACAATGAGTGCTGTCAAGCTTCTATCCAGAAAGAGAACATTTTCCTCAAAGACTTTACAATGGGGCGGGTCAACATTCTTCTCTGAGAATGTCTACCTTACTAATCGACCTGTGACGAGGAAGGGCGTTGAGTTACAATGTCCCACAATACTTTAACATGACAGAACCATGGCTAAACGTTTCCTAAACATATATCAACATATGTTAACTGCAGGGCTCCAAATTTCCACCCGCCTTTTCACCTGAGGAGAGAGATAACTTAAGAAGAGCTAGTGGAAAAGTAGCCCCTTGCAGCTGTGAATTTTATCATTGATCACTCGGGATCCAAAGTGGCGAGTAACTTAGGAAATACAATTTTAAACCCTGTTGACAAAATAGTTAAAATTCGGGTGTTTTTTCCCCATTCTCATTTACAAAGGATTTAAACTTATTTGCGCCAAACCTACAGAATACTGAATGTTAGGAGGCCCTGTGTCACGGGGTATGACTGGTCAAGTGCTTTGAGTGACCTCCTTTACCTCTGTTGGATTTTAGGATCTGTGAGAATACATCATCTTCCACCTCTTCTTCCTCATTTTGAATGTCGGGCAGTGGGTCAGAACGATCTGAAAGAGAAGAGATAAATTGTTACTGCAAGTGGAAAACTTTCAACAACTTCCAGCAAGTATTGGTTCAGGACACCCGAGAAGAACCAATTCAACACCTTACTGACCATTAGCCATGTGCGATTCGGTTCAGACCTATTCGGAAATGGTCTGAAATATATGCAACTAGAATCTACCCAAATCCTGCATTGCAGAAATCAGAACAGAGTCGTTTTCCGAATAAAAAACTTCAAATCAATCCAAATTTTTCTGAAAATAATTGGCCCAGTCCAAATATTATCAGAATAATTTGGATATAATCGGAATAGTAAAAAAAGAAACGGTAACTAGGGATGTGCATGGCTGAAAAATTTGTTTTGTTTAGTTCAGTTTCGTTTAGTTTTTAAATAATTTTGTTTTCGGAATTTCAAAACTAATTTAGTTTCGTATTTTGTTTCGTTTCGTTATGGATTGATTCAAAATTTCGTATTGATATTGAAATTTCAAATCAATTCGAATTTCATATATCAATTCGATAGTTGATATCAATTCGAATTTTGGATCACTAAATAAAACCCCAATTAATCAAATTTTGCTGTTAAAAGACAATGTAGGGTTAAATTTTAAGCTGTGTCACAGATTTAGTATTTGAGTCAAATTAAACAGTGAAACTAAATTAATTTGTTTCATAAAGTTGTTTGCTGACTATTACTTGTATTGTATGTATTTTAATTTAAGATTAATTCGATAGTTGATATATTAATTCGGTATCAATTCGGCAGTTGATATCGATTCGAATTCCGGAACAAAAAAAAATTATTCAAATTTTTCTCTTATGATGATGACACAGTGTAAAACGAAAGAAATTCGTTATACACCATTTCATTTCGTTTCGAATTCATATCTTATCGATTCGTTATTTGGAAGTACTTCCGAAATACGAATTAATGGATTTCGTTCCAAATTCCTAATTTTTCCGAAACGAATGCACATCTCTAACGGTACTCTTAACCCTAGCGCTCATCATATGACACCCAGAAACTGTAACTTTAACTCTAACCCTAGCCCTGACCCTAAATTAACCCTCGCCCTGACCCTAAGTTAACCCTCACCCTGACCCTAAGTTAACCCTAGCCCTCGTCCAACTAACCAATTTTTTACATAGTATATCTAAAAGGTAAAGAATATCGGAAACAGACAAATATATTGGACATTTCTAATATTCCGTATTGGTCCAATACGAAACTTCGGAAGCTCCTTATATTCCGAATAGGCTGATTCCAATTATTTCCAAATCTGATATTTTCAGATTCCAAAACAATCCGAACCGAGCACTGCACATGTCTACTGACCGTTACGTGTTCCCGAGCAGCCTCTATGGCAGTGATGGTGAACCTTGGCACCCCAGATGTTTTGGAACTGCAGGGTCCACGATGCCAGCCAGCCTTAAGCCTGTCTCAACATCATGGGATATGTAGTTTCAAAACATCCGGGTTCCAAGGTTTGCAATCGCTGCTCTATGGGTAAAATACAGTGTTAGACTTATTTATACCTATCTTTTAAAAAAGAAACAAATATAGACATTTTCCAATTCTCAAACAGTGACCTCTTGTCCTTTGTACAGTCTTGTTAATGAACAGGTTATCAGGTGTCTGTTTTTGTTGATCCCTGTATATATGGGTAAACACTAAACTGCTAAACATATACTGCATGAAACGAGTAATTTAAAGGGCCAGTACCACAAAAATTAAACTGTCCTCATTGTGTTTATTTGATGTTGTTGATATCTTATATGTGCTTTGTTTTTCTCTTGTATGTTTAGTTAAGAAAATATTTTCCTCTATATGTGTGACTGGGTGCATCCATTGTGTGATATTTTGTGTTGTAACCTGCCCCCCCCGCAGTATCTTTCCATCACTTGCTCCTCACTGTGTGGCTTTGGCCATAGAATGGAGCGAGTGAATTGGGCAGATCTCCAAAAATCTGATGTGTAAGGATTGCAATGTGTGGGATGTATGGAAAAGTACATCCCCCTGCCATTTTATATCCCGGGTAGCCTAGGCACCACAATAGATCCTCTGCAGTCTTCTCTAAACTTTCCCTCCCCCACCTCATTGTCTCCTTGCTACTGCTTTATCCTATACCACAGCTGTAAAGTGAGACTTGTCATAAAATTTTGGTAAATGTTGCATCATGGGAAGAATCCACAAAATGGAAACAGGAAATAAAAACCCTAACTTTACTTTACCCTTTTTACATGAAATTACTTCAAAGAAAGAAAATAAACAGAACCATGTGCTTTATAATGTGTTTTATCAGGTGATTTATAATGTGTTTTATCATGTGCTTTATAATGTGTTTTATCTGGTGCTTTATAATGTGTTTTACCATTTGCTTTATAATGTGTTTTATCGTGTGCTTTATAATGTGGTTTATCAGGTGCTTTATAATGTGTTTTACCATGTGCTTTATAATGTGTTTTATCAGGTGCTTTATAATGTGTTTTACCATGTGCTTTATAATGTGTTTTATCAGGTGATTTATAATGTGTTTTATCAGTTGCTTTATAATGTGTTTTATCATGTGCTTTATAATGTGTTTTATCATGTGCTTTATAATGTGTTTTATCAGGTGCTTTATAATGTGTTTTACCATGTGCTTTATAATGTGGTTTATCAGGTGCTTTATAATGTGGTTTTATCATGTGCTTTATAATGTGGTTTATCAGGTGCTTTATAATGTGTTTTTATCATGTGCTTTATAATGTGTTTTATCATGTGTCTTATAGTGTGTTTTATCATGTGTCTTATAATGTGTTTATGTATCTAGTTACAGCTTATGTTAGTGCTAGAGTGTTTTTAAGCAAATTCACGTTTTTAAGCTCTCCTAAACTCCCCATAAAAGTTTGCTCCGATGAACAATGTAGCACATTTCTGATGTCTATTTTCAAAATCAATTCACACTTTGAAATGTTACAGTTTTATCATTTATTTATGTTTACAAAATGCAAAATCAAATTCTACTTACTTAAAAAAAATCTTACATAAACGCATTCTGATAGTGTGATTAGGGGCAGGATGACAGACCATCATCTACTGTGTCCCCCCTCTCCTCTTAGATTGTAAACTCTCAAGCAGGGTCCTCCCTCCTACGGTTCTGTGTGTGTAACGTGTATGTATATTCGTCATTCTGTCTCTCCCATTGTACAGCGCCAAGGAATTCGTTGGAGCTTTATAAATGCTTGTAACTGTATCTATAACTGTAACCATCATTTTGTTAGCAGGTGGATGGAGAAAGCCGTTTTCCCCTATAGGGTCAATTCTCAGCTGACTGCTGATTAAGACTGCCCTGCCTTTGTAGGTACTGTGGTTCCCTCTGGGACAGCAGTCTATTTGCTGGGAGCAGCACGGGGGGAGACAAGCTCTGAAGTTGCTAAGGGAAGTAGAAATTCTTTATTTTTGCTTTACGTTACTGGTAACATTACTGGTAAGCGGCTTAGCTGCCCAGTATTATAAGTGAGGGGAAAACAAATGTCTGGAGGCCTCCGAATGAGGAGTAGAGTTTTGATTTATGGTTGTTTTATTTGCTTGTTTATTTGGTATTCTGCCTGTTATGCGGCTGCAAAATCAAAGCCTCAAAGCCTCGGTCTGTCCGGTGACTATATCACAGCATGCGGCAATCCTACTCACCGTGAACCGTGCGATGTGCCAGCTGCAAATAAAGTGAACAAAGAGCATCAGCGGAGCTTTAAAATGGAAAGAAACCAAAGGCCAGATCAAATGGAGAAACAATAATAACTACTCGAAACCGATACAATCAAAGCTGATAAAAGAAAATGATAAATAATCCCATGTCAGTGAATTGCCCCGATGTTCGGTGGTTTCGTTCGGCAGGTTTATTCAGGCGAATCCCATAGGTTTCAATGTAAAAAATATTCCCGTTTTAATCCAATATCTAATAAACCGTTTATTATTTTAATCTGCAGCAAAAAGTCTCTTTACCTATTGTTTTTTAAAGGATTTTTTTAGGTATTTTTCGTTTTTTTCTGCAAAATCTGTTTTCCGATTATTTTTATTTATTAAATTTTTTTTAAATACCGTTTTCTTTTCTTTAACAGACCTTTTTATTATTATTAATAGGACCTTATATGTTATTTCCAGACATTTTTGTCCAGTATTTTTTTTGCAAGCAGCTTTTCAGTTTTGATACTTTCAATCGTGTTTTTTCTTTTTTTTACCGGTCGGGCGGCTTGTCAGCTTTTTTCTGCGGCTGGTTGGCGCTGTGTCCGGCGGCTCGGCGGCTGCGTTTAGCGGCTGTCAGGCGGGTTTGCAGCGGCTGTCCGGTGGGTTGGTGGCTGGCGGATTGGCAGGGAGGCTGGCGGGTTGGCAGGGAGGCTGGCGGGTTGGCAGGGAGGCTGGGGGGCAGGGAGGCTGCATCACTCGATTCCTTCATTTAATGTGAATTTATCCCTTAGAAAAAGCCATTACTAGCCCTTGCACGATTTGTTGGTCACAGGTCACAGGAGCGGATTCAGGGCAGGGTATTCAGGGAGTAATTGCCTCTGGAGCGGATTTAGATCAGGTCGCCCAGGTCAGACTGGTCCCTGTAAACCGTGAACCATTACTGTATCACACACCGTTTGCCCCGGGGAATTCCTGCGACACTTAAAAGAGGTTATAATAACCTATGACGCAGTGAGTGACAACAGGGCTGCCATCACAAACCTTGGGGCCCTTTTCCTAAACTACCCTTCCCCTCAGCTGCCCTTTTCAGTAAATGAATTAAAAATAATACACTTTTGCTTCATCTTCTGTTTCCATGAGTTTAGGGAGAGGGAACTAAATCCCTGATTGACCGGCCTTGGGATAAATAGTGTCCCCTGATGGGAGACCATACTAATAACTCCCCCAGTGAGGAGTCCGAGTGCTCCTATGGCCTCAGATGCTACGTCCCACCGGGAAATTCATTGGTATGTTGGTGGGCCGGTATTGGGTGGCATGAAGGTACCCTGCAATCTGTGGCACTTAGACAAGCTTCACACAGTTTGGCCTGGGCCCCTCAACATTTCATGGGCTCTCAGCCCCCTGGTGGCTGCTCTGAATGGCAATAAAATTAAAATAAATTGCATAATAAATAATATTAATAATAATAATAATAAATCCCACAACAACAAATAATAATTCCCATAATAATAAATCCCACAACAACTAATAATAAATCCCATAATAATAAATCTCACAACAAATAATAATAATAATAAATCGCACAAAAAAATAATAATAATAAATCCTACAACAAATAATAATAATAATAATAATAATAATAAATCCCACAACATATAATAATAATAAATCCCATAACAAATAATGATAATAAACTCCATAATAATAAATTCCACAACAAATAATAATAATAATAAATTCCACAACAAATAATAATAATAATAATAATAATAAAAAATCAAATTTCCTATCTACATTACATTATAGGTCATGTGATTAAAAACTTAGGGCCCTATCAGCTGCCCTGGGCTAAAACTGGGATGCTAAGGGGAAAGAATTAGCATTCGCTAACCTCCCCTTACCGTTCTGGTTTCTCCAGAAGATCGCGGAGCAGGCGCTGAGTCCGGCAGCCTGCCCCTTAGCAATCGTTAAGCTCAAGGATGCTGGGGCAGCGCTACAGCGCTGTCCCCAGCATCCCCTCCATGGCGTCCATAGGACTCCATGGAGGATCGTGCTGCCAGGTCACATGACTGACAGGATCTTTGCTGGTCGGCGGAGAGTGATCGCGGAGGGAGACGGGGGACTTTCTTCCCCCCGCTGACGTTACTACACACGTCTCCAGATTCTTGTGGATCCGGACCCTCTCCCTCCCGTCTTACGAATCAGTGTCTCCCACTCACCGGGATTGGATCAGCGGCTGCAATAAGGCACAGCCACCAGAGACACACCGAGTGCATCACTGCCATCCTACAATGAATCCTCACCTCCCGAGGCCCCACAATGACACGATTACTGAACACCGGGAGGCTAATGTTTTATAGCAGCCATAAGTGGGGTCAGGTCCAGCCAGGCGCAGGTGCCAGCGAGAGGTGACCTTGCAGATAAAGGCACTGGGACACTTTCCCAAAATCGAACGCGTGTCATTTGTTGCCCAAACCCCATTAGATCTGGTTACAGGTGGCTGGGCTGGAGAAGATAAACATATTTAACAAATAAAATACGTTTTCATTATGAAAGATCTGAGGTTGCATCATTTCCATTGCACATAAAATATATATACTAAGAATAATGGCCGGGGGCTTCCAGGGCTGGACTTTCATCTCAGGAACCTGTAGGCACAGAAATCTGGAGCGCCCGTTACACCCCCCACACACACAAAAAAAGTCCCAAAAACACTTTTTAAATTTTTGTTTTGGTGGAAACAACAGTTTCTGGATCGAAGGAGCAGGATCTGCCAAAAATGGAGCAGAATGTTAGGGCTCAAGTTAACTCAGTAACCCAGTAATAATGCATTCACCTCCACAACTACTGCAATAAGCAAGTCCCACCTCAACCCCTGCAATGGAGAGGTCTCCACACCCAGTTACAAGCTACCCATCTCTGGTGATGAGCACCTGGAGGGCACGGGCTCCATATAACAGGTGTCAGGGTCATCCCTGCCTTAACACCTTAATAAATGAGAATGTAAAGATAATTCTACTATTGTAATTTATAATTATAAAGTGGTGATGAGCCCCCCCTTCTCATCGTCCCCCCAGTTCCCTTAGTCTTGCAGAACCATTGAGTGATGTGGAGGAGTTTCCCTCACCCAGCCAGTGTCCCCAGCAGCCGGGATTTTGAATTTCCCAGCTGCCGGTCACCAGTTCGCTCACTAGTGATGTCACACACAGAGAGCGGCCGAAGTCACCCTCTGAGACCAATGTCTGTAGCGAGCGTTCCCAGAGAGGCAGCGAATGATCAGATCTGTGCATGCGCGTGCAGCTCCGATCCACCGCTCTTCGCAGGCGCTACGGCACTTGTGTACGTAAAGTGTGCGAGTCCCGCAGTGCTGCGCAATTTGCAGTTCAGCATTCACCGCAATTCCATTGTCGTCCGCCACCGCCAACCAGCCAGACAGCCGCCAACGTGCCGGACAGGCACCGCAAACCTGCCAGACAGCCTCCGCAAACCCATGGACAGCCGCCAAATGCACCTGCAAGCAGCCGACAAGTCACCGAACACAGCGCCAAACAGTGAAGCCGACAAGCCGCCAGACGGGTAAAAAAAAGAAAACAACAAAACAATTGAAAGTGTCAAAATTGAAACATTGTTTGCAAAAAAAACTACTGGACGAAAATGTCTGGAATTAACATAAAAGGTCCTATGAATGATAATAAAAAGGTCTGTTACAGAAAAAAGAAAGAACCCTAAAAAATCAAGGGACATTTTGCTGCAGATTAAAAGAATAAATGGTTTAATAGATATTGGATTAAAACGGGAATATTTTTACGTTGAAACCTATAGGATTCGCCTGAATAAACCTGTCGAATGAAACCACCAAACAGCAGGGCATTTCACTGACATTCTCTGCTGTTCGGTGTCTGTGAATAGATTAACCATTGCTTCTCTATGGGAGATTTCACTGCCGTCAAACAGGCACCGTATTTTCTGGCAATTTGCCAAAATTAGGCAAACTGCCTGCTCTCTGAATAGCCAAATGGCCAAGAAAATGCACCGTACGGAGAAATTCACAGTTTGGTGCAATTTCGGGGCCAGATCAGCACTTTCTGAATAACCCCTCAAGTTAAAGTGCAAAATGTCTGGGAACTGATCACAACTGACCGGTTAATGGAGAGCTGCAGAAGAAAGGAGGCTGCGCGAACCTTTACCCACTAATGCGTCTTTTGATGGTATTTTTTTAATACTGTCTCAAAAGAAGAAGAACCGGTTACGTGGGAATAGCTCGTTCTTCTCCTGCTAGGTGCAAATTAACGGTGAGCTCGCAGCTCCGTTTACTAAAGAGCTCACTTGTGATCTGGTCCCTGGTGTCGTTATAACAGGTTAGTGTCTCTTTCCATTATTTATAATTAAAAATCGCTCGGGGGTTAATCAGAAGGCAACGGTATTTCTGGATGTTGCAAACATGTTGAAAAGTGCTGTTGTTGCAACGGGGACAAACACCGGCAGCTCATCAGAAGAGAAATCCAAACAGTGGCAGAACAAGCTTCACCATTTGTGAAAAGTCAGTGTTTGTCACCATTGCAACAACAGCAAACACCGGGGCTCTATTCTACATGTCAATAAGATAATGACAGGAGATGTTACATGATGGTACAAATAACGTCTCCTGTGGTTATCTTATCGCTGGGAATCGATATTCCACTCTTTTCGCAAGCTGTGCTCAAATGTAGCGCTTTCCTGTCCTTATGTTGAATTAACGTCTCCTATACTTTGTATATGAGTTATGCACTATGTGCCAGTGTTTGCTGGTGTTGCGAGAAACGTTGACGCATCTCAAAACTAAAAACTAAGGCTAGGGTCAGACTAACGCATTTTTCACGTTGTCCGTGAAAATGTGCGTTCGAAGAATGGACGTATTTTTTCACGGAATACGCAATAGCGGTCATACTATGCGCAGTTTCATCCGTGATTTTGTACGGATCATCAATAAAACCCTTTTTGCGTCTGGACGTTATGTTGGCCGGACATTAGCAGCGTCTGACATCTCCTAATCACTCACACACGCCGCTAGCGGACGCAGCGCACTCTGTACGTCAGTACTAGTGGTTTAACGTTCTCGAAAAAATGCGTTCATTTTCCACTTGCGTTGCGCAGCCGGACTTTTGTGCGACCGTACTTCGTATATTGGCCGTCATTGCCTGGCATCTGCTGCTAGCACGGCCGTGATTAAGTGCGCCTGCACGCGCGTTCGCACTGCCTCAGTCTGACCCTAGCCTAAATGGCAAAAGGAGAAGCTGCACTGTGAAGATGCGCTGTAAAGATGCGCTGTAAAGATGCGCCGTAAAGATGCGCTGTAAAGATGCGCTGTGAAGATGTGCTGTAAAGATGCGCTGTAAAGATGCGCTGTAAAGCTGCGCTGTGAAGATGCGCTGTAAAGATGCGCTGTAAAGATGCCCTGTGAAGATGCGCTGTAAAGATGCGCTGTCAAGATACGCTGTAAAGATGCGCTGTAAAGATTTGCTGTAAAGATGTGCTGTAAAGATGCGCTGAAAAGATTTGCTGTAAAGCTGCACTGTCTTTAAAGCTGCGCTGTCTATAAAGCTGCACTGTCTGTAAAGCTGCGCTGTCTGTAAAGCTGCACTGTCTGTAAAGCTGCGCTGTCTGTAAAGCTGCACTGTCTGTAAAGCTGCGCTGTCTGTAAAGCTGCACTGTCTGTAAAGCTGCACTGTCTGTAAAGCTGCACTGTCTGTAAAGCTGCACTGTCTGTAAAGCTGCGCTGTCTGTAAAGCTGCACTGCCTATAAAGCTGCAGTCTGTAAAGCTGTGCTCTAAAGCTGTGCTGTAAAGATTTGCTGTAAAGTTTCTCCTTTTTGCTTTATGCAGATAACTGACTTGTCCACTGGGTGCAGACTTCAATGATCATTCTCTGTTCCTGGAGGATTTTCTGGAAATTTGTAATTTTACTTGATATATGATAATATATATATACAGGGTTATTCAAAGAGATCCAAATGGCTGCCGAAAGGGAACTGAACGCTGAAAATCAGCGTTTGGTTACCTTTCTTGGCCATTCGGCTATCCAGAGAGCAGGCAATTCACCAAATCCTGGCGAATTGCCTGCACATACGGTGCCTGTTCGGTGCCTGTTCGAGGGCAGTGAAATCCCCATAAAAAAGCACTGCTTCGGCTATTCAGAGAACACAAACCAGCAGTGAATGCCCTGCCATTCGGTAGTTTAATTCGGCAGGTTTATTCAGGAGAATCCCATAGGCTTCAATGTTAAAAATATTCCCGTTTTAATTCAATATCTAATAAACCGTTCATTATAAAATTCTGCAGTAAAGAGTTTCTTTATTTATAGATTTTTTAGGATATTTTAAGCATTTTTCTGGATTTTTTTAAAGTTTAATTATTTTTTCTGTCACAGCCCTTTTTATTATCATTCATTGGATCTTATATGTAAATTTCAGACATTTTCGCTCAGTAGTTTCTTTGCAAACAGCGTTTCACTATTCAAACATTCATGCAAACAGTTTTTTTAATTTATTCACTTCACTCGTCTGCGGTGTCGGCTTTTTCCGGCGGCTTTGCTGCGTGTGATCGGCTCCTGCTCGGGTTTTTCCGTGGTTTTCGGCAGGTTAATCCAGATGTTTTTGCGGGTTTTCGGCGTGCATTCGCCGGGTTTTGCGGTTAGTTTTCGTCGGGTTTGCGGCGACCTTTCCCTGCAATTTGGGGACCCTGTGGTGCTTGCTGAATACACCGCAGGGTCGCCGAAATGGGATCGGCAAAACGAACCGAATTGAACGTGCGGTGACTTTTCAATTCTCTTTGAATAACCCTGACAACAGTATTTTCCTCTGCTTCACATATTCGAAAGATATGTACCCACAGCGGGGGATTTTACCTCTTATAATAAAAGCCGATATCTGTCATTATCCTGGTTATGCATGAAATGGGCTTTCTAATCTTATGAATTGTATGCAATCATGAATTTGTTCCAGGGAGGCACCTGCTGGACTCTCTCAGCCTTGATGATGTATTTAAGGGGTCACAGAGCTGGATAAAGTCACACTGCATCACTACTAGATCACGAGACAACAAGCCGCTGACCCAGACATGAGAATAGCACAATGGCAGGTCCTGGTGCTGATCCAGATCTTCTCTGCTCTTCCCGTGGGCCTCGGGAAACCACTCCAGGTGATACAGACTCTCTGTGATCTAAGGTTTTCTATTTTTGTTTTTGTTACTTTGTTTCTTTGTTTACAAATAGTGAATTAATAGTAACAGAGTCTCAAAATGAAAGTTGACTTTTCTGTGTTTGCCTTAGTTATGTTTGCAACATTTTAATGCCTTCTCACTACAAATCACTTTTTAGGTTTTACAGGCGAGTGCAGACGGATGTGCCTGCCCTGGGAATTTGCTGCCGTTTTGGACTTTTTAAGCCCCCATCTACACTTTTTGGCTTTTTTTTTATTTGGTTTATGAAAAAGAACTCAAAATATGACAGTTAGCAGTATCTTATTGTTTATTTATTTATAAAGTATTTTACCAGGAAGGATACATTGAGATTTCTCTCGTAATGTCGTAGCTTGCGTGTACACCCTTGAACAGGGCTGTCAAATTCCGGCCCCCAGATGTCAATGGCCTACATTTCCCAGAATTCTCTGAATGCCAGGAATCATGGGAGTTGTAGTTCAGAAACACCTGGGGAGAGTTGGAGTTTGAAAGCCCTGACCTAGAATATGCGCTGCGCTCACCTATGTTTAAGTTCATTATTCAATAAGCGTGATGTTTCTGCATGTCATCCAGGCACCATGATCACTTATTTTCCTGCCATAGGTAATGGTACAGGTAGTTCCCTGTACCCTGCATACAGTTTCTTATAACTGCAGAGATTTTCAAGCACTTATTCTGCTGATCAGTGGCCGGAATGCAATAAGGTAACATAGGCACATGCCTAAGGCCTTGCTCAAAAAAAGGTCTCACATGATGAAATGAAGGACAGGAGGCCTGCTTTCCTTCCATCATGCGATGCACCTGCTTGAAGTAGTCGGTTTGGTTCTTGCTTAGTCTGTGGCACGGCAACACGGTCGCAAGCAGGCACTCGTAGACCTGCAGGGGATAAAACATGACGTCACACACTTGCAACACACAAACACAGCTAGTTATTCACACACAATAAGGCCAAACATCACTGGAATACAACAACACTCTGTAGAACCTCACTGCTGCAGAGATTTCAAAACACACACTGTTCTGTTTACTTTACAAATGGCAACATCAAAACATCACTACATTGGTATCATTATGTTTTTTAACATTAAAACGTGCAATTATAAATCTCCTACAAGAGCTAACGTCTCAGTCATTAACCTCAACTACTGTGTACTTCAATGGTGGCTTCCCCAAAGAAGCAAAGAATAAAATACACATAAAACCAGGTACAGCGCGAATCATCAAGAAATTGCTAGTGAGGATTATCAATATTCTTGTACATACACGGAACAGTTCTTTTTCAGATTCTTCTCAAAACACAGCTTTTATAGCTAAAAAAGGAAAAGAAAATGGCGAATATAGTGTAATATATCAATTACACTATCTTCAAAGGTTAAACTCACAATATTCTGAAGCTTATACCGGCTCCACAGGCATGTGCACCTAGAGCTGGTATAAGGCTCAGAATACTGTGAGGTTATCCTTGGAAGATCTTTTAATCACATAGTGCAATTGATATACTACACTATATTCAGCATTTTTTTTTCATCTAAAAAAGCTGTGGTTTGAGAAGAATCTGAGCAAGGACTGTCCCAATGTATGTATAAGAATATTGATAATCCTCACTAGCAATTTCTTGATTCTTTGCGCTGTACCTGGCTTTATATATATTTTTAATATGCTGTAACATTGTATGGTATGAATAAACATGTGAACATGTCATTATGGAGTACAGCACACTCAGAATGTCATATAGTGGGATTCATACTGATACTGTGCTGCTCCTAGTATGACCTTTCTTTCCTGGTTATTTCAGAACTACAAGTCCCAGAATGCTCAGCCACCTAGCACAGGAAATCTGAGTCACCTGGGATGGCAAGGTCTTTTTTTTAAGACCATTTACTGTTTTTCTTATTTTTCAAAAAACTTTCTATTTTTTAATTTTTTTAAAAGAACTTTTTGTATTTTTTAAAAGACATTTTTGTATTTTTTTAAAAAGGCCTTTTTTGTTTGTTTATTTTTTAAAATACTTTTTTTATTTTGTAACAGACCTTTTCATATTTTTTTTAAAGGACCTTTTTTTTTTATTTAGACACATTTTTCACTACATTTTTATTGATTTAAGCTCCTGTTAGGAGAATAGAAGACTTCCGCTTTTTTTTTTTTTCTGTTCGGTAGAATTCGCTGATGCCAATTCGGAACTCATCAGCGGTTTTTGCTGACATCTAACTGCTTCAGTGACTCCACGGTACGTACTCGCCACCCAGGACATACTTAAAAATGAGAGAAATCTCAATGTATCCTTCCTGGTAAAATACTTTCTCAAAAAAAATAAAAAATAATACAGTAAACATTCATTAAATGGTTAATTTGCCGAATTTTTGGCCAAATGGAAAAGCCGAAATGCTGCCAATTGAAAAGCACCGAAACTGCATTTAATTTTGGTGCTTTGTGAATAGACCCGTTACTTTTTTCTATATATACACAACTGACTGAGATAAATGGACACGCTAAAAAAAATGCTTTATCCCATAAATATTAAATGTCACACATGTGTTTTCTCCGCAGGTACAGAGGTCGCGTGACGTGCAATTAAATGGTAAGAATGAAAAATACTGTTAATTAAACGGCGAAGAATAAACAAGGAACGGGTGCTCCAAAGGTTTACTGCAGACACATTAAAAGTAATGTTTCAGCTTTATAAAAAAATAAATGGCCATGAAAAAGTCTCATAAAGAGCCAAAACGTTGTTTTTAATGTACCTCTAATAAACCTGCCCTGCATGCAAGAAAGGTTTGGAGTGCCCGTTCCTTGTTTATTCTGTACGGGTGCTGCGGGAGGTCGCCTCTCCCATAGGTCATCTATTTCTATTTTTGTTGTTGCTGTTTGTACGTCGTGCAGAGAGTGACGCTCTATTTTTTGTATGTAGTGAATTAAACTGTAAAGATGTAAATGAAACCTGACTTAAAAAATGCAGCGGAGACT
The DNA here is from genome assembly GCA_009667805.1 of Leptobrachium leishanense. NCBI lineage: Eukaryota > Metazoa > Chordata > Amphibia > Anura > Megophryidae > Leptobrachium > Leptobrachium leishanense. Next base: position 111,310,466 of record CM019072.1, read on the forward strand.
CTGTGACCAGAAACTAGAATAAAGAGACAATGTTACATGTAGGAAATGCTTAAGATGGGATGGAAAAATGTATCTGTGTTTGGAAACAGGGTTATTCAAAGAGCTCCGAATTGTGGCCGAAAGGTAGCAGAACAGTGAAATTTAGCGCATGGTTACCTTTCCTGACCATTCGGCTATTCAGAGAGCAGGCAGTTATTGCCTGCACATACGGTGCCTGTTCGGTGCCTGTTCGAGGGCAGTGAAATCCCCCATAGAGAAGCAATGCTTCGTCTATTCAGAGAACACAAAACAACTGAGAAAGGTTGCCGAAATGCCCTGCCATTCGGGGATTTCATTCGACAGGTTTATTCAGGCGAATCCCATAGGCTTCAATGTTAAAAATATTCCCGTTTTAATTCAATATCTAATAAACCGTTGATTATAATATTCTGCAGTAAAAAGTCTCTCTACTTTTAAATTTTTTAGGATCTTTTAGGCATTTTTCAAGATTTTTTTGCGAAAATATTTTTTCCCGTTTTTAAAAAAAAATTGTTTTCTCTGTTTTCTGTAACAGCCCTTTTTATTATCATTCACTAGGTATAAAGCCTGCCCGGAGGGCAGTCTATTGTTGTAGAGGATATGGCTGCCCAGTGCACCCAATGATGTGGCTGTTTATCGCACCCAGTTTCTGACCCCTAGCTCACATGGATATATATATATTTGCCCCAGCTCACATGGATACATTTATTTGCCCCAGCTCACATGGATACATTTATTTGCCCCAAGCTTACATGGATACAATTGACCCCACCACACATGGGTACATTTGCAGCAGCACACATGGGTACATTTGCCCCCAGCTCACATGGATACATTTATTTGCCCCCAAGCACACATGGGTACATTTGCCCCAGCACACATGGATACATTTATTTGCCCCAGCACACATGGGTACATTTGCCCCAGCACACATGGATACATTTATTTGCCCCAGCTCACATGGATACATTTGCCCCCAGCACACAAGGATACATTTATTTGCCCCAGCTCACATGGATACATTTTCCCCAGCGCACATGGGTACATTTGCCCCCAGCACACATGGGTACATTTGTCCCAGCTCACATGGATACATTTATTTGCCCCAGCTCACATGGATACATTTATTTGCCCCAGCACACATGGATACATTTGCCCCCAGCACTCATGGGTACATTTTCCCCAGCACACATGGGTACATTTGCCCACAGCTCACATGGATACATTTGCCCCCAGCACACAGAAGCTGGATCCGCATGCAGCCTCTACCCGTTGGCCGCGCTCGCATCCAGGAGAACAGGATGCGCACGTAGCAGCCGGGTAGAGACTGCGCGCGCATCCAGGAGAACAGGATGCGCACGCAGCAGCTGGGTAGAGTCTGCGTGCGCATCCTGTAGAGCCGAGTGCGTCTGCTGTGAGTGCATCCGGCTCTACAAGATGCGCGCGCAGCCTCTACCCGGCTGTTGTGCGCGCATCCTGTTCTCCTTGATGCGCGCGTGGCCGAAGGGTAGAGGCTGCGCGCGCATCCAGCGTCTGTCCGACGCTGCGCATCGGATTTCTGTTGGCTGCACGCAGCCAACAGAAACCGGATGTGCGGCGACGGACTTTCGGTTTTATAGGTATAGATAGGATTTTATGTGTAAATTTCAGACATTTTTGCTCAATAGTTGCTTTGCAAACAGCATTCCACTTTTCAAACATTCAAGTGTACTGTTTTTTTTTTTCACTCCATTCGTCTGCGGTGTCGGGTTTTTCCGGCAGCTGCTCTGCGCTGTGATCGGCTCCTGCTCGGGTTTCTCCGGCGTGTTCGGCAGGTTAATCCAGATGTTTTTGCGGGTTTCAGTGTGCGTTAGGTGTGTTTTGCGGTGAGTTTTCGTCGGGTTTACGGTGGCTTTTCCCTGCACTACGACGGCCCTGTGGTGCTTGCTGAATACACCGCAGGGTCGCCGAAATGGGATCGCCAAATCGCACTGAATTGAGGAGAACGAAAAGTCACCGAACGTGCGGTGATTTTTCGATTCTCTTTGAATAACCCTGTATAGCAAAGTCTAGCTGTGGATTGTAAGGTGTGTGTGTGTGTTGTAGGGATTATTATTCAATAAGAAACTTATACGAGACACAAATATCAATCGTTTATATTTCCTAGAAATTCTCCTAAATTCTTTTAATTGTCTGTGTTTTGCTTTGAAGAATACACTAATCAATAATCGGATAAAAATATATATATTTATTACGTATACAAAAAAGTTTAATCAAAGATTTAGAAACCACAATCCATCCATCAGCACATAGACACTAGCTTCACAATATATGTATCATCTGTTAGTAACTGCATATATGATTAATATCATTTACCTTATTGGTTAGTAACTATACACAAATGGTTAATAAACATTTCTGCTTAATGAAAATTTAGCATATGTTTCCCAGCAAACCAATGTTTAACAAGCTAGATCTACGTGGATCAACAAAAGATGAGCTATCACTTATTCTATTTTTAGAATGATAAGTAATAAAAACTTATTTAGTGAATCCTCCCCTAATATCGAGAATTAAGCTTCTAATCTTCTGCTTTTTATTTTGTAGTTATATAATTCCTTGCTTATTAATTTCAATCACAGTAATTTCCAAATTCAATATACAGGGTGAGCCAGTCAAACCTGCATTTTTGAAATGACTGTAAAAAATAAACGGATGGATATTTCAAAATTTTATTGTTACTATCTTAATGTACATTAAAAAGCATTTAAGAAACAACATTCACTGTTTAAAAATAACTCCAGTAAGATGGTGCCCTTCCCGATTGAGACATTCTTGTAGGCGATTTTTGAAACAGCCCATCGCATCACGGAGCATACGCTGAGGAATTCTCTCGATTTCCAACCGGATTCTCCTCTTGAGTTCCCCAAGCGTTGGAGGTCGTTGTTCAAAGACTTTACTCTTCAGGTACCCCCACAAGAAAAAAAATCGCACACTGTGAGGTCGGGCGATCGGGGAGGCCAAGAAATTGCTCCATTTCGGGATATCACCCGATTTGGAAAAACATGGTTGAGAACATTCATGCTCACACGGGCTGTATGACTTGTGGCACCGTCTTGCTGGAATAAGGTTTCATTGTTCATTCCATGTTCGCACTGATCTTGCACTGCCACCCCTTCTGCTTCTCGTTTCACCAATTGCTTCAAAGTTTGTCACCCACCATTCGATTGAATTAACAGACGGCACTGGCTTATTTAGATTAATTTTAAAATTCTTCCGGAAACGACGCTGAGCGGCTGCATAACTACCACTTTGGTAAAACGCTTTCATAGCGAATGAACGTTGTTGTTTAGCCACTGCTCCATGACGACTGAAATGCTTAGTTGTGGGGGACACAATGGTAACCTTGCTAACTCGCTCCGCCCACTTTCACGGCTCTCCCGCCCTTTTCAAAAATGCAGGTTTGACTAGCTCACCCTGTATATATATCGGTATATTAATCTTGCAACAGTTTCTTTAGGAGAAATCCTTTTATCCGATTCTTCTTCATATCTCTATCTGCAGAATAGAAATATTTGTAGATTATGGATCTATCTATTGCAAGAAATACTCCAGATATATATAATTATTAATTACTTAATTTTTGCTCTCTCAGACATTACCTCCAATCTGGATTCAATGAGTTACAGCCTTGGAATATTCTTTGATTGTTTTGGAATATGTGAAAATTATCAATGTAGATATTCAATACATATGAGTTAGAGATGTGGTGGAATGATCGGCAGTCTGAATTAATGCATAATCGTGTCTTGGTATGATCTGAAGTGCATGGTGTCCTGAGATGGTCTGCCTGCGATGGTCTGTGTTGTAACAAACATTTCCTTTCTAGTTAAAATCAACAGAATCTATTCTTCAGTAATTATACTATTTACCAGTTCTACTCTACAAATATTTATTGGAGCATCTATTTTCTACTGTAAATATAATAAAATATACATTGATTATAAGAATATATTTCATGAATATAATCATACATTTGCAAAGATTTTAACTTTGTTCCTATACCCAAAAAGAAAATATATTTTCTTTCAAAACTTGTTAAAACACCAATAAATTTAAATATGACATGTCTGGCACATAGCTCGGCAGTATATCAAATAAAGATATTTTAAGGTTTCATCATGTCTGGCAATTGTAAAAAAAAAAAAAATCTTAAAGTTTCACCTAGCCGTGAACTATTTAAAAAAAATCTCTGTCCATTTCTAAAGCTAGGTAAAATTGAAAAATAAAGACTTTACATTAAACAAGATGGCTACAGGCATCCATTTTAATTTTTCCTTATTTTAATATACCCGACATAACCCCCCTTTGGTTTCATCTGATCCTTGCTCAAGAGATAGATGGAAGCATACAATATTTCCATCTTTAACCAATTAGGCTAGGTTTCCACCTTTCACAACACGTCTTTCTTCTTTCATCTATTTAATAATTGAAGATGCAGTGTTTTTAAACTTCAATGTACGTACTTTCTTTGTTAGTACAATCATCCAGACAGTTAGAAACATAATTACTATATAAATCACAATCTCTGAAATTTTTGGCCCTTTATAAGCAGATAGAAATTGATAATCAAGCTGTGAATACATTGTTAAATCATAGTTACATAGTTACATAGTTATATAGGCTGAAAAAAGACATGCGTCCATCGGGTTCAGCCTCTCCCACATAACCTACTGCTGTTGATCCAAAAGAAGGCAAAAAACCCAGTCTGAAATATGCAACATACTGGGAAAAAATTCCTTCTTGACCCCAGAATGGCAGTCAGATTTCTCCTTGGATCAAGAAGCTTTTACCCACATATTAAATATTATAACCCTTAATATTCTGTGTCTGCAGGAAATCATCCAGTCGTTTTTTAAAAGTCTGTACAGACTCTGACCCAACCACCTCATCAGGCAGAGAATTCCACAGCTTTATTGTTCTCACCGTAAAATAACCCTTCCTATGCTTTAAGCTAAATTTTCTTTCTTCCAGTCTAAATGGATGACCCCTTGTCCTATGTATAGTCCTGTTAATGAATAGGTTATCAGACAATGGTTGATAATGGCCCCGTATATATTTATATAAGGTTATCAGATCCCCTCTAAGGCGCCTTTTCTCTAAACTAAACAGGTTTAAGCTTGTTAGTCTTTCCTCATAACTTAACCCTTCCATCCCCCTTATTAATTTAGTTGCCCGTCTCTGCACTTTTTCTAGCAATATAATATCTTTTTTTAAGACAGGTGCCCAAAATTGCACGGCATATTCAAGTTGCGGCCTGACCATTGATTTATACAGAGGCAAAATTATGTTTTCATCCCGTGAGTGAACTCCCCTTTTAATGCATGCCAGTACTTTGCTGGCCTTGGCGGCTGCTGTTTGACATTGCACATTGTTACTTAGTTTGAAGTCTATGATTATTCCCAAATCCTTCTCCTGCTTGGATTTCCCTAACTCCGTACCATTTAGGGTATAAATTGCTTGTGTGTTGTTCACTCCAAAGTGCATAACTTTGCATTTATCTAGATTAAATTTCATCTGCCATTTAAGTGCCCAGTCCCCCAATCTATCTAAATCCCTCTGCAGCGAAGTAACATCCTGCTCACATTGTATTACTTTTCCTAGCTTTGTGTCATCTGCAAACACTGATACATGACTTTCAATGCCTATCTCAAGGTCATTTATAAATAAATTGAATAGTATTGGTCCTATAACAGACCCCTGAGGGACACCACTTACCACTGGTGTCCATCTTGAAAATGTACCATTTATGACCACTCTCTGTACCCTATCTTTTAGCCAGTTTTCTAACCAAGAACAAGTATTTTCATCTAGACCATTTTTTTTAAATTTAAATAGTAACCTTTCGTTAGATTATCTTTCTTTATTAGAAGTTCAATGGTATGATCAGGCTTGTTCTCTAGCAGAAATTTCAAATCCGGATTCAAAGGTATCTCTCGCCCTTGGAATGCGTCGACGATTTGTATCTCGTCATACCAGACTTCATTTCTGACTGGATAAAGAGTAACTTCTCTGATAACAACTCTTGATTCTTTAGGAACTTTCACGAGAATCTCTGGTGTAGGTATCAACACTTTCTGGTTTTGTACCAGATCCTTCCGGTAAACATTTGCTTCTCTTTCTGTGTAAAACAGCGATTGCAATAAAATATGCGGCAAATCTTTTCTTCCGGTGATTCTTGTACATAGCAATCAACGGTTTCCTGGCATTATCCAGTATGTCTTTCACGCTTGCATGAGCTTGATTCACATGGGACTTTAACATTCTCCTTTCCGTCAGAAGAAATCCAGGCGCGTCTTGGTTTATACTACCAGAAGACGGTTCTGGCTCAAGTATTGGATCTACTCGGAATTGTGCGAAAAACCGTAGAATTTCCAGATAATCACAATATCCTTTGTGGTCCGACTCATCTTTGCTGATTAGCGTCGCAGTTCAGATTAACCACTTTTCTCTATTTCTGTTGAAAGAAAGAGTATAAATAACCATTCATAGATTTCAATCTATACACCCTCAGTTTTCCTTAAACACAACTAGCGATTTCACTCAAATTCCCTATAGAGACTCTGATTTCTGATTAAATTTAATTAACTGTACGGATCTAGTCTATCTACTAACTTGAGTTAAACATCTGAATGCTGGGAAGAAGAATCACATGTTAATCAAAACATCACTTCACATGATACCAGTTAAGTGTCTTCTGCTGGTCCATTTTCACATTCCTGAGGCGATCTAGGATGACAATCATGCAGTTGAGCTTGGCAGTTTTATTTCTTATAGAAATACATAACATACATTTTCCAATAACATTATGACTGTCTCCGTCATTATCTAGATCTGTTATCCACTCATCTTGAGGATTAGGGTATCTGATCACTTTAAGGTTAGCCATCTTATTCAGCAGCTCCCTGCTAATGTAGCTATTTTTATGGCGCAAATCTAATTTAGCCATTTTTTCTCTAGCTAAATTATTTACACGTATAGGGAAAAATACCTCTTCATTTATCTTCTCTATTTCAGATAAGAACTGAGAATGGTCACTATGCCCATTTGGTTCTGTCTCACTCTTGTGGAGGTGAATAATTAGCACGTCAATCTCCAGACATATATCTCGAATTCTCTCAGGGGGAACACATATGGTGTTATCCTCCTGCTCTCCTGGAGTCTTTGGCCTTAAGAAAGAGATATCAGGTGTCTGGTTATTTCTGAAGTGGACTTCAATGGAATCCGGCCTTTCCTCAATCACGTGGCAGTTATGCTGAGCGTGATGGGATTTGGATCTATCGTAGCTAATTGGAACATTTACTTGGGACCAAATGACCTCATTGATAAAATCAATGATTGGATTTAACCTTTTGAGAAGGTCCATTCCAATAATTAGGCGATTTTGGGGCAGATCCACGATAAGCGTTGTATGCCGAATTACTTTAATCCCCAATTTAAAATCCAATTTAGCTGTGCCCAGAACTTTCAGAGATGTGCCACTCACACTCACTAGATTAGCATTAGATTTATCTAATCTAGGCTTCCTGGAGGACAGTTCTTGAACCTGGTCAAAATAATTAGTTGAAATTAATGTAATCTGGCTTCCTGTGTCTAGCAGAGATATAATATGTGGAAAATTATCTTGTAATTCTACATTCACATAATATCGGTCTTCAATGCTATGCAATTTACAGAGAAATTTAGAGTGAGATATGAAATTAGGTTTTGTACAGATTTTACCGACAGAATTTCCTCTCTCAGGCATGCTCTTGGCAACTGTGCTGTCCTTCTCAGATTCAGTCTTCTCAGCTTGCTCGCACTTATGCTGGAGAGATAAAATACATTTTCCTTCTCTTGGCAGGGAAGGGGTTAAATCATCAACCATACAAACATTTGCATTAACCATTTCATCATCACTTTCTGGTAAATTGTCATGGACACTGGTTACTTCATCAGAATCATCATCTAGTCACTGGTTGGGCGGGGCTGCAGGTGTTGCATCGCTTACAACCTGACCAGGGTTATTTCCAGTCATCAACTGAGTGATCTGATCCAGTTTTTCTGTCAGCACACGGAAATTTTCCTGCATTTGGCCAATACGCTGGCGTACATTATATCTCTGCTTTCTATTCGTCCTTGGGGACGAAGCTTGCACATTCTCAGACTCAGATTCAGTTTTACCTCTGGTCGCTTCCGGTCTAGGCACATTTTCCCTTGATTTAACCCACTGACTTCTACGTACCCATTGCTTCCTAGATTGAAATATACTTCCTGAATTTTCTCTGGCAAACCCTCTTTCCTGATCTGGCTTGGATTTCTCCTTTTTAGGTATGGAGTCGCGCACAATTTCCGCATAGCTCTATTTCTGGGACTCAAATTTAATATCACCCTTTTTAACATGGGTTTCCGCTATTTCCTCAGGTGAGTTTTTCACTTTTTTACCCTGAGTTTCTTCACTATATTCAAATACAGTAAATAGGGTCATACTCTTTTAGTACCCAATCCAAACCATTTCTTGGGTCATAATCTCTTGCCAAAATAACCTTTATTTTATTTGGCAATGCGTCATAAAAGAATTGGATAAATTCAGGGTTTTCAAAATTTGGGTTTCTTTCAGCCAAGCTGTACGCATTTTTAAGGACTGAAAGAAATTCATGGGGGCTTTGATTAGGTCTGCATTTTAGAGTTAAAATTGCTCTTTTCGCAGCTAAACTGGTACGGTGAGGCCCAAATTCAGATTTGACCTCAGAGACTATTTTACTCCAGTTATTTATACCAGATTCTTTCAAAGACTGAAAAAAATACCTATGTTTGCCTTCAAAGACCCATGGGATAAACTAAATTTTCTGAGCATCTGAAGTGATACCTAGGACTGATAATGCTTCTTCAAACACCTCTAAATGGTTTATGATCTTTGGAGAGTTCCTTTGATCCCATACCCCCACTGAATTCTTTAAAAAGTGGACGATTCTAGTTAAATCCTGCACTTTATGAGATTTTCTATCATTCTTAATAGGCTGTGGCTGGCTAGAGTGATGTGATTTGAAATACTCCTGTGTAAGAGGCTTTGCTCTTTTTTCATCATGAGAGTTTGTTTCACTTTCGTTATCTTCACCTCTCACTGCAGCGATCTGTCACCAGGCTTTGAGTTATAGCTCACAGCTTTCAAAGGGAATTTTTTTTAACCCTTTGAGCATCAGCTTCAACCTGACGTAACTCATCAGCGAATTTCTCATGTTCGCGTTTCATTCTCGCCAATTGTATACTCAATTCCTTATTTGAATTTGATAACTGATCAATCTCATCTTGCAATTGAGTTTTTACTTTTTTATTAACAGTCAATTCTTTGATCATACCTTCCAAATCAGAACTTAATTGATTTACATGCAATTCGCTGTTTCTTTTTTCTACACTTTGCATAGTCTCATTTGTATCATTCCATCTTTTGTTTAATTCTACAATCAAATATATACATTCAGGCAAAAATTGACAAGCCAAAATTTCCTTGTCTCTTTTTGTCTTTGCGGTACAAATTTGTCGCAAATAATCAAGAAACATTGAATGATCAGACCAGATTGCATCAGCATATTTAGAAACACTTGATTGTAATACTTTTGTCCAATGAAATAATTCATCTGTGACGTGTAACTTGTCTTTTAAATAAGACATCACATCTATCAAAATTATTTGATTTGTACGTACATCATCTTCATTAGTGTTGTCACAAATCTCAGATTCTGATTCAGACATTGTTTACTAAACAATCCTAAAACCACAATCAGTATACAACAACAAAAATCAGAATATATATATATATATATATATATTTTACCTCTGTCTAATCATACAATACTGACAGTTGTATTCCAAACAAAAACTACAATCTCAGCAGTGCCTCCAATATGTAGGGATTATTATTCAATAAGAAATTTATACGAGACACAAATATCAACCGTTTATATTTCCTAGAAATTCTCCTAAATTCTTTTAATTGTCTGTGTTTTGCTTTGAAGAATACACTAATCAATAATCGGATAAAAATATATATATTTATTACGTATACAAAAAAGTTTCAAATCTCATATCATAATCAAAGATTTATAAACCACAATCCATCTATCAACACATAGACACTAGCTTCACAATATATGTATCATCTGTTAGTAACTGCATATATGATTAATATCATTTACCTTATCAGTTAGTAACTATACACAAATGGTTAATAAACATTTCTACTTAATGAAAATTTAACATATGTTTCCCAGCAAACCAATGTTTAACAAGCTAGATCTTGTAGAGATGTATGTATCTCTCTATACTACGTGGATCAAAAAAGATGAGCTATCACTTATTCTATTTTTAGAATGATAAGTAATAAAAACTTATTTAGTGAATCCTCCCCTAATATCGAGAATTAAGCTTCTAATCTTCTGCTTTTTATTTTGTAGTTATATAATTCCTTGCTTATTAATTTCAATCACAGTAATTTCCAAATTCAATATATATATATATATATATATATATATATATATATATATATATATATATATATCGGTATATCAATCTTGCAACAGTTTCTTTAGGAGAAATCCTTATATCCGATTCTTCTTCATATCTCTATCTGCAGAATAGAAATATTTTTAGATTCTGGAGCTAACAATAATCTGAGATATCTCAGTGTATCTATTGCAAGAAATACTACAGATATATATAATTATTAATTACTTAAATTTTGCTCTCTCATACATTACCTCCAATCTGGATTCAATGAGTTACAGCCTTGAAATATTCTTTGATTGTTTTGGAATATGTGAAAATTATCAATGTAGATATTCAATACATATGAGTCAGAGATGTGTTGAAATGAATTGGCAGTCTGAATTAATGCATAATCGTGTCTTGGTATGATCTGAAGTGCATGGTGTCCTGAGATGGTCTGCTTGCGTGATCTGCCTACGATGGTCTGTGTTGTAACAAACAGTGCAGCTTCAATTATAGTCAATTTGACGTCACTGACAATCTACCCTTTTCCATTTAAATATTACATTCATTATATTAATATAATATTTACTATACCTCTAGAGGGCAGTGTTGCACTTCTAATTAATTCCACATTTAATTTTTATATATCTTATCTCAGGTCAAGAGATCAATCTGACTTACAAAGACCTTATTTTCAATGCTAGACTTTGAGTCTCTCCTGTCAAGAATTAAATTTATATCTCTACTCCTCTCAAAATTTTTACTAAGTAAATTCTTTATCGGTTGAATTCCTTTCTAGTTAAAATCAACAGAATCTATTCTTCAGTAATTATACTATTTACCAGTTCTACTCTACAAATATTTATTGGAGCATCTATTTTTTACTGTAAATATAATAAAATATACATTGATTATAAGAATATGTTTCATGAATATAATCATACATTTGCAAAGATTTTAACTTTGTTCCCATACTCAAAAAGAAAATATATTTTCTTTCAAAACTTGTTAAAACACCAATAAATTTAAATATGACATGTCTGGCACATAGCTCGGCATTATATCAAATAAAGACATTAAGGATTCATCATGTCTGGCATTTATAAAAAAAAACTCTTAAAGTTTCACCTAGCCGTGAACTATTTAAAAAAAATCTCTGTCCATTTCTAAAACTAGGGAAAATTGAAAAAGAAAGACTTTACATTAAACAAGATGGCTATTAGTATTATTATTATTCTTTATTTATAAAGCGCCAGCATATTCTGCAGCGCTGTACAATAGGCACAGTATAGACAGGGTTACAATACATTGAACAACATTTGACAAACAGTACAGGAGGAGATGAGGGCCCTATTCCCGTAGGAACTCACAATCTGGGAGGGTTGGGGTTGGAAACAGGAGGAGAGGACTGTAAGGTGAGAGTGATTGATGGTTGCGTCAGTGAGTTGGGTGGTAGGCTTCCCTAAATAGGAACGTTTTAAGGGAGCGTTTGAAGGAAGAGAAGTTAGGGGAAAGTCTGACAGTACGAGGGAGAGCGTTCCAGAGAGTGGGGGCTGCGAGTGAGAAATCCTGCAGTCTATCATGGGAAGAGGTGATGCAGGGAGAAGCTAGGCGCGGGTCACTGTTTGACCTTAGGGAGCGGGCTGGGGTGTATTTGGTGATTAGTGAGGACAGGTAGTAGGGAGCTGAGTTAGTGAGGGTTTTGTAGGTAAGGATAAGGATTTTGAACTTAATTCTGCAGTGGATGGGGAGCCAGTGAAGGGACTCGCAGAGGGGGCGGCAGAGACAGAGCGGCGGGTGAGGTGAATTAGCCTGGCGGAGGCGTTGAGGATGGATTGTAGGGGGAGAGGCGGGACAGAGGGAGGTCAGATAAGAGATTATTGCAATAGTCGAGTCGGGAGATTACCAGGGCGTGTATGAGTTGTTTTGTGGTGACAGCAGTAAGAAATGGCCAAATTCTGGAAATATTACGCAGTTGGTATCGGCAGGAGGAGGAAAGAGACTTGATGTGGGGGATGAAGGAAAGAGCAGAGTCCAGTGTAACTCCAAGACAGCGAACTTGGTTTGATGGGGAGATGGTGATACCCTCCACCGTGATAGAGAAGTCAGGAGGTGGGGAAGCATTGGAGGGAGGAATAAGTAGAAGTTCAGTCTTTGACATGTTGATCTTTAGGTGGTGGGAGGCCATCCAGGAGGAGATGCCAGATAAACAGTCACTGACTTTTGAAAGGACAGGCAGAGAGAGATCAGGGGTAGAGAGGTAGATCTGAGTGTCATCAGCGTAGAGGTGGTAATTAAAGCCGAAGCTGTTGATGATTTTGCCCAGGGAGGAGGTGTAGATGGAAAAGAGCAGAGGACCAAGGACAGAGCCTTGAGGTACACCAACAGATAGAGGCAATGAAGAGGAGGAGTTACCAGCAAAGGACACACAGAAGGACCTGTTGGATAAATAGGAGTCAACCCAAGCAAGTGCAGTGTCACCGAGACCCAGAGAGTTGAGGGTCTGTAGAATTAGGGGGTGGTCAACAGTGTCAAAAGCAGCCAAGAGGTCAAGCAGGATGAGAATAGAATAGTGGCCGTGTTTTTTAGCAGTTAGGAGGTGGTTGGTGACTTTGGTGAGGGCAGTTTCAGTTGAGTGTAGGGGACGGAAGCCAGATTGCAGGGGGTCAAGTAGGGAATTGGAGGACAGGACGAGGGAAATTTTAATTTTTCCTTTTTCCAATATACCCGACAGTGTGTGTGTGTCACGGATGGGCCGGTACTGGGGCGCCTGGCAGCAGATTCCTCGCTGCTCGCTGGCCAGGCGCCGAATGATAACGCTACCGGGCGCGCTCACGTGGGACGCCGGGGGGCGGAGCCTGGCGTTGTGACGCGGAACCGCCGGGTTTAAAACCCGGCTTCACTAGTTCGCCGGTGCCCTGACGTGGTGTTTCACTTCCCGCAGAGCTCTTGTGTTTTTGGCTTAATATCTGTGTCTGACCTTGCTTCTGGAAATAACCATTCTGTGTATGACTCCTGGCATTGGCAAACGAACCATTCTGTGTATGACCCCTGGCATTGGCAAACGAACCATTCTGTGTATGACCCCTGGCATTGGCAAACGAACCACTCTGTGTATGACCCCTGGCATTGGCAAACGAACCATTCTGTGTATGACCCCTGGCATTGGCAAACCAACCATTCTGTGTATGACCCCTGGCATTGGCAAACGAACCATTCTGTGTATGACCCCTGGCATTGGCAAACGAACCATTCTGTGTATGACCCCTGGCATTGGCAAACGAACCACTCTGTGTATGACTCCTGGCATTTGCAAACGAACCGTTCTGTGTATAACCCCTGGTATTGGCATTTCCTCTGTTCTTGGTTCTGCCCTTAACGTTGGTACCGAGGTCAGTCTATGTGGCACCCTAAGCACACATCAGATTACCTCTGTTATAACTAAGGTCCTAGGAGAACATATACTCTAGTCTGTACCTCTGTCTGGTGTTTCCCTTTGTTTATCTATTGCCTGATTAATTATCTATCTAGCTTTACCGACCATTCAAGGATCGGAAGGGTAGAGAGCGGTCTACGAAAAAGGACCACTATCTTGGCAGTCAGAGGGATTCGTGACAATACTCTATTCTATACCTCTGTCTGGTGTTATCACTTGTTTATCTATTGTCTGGTTAATCATCTATCTAGTTTTGCCGACCATTCAAGGATCGGAAGTGTAGAGAGCGGTCTACGTAAAGGGACCACTATTTTGTTAGTCAGAGGGATCCGTGACATTACGTCAGGGCCAATGGATCCCGCAGACCTCTCTAACCAGTTGGCACGTATCGCAGCCAGACAAGAGGAACAGGACCATAGGATGGACCAGATTTCTCTCGCTCTGCAAACCCTGTTAAATCGCTCCAATACAGGTACCACAAACCCTCCAGATCCAGTATTACCTAGGGTCAGTCCGGTCTCCCCTGAAGGACATAGGCTTAGTATGAAGGCACCTCTACGCTATGATGGTACACCAAGCCTATGCCGGGGTTTTCTGACTCAGCTTGAGATCTTGTTTGAGAACAACCCAGGGTCTTGTATGTCTGATAAAGCCAAAGTAGGATATCTGATTAATCATTTAACAGAAAAAGCTTTATTGTGGGCTACGCCGTTGTGGGAAAACAAGAAACCCATCATCTATGATTATGAGGGTTTTACCTCCGAGTTGAAACGTACCTTTGATCCCTCTAGAAGGGCTACCAATGCGGGTAGATCCTTGTTTCACATTAAACAAGGTAATAAGAGGGTCGCCGAATATGCCATAGAGTTTAAGACTTTGACTTCAGAGGTACTTTGGCCGAACGACGTTTTAACCTTAGCCTTTACCGAAGGTTTGAACGAGGCTTTTATGTTTGAGCTGGCTCCCTTAAAATTACCAGAGAATCTGGACCACCTGATAGATTTTTGTATAGCCATGGACGATCAAATTAGGGAAAGGAGACATCCCAGAGACAGACCCAGAAGGGTCTTGCCTCCTTTACCCTCATTACCCAGACACACCAGTACCTCTGGTAACCCTGAACACGCTAAAACCGATTTGCCAGTCGTTGAACCTATGCAAATAGGAAAAACAGGTATTTCGGAAGCTGAAAGAGCTCACAGAAGAGAAAAGGGGCTCTGCTTTTATTGTGCAGGGGCTGATCATTTCCGCCTTCAATGTCCTCAGAGACCCAGGGCCAACAGGGGGGAGAGTGGCAAATCGGGTCAAAGAACAGCCAATACCCAGGTTATCGGTTCTCTTTATGCCTCCTTTGTGGATAGTGAAAAAAAAAATCCAGGATTCTGTTACCGATCTCCCTAACCTGGGAGGGGGTTCACCTCAAGACTGAGGCGTTCTTAGACTCTGGGGCCTCAGGTAATTTCATGGATAAATATTTTGCTGCCAAACACCTTCTACCCCTGGTTCTCAAGGAAAAACCTCTAATGGTTGAGGCCATAGATGGTAAACCTCTGTCATGTCCACATATCACTCACGACACTGTCGATGTATGTATGAAAACAGGAGTTTTGCACCATGAAACCATAAGATTTCAAATTATTGAATCTCCCTCATGTCCTGTCGTTCTTGGGTTTCCATGGTTAACAGAGCACAACCCGGTTATTGATTGGGTCCAGAGAGACATAAAATGTTGGGGTCCTAATTGTCAGTCTAATTGCCTAGGCAGGGTCAATGTGATTGGTAGCCTCAATGTTGCCACAGCCCCTCCTTTGTCCACAGAGGTCCCTGAATGTTATCTGGCATTAAAGGAGGTGTTCTCTAAGGCCAGGACTGAGGTCCTACCACCACATCGTCCATATGACTGTGCCATTGATTTACTCCCCGGTACGATGCCTCCTAGAGGACATGTATACCCTTGTCACAAAAAGAAAACGACATTATGGAAGAATACATAAGGGAGAATCTAGAGCGAGGATTCATTAGACGGTCCTCCTCTCCAGCAGGAGCAGGTTTCTTTTTTGTCTCCAAAAAAGAGGGAGATCTGCGACCTTGCATCGATTATAGAGGGTTGAATAGGATAACTATAAGAAATGTATATCCCATACCTCTCATAACGGAATTGTTTGACCGATTAAAAGGGGCCCGTATTTATACTAAGCTCGATTTACGCGGAGCTTACAACCTGGTTAGGGTTAAAAAGGAGATGAATGGAAAACGGCTTTTAATACACGTAGCGGGCATTATGAATACCTGGTGATGCCCTTTGGTTTGTGTAACGCGCCAGCCGTTTTTCAGGACCTCATAAATGACACCCTAAGGGATTTTCTACAAGAATTCGTCATAGTATATCTGGATGACATCCTGATATACTCTCCCGATGCGGACACTCATCACGCCCACGTGAAACAAGTATTGGAAAAACTATTAAAGGCTGGATTGTACTGTAAACTAGAAAAATGTCTATTCGACATAGTAACAGTACATTTCCTTGGTTATATAATTACCCCTGAGGGTTTTCAAATGGACCCTAAAAAACTTTCAGCTATTCTTGACTGGCCTCTACCCCAAGGGCTTAAAGCCATACAGAGGTTTCTGGGGTTTACGAACTATTATCGAAGATTCATTAAAGACTTTTCGGCCTTGATTGCTCCCCTCACGGCTATGACAAGGAAAGGGGTGGGAAATCAGAAATGGACACCTCAAGCCACTCAAGCCTTTGAGGCACTTAAGCAAGCATTCACTACTGCCCCTGTTCTCTCCGACATCCAGATCCGGCTCTGCCTTTCCAAGTAGAAGAGACGCCTCCGAACTAGGTCTTGGCGCAGTCTTGTCCCAAAGAGAGGCACCCGACAAACCCTTGCATCCATGTGGCTTCTATTCTCGGAAATTGTCCCCGGCAGAGAAGAACTATGACATTGGAAATAGAGAGTTGTTAGCAGTCATCTCGGCCTTGGCCGAATGGAGATACTTATTAGAGGGATCTAGGGACCCCGTCGTCATCATAACCGATCATAAGAATCTCACATACATTGGAGATGCTAAACGTTTAAATTCCAGACAAGCGAGATGGTCATTGTTTCTGTCAAGTTTTAATTTCGTGCTTACCTATAGACCTGGGTCCAGAAACATTAAAGCAGACGCTTTATCAAGGCAGTATGAATCCTATGAACACAATATCCAAGATCAGCATCCCATTGTACCCCAGGAAAGGATTATAGCCTCTACCACGATTAGTGTCTCGTCTCCTCTGATGAAAAGGTTGCAGACCGTCCAGGGTGCAGCTCCTGGGGGAAAACCTCCTGCGAAACTCTTTGTACCTGAGAATGAAAGAGAGGAAGTACTTAACATCTATCATGACAATAAAACTTCTGGGCATATGGGTATCACCAAGACAGTGTCTAGTATCAGTAAACTCCTCTGGTGGCCCACATTGCGCCGAGATGTCAAAGATTACATAGCTGTGTGCGAGGTGTGCACAAGACAGAAAAGTCCCAAAACAGCACCCATTGGGTTACTCCAGCCTTTGCCGATCCCCGAACGACCATGGTCACATGTAGCCATGGATTTCATAGTAGATTTACCTGAGTCAAGAGGGAATACAGTGATACTTACGGTCATAGATCGATTTTCCAAGATGGGTCACTATGTTC
Source organism: Leptobrachium leishanense (assembly GCA_009667805.1). Classification (NCBI taxonomy): domain Eukaryota; kingdom Metazoa; phylum Chordata; class Amphibia; order Anura; family Megophryidae; genus Leptobrachium; species Leptobrachium leishanense. The sequence continues at coordinate 111,328,115 of CM019072.1, forward strand.
CTCTTCGGAAACTACCTTCGGCAGCCGAACTGGTGCCCATATTCATTTCCAATGTGGTCCGCATACACGGTGTTCCTCTGGAGATCGTCTCTGATAGGGGGACCCAATTCATCTCTAGATTCTGGAGAGGTTTTGTAAGAACGTGGGGATAGACCTATCATTCTCTTCGGCCTATCACCCCCAGACCAACGGAGCAGCAGAACGAGCCAACCAAAACATAGAGAAATATCTGAGGTGCTTTATATCAGAACAACAAAATAACTGGTCTGACCTGTTACCATGGGCAGTATGCTTTAAACAGTGCAGTGAGTGAATCCACAGGACATTCTCCTTTCTTCACTGTTTATGGTTTTGATCCTCCCGTGCTCCCGCTACGTTTCCTGATACCACGATTCCTGCCTTGGATGAGCAACTGGCATCATTGAAAGAGACTTGGGAGAGAGTGAAGCGGGCACTGGAGGAAAGTAGTGCCATCCAGAAAACCAAGGCCGACAGACACAGGAGGCAGGCACCCGTATACCAAGTCGGGGATAGGGTTTGGCTGTCTTCACGAAATATCAAGCTCTTAGTACCTTCCATGAAGTTGGCACCTAGATTTATCGGCCCCTATAGGATTCTGCGGCGACTCAACCCTGTCTCCTATGCTTTGGCATTACCTCCCCATTTTAGGATACACAATGTGTTCCACGTAAGCCTTTTGAAGCCATTAATATGTAACCGATACACCAAGGTCCATGCTCCACCGCCTCCTGTTTCTGTGGAGGGCGAGGAGGAGTTCGAGGTTGAAGCCATTCTGGGTGCCAGGAAGTCTAGGGGTTCCTTACAGTACTTGGTCGATTGGGTGGGTTACGGTCCGGAGGATCGTTCTTGGATTCCGGCTGCAGAAGTCCACGCCCCTCGGTTGGTGAGGGCATTCTATTTGGCGCACCCCCGTGCCCCTGGGGGTCGTCCAGTGGCCGCCCGTGGAGGGGGGGTTCTGTCACGGATGGGCCGGTACTGGGGCGCCTGGCAGCAGATTCCTCGCTGCTCGCTGGCCAGGCGCCGAATGATAACGCTACCGGGCGCGCTCACGTGGGACGCCGGGGGGCGGAGCCTGGCGTTGTGACGCGGAACCGCCGGGTTTAAAACCCGGCTTCACTAGTTCGCCGGTGCCCTGACGTGGTGTTTCACTTCCCGCAGAGCTCTTGTGTTTTTGGCTTAATATCTGTGTCTGACCTTGCTTCTGGAAATAACCATTCTGTGTATGACTCCTGGCATTGGCAAACGAACCATTCTGTGTGACCCTGGCATTGGCAAACGAACCATTCTGTGTATGACCCCTGGCATTGGCAAACGAACCATTCTGTGTATGACCCCTGGCATTGGCAAACGAACCATTCTGTGTATGACCCTGGCATTGGCAAACCAACCATTCTGTGTATGACCCTGGCATTGGCAAACGAACCATTCTGTGTATGACCCTGGCATTGGCAAACGAACCACTTCTGTGTATGACCCCTGGCATTGGCAAACGAACCATCTGTGTATGACTCCTGGCATTTGCAAACGAACCGTTCTGTGTATAACCCCTGGTATTGGCATTTCCTCTGTTCTTGGTTCTGCCCTTAACGTTGGTACCGAGGTCAGTCTATGTGGCACCCTAAGCACACATCAGATTACCTCTGTTATAACTAAGGTCCTAGGGAGAACATATACTCTAGTCTGTACCTCTGTCTGGTGTTTCCCTTTGTTTATCTATTGCCTGATTAATTATCTATCTAGCTTTACCGACCATTCAAGGATCGGAAGGGTAGAGAGCGGTCTACGAAAAAGGACCACTATCTTGGCAGTCAGAGGGATTCGTGACAATACTCTATTCTATACCTCTGTCTGGTGTTATCACTTGTTTATCTATTGTCTGGTTAATCATCTATCTAGTTTTGCCGACCATTCAAGGATCGGAAGTGTAGAGAGCGGTCTACGTAAAGGGACCACTACTTTGTTAGTCAGAGGGATCCGTGACAGTGTGTGTGTCGTTCTAACCTCCTCCCCCGGGCAAATAAAAATTCAAACAGTTGAAACAAATATAGAATTTAAATAAAGAAAAACAAGAAAAAAGTCACTCTGTTTAAAGGGCCAGTACCACCAAAAATTCAATGTCCAAAAAATCAACAACAGAAAGCACACAATAACCCCAAGAACTCAGCTCCCCACTACCTGTCCTCACTAATCACCAAATACACCCCAGCCCGCTCCCTAAGGTCAAACAGTGACCTGCGCCTAGCTTCTCCCCGCATCACCTCTTCCCATGATAGACTGCAGGATTTCTCACGCGCAGCCCCCACTCTCTGGAACGCTCTCCCTCGTACTGTCAGACTTTCCCCTAACTTCTCTTCCTTCAAACGCTCCCTGAAAACATTCCTATTTAGGGAAGCCTACCACCCAACTCACTGACGCAACCATCAATCACTCTCACCTTACAGTCCTCTCCTCCTGTTTCCAACCCCAACCCTCCCAGATTGTGAGTTCCTACGGGAATAGGGCCCTCATCTCCTCCTGTACTGTTTGTCAAATGTTGTTCAATGTATTGTAACCCTGTCTATACTGTGCTTATTGTACAGCGCTGCGGAATATGCTGGCGCTTTATAAATAAAGAATAATAATAATAATAATGTAGAACACCATATAAAAAGGAAAGTCTCACATAAGGGAGTCCATTTATCAATTAAATAAAGTCTCTCTTCAAAAGGCAGGTTCTCTCAGTGGATGTTCTTCTTCACGAGTATTTCCTCAAAAAGAAAAAACATGCACCAATGGCATAGCATTGGCACAACATAAATAGAGGTAAAACAAAGGGAAGCTATCCCTATTCACACTTTGAGAGAGCTACCAGCTCTCAGATGAACGTATTCCAGGTGTTACAGGCCACCTTGGTCACCTCCTCTCGATCCTCAGGAAAGATGCTACGGAATGCAGAATATCCGTACGTCCCACATCTTGATAAAATGTATCCGATGAAAAGACCAACGGTGAAACGGTTTCCTTAAACGAAACTAATATCTTTTATTAAAACGTTTACAAAGGTATAACGAATGACTGGATGTCCCCAAAAGAAACATAAATAATACAGAAACATATGTCATAAAATGAAATATGAGAGTTTGTTACCCTACTCATTTACATATAATCCGATATGGTCAATAAAACAAACAAAATAACGAAACAAACTGTATTTGTTTTGTTTTATTGACCTTATCGGATTATATATAAGTGAGTAGTGTAATAAATTCTCATATTTCATTTTCTGCCACTTATGAAGCGCTGTGTGCGGCGCGAAACACGTTTGGCCATCTGTTTCTGTATTATTTATGTTTCTTTTGATGATGTCGGCGACATTTTGGTGCTCTCTGAATAATCCCCTCTTTCTTTTAGCAAGATTGTAATTGATAATTGTTCCCTGGGTGCACATTCCAATGCATGGGTCGGCAACCTTGGTCCCCCAGAAGCTTTGGAATTATATGTTCCATGATGCACAGACACTCATTAGGTTGGCAGAGGCTTATGGGATATGTAGTTCCAGAACATCTGGAGGGCCAAGGTTACTGAGCCCTGCTTGTCATAGGCTTCCAGCACTGTCTTGTCTTAGACATTGTTATGGGTAGAAGCCAATTATTTTTTGTAATTCTTTGTAACAGAAACAGAAATCTCTCTGAGACAGGATGTCCTCGGCGTCATCGAGAGGGCAAACAGAAGTAAGTAGATCATACGTTTTATGTGTTAAAGGACCATTACCACCAAAAATATAACATGTCCTTATTGTGTTTCTTTGATGTTGCTGATATCTTACATGTGTTTTGTTTTTCTCTTGTATGTTTAGTTAAGAAAAAAGTTTCCTCTATGTGTCACTGGGTGCATCCATTGTGTGATGTTTTCCTCTATATGTGTCACTGGGTGCATCCATTGTGTGATATTTTCCTCTATATGTGTCACTGGGTGCATCCATTGTGTGATATTTTTCTCTATATGTGTCACTGGGTGCATCCATTGTGTGACATCAAATCTTCCTCCAGTCTAAAGTCCCTTAAGAGATCACTATTAGGGATGAGCGTTCGGTTCGATCTGTTCGGAGTTCGCATCGAACATAGGCCGTTCGGCTGTTCGCGAACTCCGAACATTTCCGCGTGTTCACCGCATGATCGTCCACCATGCACCACAATGGACCACAATGCACTTTTCCACTTGCCTGAAGCTTGTAATTGGCTACAGCCTTGCACCTGATCACAGGTCAGGTGCAAGACAGGTGCAAGACTATGCCAATCATGACTCAGAGTCCTGATTGGGCAAATTTTGCCCAATCATGGGCTCACAGAGCTAAGTCCCGCAGCACACTATATAAGGCTTCACACAGCCCCCAGCACGTATTTTTTGAGAGGAGATTGTTCTGTTAGTGTGTGTTCTCACTGCCAGCAGCTATTGTGGGGGTCTCACTTCTACAAGATATCTGAGAATTGTTGTAATCGGTGTGTTCTCACTGCCAGCAGCTATTGTGGGGGTCTCACTTCTAGAAGATATCTGGGAATTGTAATCTGTGTCTTCTCACTGCCAGCTATCAGGGGGTCCCACATACTTCTATCAGATTTCTGGGAATTGTAATCTGTGTCTTGTCACTGCCACCCATCAGGGGGTCTCACTGATTTATAGGAGGTTCCTGGGAATTGTAATCTGTGTCTTGTCACTGCCACCGATCAGGGGGTCTCACTGATTTATAGGAGGTTCCTGGGAATTGTAATCTGTGTCTTGTCACTGCCACCCATCAGGGGGTCTCACAGACTTGTAGCAGATATCTGGGAATTGTAATCTGTGTCTTGTCACTGTTGCCAGCTATCAGGGGGTCCTATCAGGGGGTCTCACTGACATATAGGTGGTTTCTGGGAATTTTAACCTGTGTCTTGTCACTGCCACCCATCAGGGGGTCTCACTGATTTATAGGAGGTTCCTGGGAATTGTAATTTGTGTCTTGTCACTGCCACCCATAGGGGGTCTCACAGACTTGTAGCAGATATCTGGGAATTGTAACCTGTGTCGTCACTGCCAGCCATCAAGGGGTCTCACTGATTTATAGGTGGTTTCTGGGAATTTTAAAAAGTGTCTTGTCACTGGCTGCCAGCTATCAGGGTGTCTCACTGAGTTATACCAGAGTTCTGTAAATCTTTAATCTAGATAACACAGTTGAATCAGAGTTCTGCATATCTCCAATTTTTTATAACAAAGTTGAATCAGAGTTCTGTAATCTTTAATCTATATATCACTCAACATGTCAGAAAGACCAAAAAGGACAGGCAGACGCTCCCAGACACAGATAATAGGGCAAGCAGCCTCTGTGTTGGGGGGCTGTGCCTCTGGTCGTCGTGGACGTGGTGCTTCCTCTGCAGGGGCACGCTTGTCCTTTCTAAGTGGTGCTGGTCATCTTAAACTAAGCAGTAGCAACATACAGAGGATTTGGTGGATTGGCTAACCAGGCCATCCTCATCCTCCGAGTCCTCTGCCAGCCAGGCTTGTAGTGGTTTACAGTCCACCTCAGGTGCCAAAACATCTAATTCAGCCTCCATGTCCACAGCTACTCCTGCCGTAGCCTCACCAACATACACGGAGGAGTCAGCTGAATTGTTTGACTACAATGACAGTGACATGCTGCTTGAGGATGCGCAGCAACTACAGTGCTCTGATTCAATCTCTGAGGTTGAGGAAGGGAGTATAATCAACCTAGAGGTAGGGGGTGCCAGTGGCACACAAATAACTGCCACTCATGTTGCCCCAGCAGCTGCAGCATACTGCCAATTTAGCTCCAGTGACGAGGAGATAGGGGGTGATGACAATGATGATGAGGTCACTGACTTCACCTGGGTGCCTGATCGAACAGAGGAATCAAGTGAGGAGGAGACACAACAAACACAAGGCACAATGTCCTCTATGACCAACGGTAGCCAGTCCAAGGCATCAGAAGTCACAGCTGCTCAGGTGCAGAGCGCTGTTGTCTCAAAGCACATGTACAGGAAGTTTGCTGTCTGGGAGTTCTTTAAGAAATGTGCAGCAGACCGCACCGTTGCTATTTGTAATCTATGTCAGATGAGCATTAAGCGTGGGAAAGACATCCCACACTTGGGTACCATGTGCTTGAGGCGACATATGACCACCTGCCACGCATCTCGTTGGCACAACACTTTGCATAGGTCCTCCTCCTCCTCATCTGTCTCTACCCCCACTATATGTCCTGCCATGTCATTGCCTACAACCTCCACTGACAGGGATGATGCTACAGTAATGGGTGTACCAGGTCCTTCCTCACATAGTGACAGCATCCCATCAGCTGAAGAGTTACGCAGTCAGATTACGTTGCCCCAGCTGCTGCAGCGTAAGAAAAAATATAGTCCCAACCATCCCCAAGCACAGCATCTAAATTCCAGCGTAGCAAAATTACTCGCATTACAGCTGCTGTCTTTCCAGCTGGTGGACTCTGCTTCCTTCCGTGAATTCCATGAAAGGCCATTCCAGCACTATACCAGCACGTGGAAGACAATGTTATGGAGTCATTGGCAAAGTCAGTCAGCAGCAAGGTGCACATGACGTTAGACACGTGGTCCAGCAAGCATGGACAGGGCCGTTACATTTCCTTCACGGCACCCTGGGTAACTCTGATTGCAGCTGGGAGGGATCCAAGATGGGGCTCTGTGCTGGAGCTTGTTCATCCACCACGCCTCCAGAAAGCTGCTTGTATGAGGTCTGTCTGCTCCACCACCACCTCTCCCTCTTCCTCCTCCTCCTTCTCTGTCTCTGGCGATGTGGCTGTTAAACCGATGCGTGGCAGGGGCTACGCAATGGCTCAAGCAAAAAGATGCCATACTGTGCTTGAGCTGGTTTGTTTAGGGGACAGAAGCCACACCAGGCCAGAAATTCTGTCAGCTCTGCAGGGGCACGTGCAGAGATGGTTAACACCATGCCAGGATCAGCTGGGAATGGTCGTCTGTGATAATGGCAGCAACCTTCTCTCCACCCTACGCCAGAGTAGGATGACGCATGTACCATGCCTAGCACACGTCCTAAATCTGGTGGTACAGCATTTCCTAACCAGGTACGCAGGGCTATCAGAGATCCTCAGCCAGGCCAGAAAATTCTGCATCCACTTCAGACGGTCATTCCTAGCAAGTGTTCACCTGGCAGAAATTCAAAGAAAATTCCACCTTCCCACAAACCGTCTGACCTGTGACATGCCCACCAGGTCGAACTCGACATTAGCAATGCTGCAGCATCTGCACAAGCAGCAGAGGGCCATCAATGAGTACCTGTGTGAGTATGGCACAAGGACAGGTTCAGGTCAACTTGGTTCCCCCCCGCAGTGGCTGATGATCAAGGATGCATGCACTGTACTGTCACCATTTGAGGAGGCAACGAGGATGGTGAGCAGGGGCAGTGCATGCATCAGTGACACAATTCCTTTAGTGTTCCTGCTGGAGCGCACTCTACGGGGAATTATAGATGTGGCACTAGAGGCAGAGCAGCGGGAGGAAGAGGAGGCCTTCCCTAACTCTCAAGGCCCCAGTCTCTACGCAGACAGCATTCCTGCGGGTCCTCAGATCAGACAGGAGGAGGATGAGGAGGAGGAGGAATATTTAAGTAGTGGGGGCATTGAAGTTGGGGATTACTCAAGGGAGGGTTTTGTGTGCCCAGAAACCCAAGGACTAGTACGTGGCTGGGAGGAGGAAGTGCACGATGGGGTCATCCTCATTGACCAGGAAGACTCGGAAGCTAATGCCACCTCCAACCTACGCTGCATGGGCTCCCTTATCCTGCAAAGTCTGCTAAAGGACCCCAGAATTCGTGCTATCAAGGAGAGGGATCATTACTGGTTGGCATGCCTTCTTGATCCACGATACAAGGGTAAAGTTGCAGAGCTCATCCTGCCCGCACAGAGGGAGGACAGGATGAAACAACTTGAGGACGCTCTAAAGCGACACTTGTGTAACACCTTTTGTGTAAAACCTTTTACGCCATATGCTATACTGCTTGAAGAAGGCACAGGTGTAGTGCCGAAATGCATCCAGTAACCCCCCCACACACTTTTTTTGGAATAAATTTTTGATATTCTAACTTGATTCTCATCTCTGGTTTTACTCTGTTATGGGATACCCCCTTACTATTTTATCCCTTTAGAGTGAGGAAAATATTTTAAAGGTTAAAGCAGAGGAATTTTTCTCTTCCCCTCTCCCTCCCTTTTTCGTCCCCATCTGTATGGTAATACAGAGCTGGAGACAGAAGCTGAAAGGCATTGCAGGAGAGAGGGGTAAGGTACTCACCTAACTAAGAAGTACCATTTGCCTTTAAGCTGAGCCTGAGAAAACCGAGGCTCCAACATCGGTGAATTGAACAAAAATTGCAATTTCGAAGAATATACGTACTGTGTCACGCTATGGGAGCGCTGTCTCTCTGTATGTGTTTTATTTGAGGATAACTGGAAGGCCCAGGAAAAGGGGGAACGTCACCCTGTATCTGACGTGAGGCATTCCAACCTAGAGCCAGGACTTATTAGGCTCTAGAATTTGTGAGGGATTTTCATATATATATATTCACTTCACAAATTACTTCAGTCTGCACTATTGTCTCTCTCTTTTTGTCTTCCTCATATATGCTACGGAATCTACCAACTGAGGAGAGCAAGCATAACGTTGGAACATTTTGTCTGAAGTGTGACCTACATACTGTATGGTGACTAGGAGTCACGGACATTGTTCATTTTGAGATTTGCACTTTTTCACGTGCACTTTATACAGTCATAGGCCATCCAGAGACTATCAGATAACCTAATAAAAGGACTGTCTTATGACTTTTTTGATGTCACATCAACACAAATTTTGTGTCTGCACTTTACGAATGGAATAGGATATATGAGCATATGCACTTTATATGTACTTTATATGCATTTTGCACATGTGGATTATTATACACTTTGCGCTATAGGAGCAGATTTGTACGCATGACTTATGGATTTATCACCATTGTTGTTGCTTATTTTGCACAAGGTTGTTCATTTGCACAGAATTTCTATTTGCACAATACTAGTGTAACATTGACTCACTTGAGTACTTTTATCTATCACCACCTGATAGAGTTTATCAGCATTTATAAATACTCATCTAGATTGCTCCATATTTGGAAGCACCCACTGCGCCACTAGGACCCTTACCCTTTTATATACAGAATGTGCCTGTAAACATGTAACAAGTGACTATCTACAGAATGCACCTGTAAACATGTAACACAGTGACTATATACAGAATGCGCCTGTAAACATGTAACACAGTGACTATATACAGAATGCACCTGTAAACATGTAACACAGTGACTATATACAGAATGCACCTGTAAACATGTAACACAGTGACTATATACAGAATGCGCCTGTAAACATGTAACACAGTGACTATATACAGAATGCGCCTGTAAACATGTAACACAGTGACTATATACAGAATGCGCCTGTAAACATGTAACACAGTGACTATATACAGACTATAACAAAATTTCTGGGGGGAAAAATACCCAGAATATGCAAAAACCAGGAAAAGAACACCCATCCTGCAAAAGCAACCTCTGTTCCTTTGGTTGAGTAGCAGTCCATGTCGAATAATTACACATGTCTTCTTCTGCATCTAGAAAGCACTAAGCTTGTCGAGCATGGAGACATCGCGCGGAGGGTGAGACGCAGCACCATGAAATGTGCGAATGGAAGCTGCCTATGGCCAAAGGCCGCCAGTGGCCTGGTGACTATCCCATATGCCCTGTCTGCGGTTTACAGTGAGTGGCAGTAAAGATATAATCACGGGGATTGCATTCGCTATTACTGGTTGGGAATAAAGAAATGGGCCAAGCAAGACATTCCCATTAACCCCATTCTTTCCCCAATCATTTTACCTGGATTTCGTAAAACATTCAAAAGCAAACATTAGCTTATAAAACCCTATTTACTGTACATATCTTTTTAAAGCAAGACTAGTGTGCTCCCTGTGGAGAAACAAAATCCACTGTTTTATCTCTCTCCTTTTCAACTTAGTTTAATGTAAACAAGCTACAAGGAGCAGGTCTCACAAAGTGTAACAAAAAGCTCAACAAACTTTACTGCTTCATTGAACATTCCAGCAGCCAGGGATTTGGCAGAATACAGGGAGAGCTGTGGGGTCAGTCGCTGCTGTACAGGGGATTATAATGAATGTAAATCCCTGTACAGTACAGATACAAGGTGTTGCTGTAATTGCCACACACAGGCATTATGCAGCACATACAGATACAAGGTGTTGCTGTAATTGCCATACACAGGCGTTATGCAGCACATACAGATACAAGGTGTTGCTGTAATTGCCACACACAGGCATTATGCAGCACATACAGATACAAGGTGTTGCTGTAATTGCCACACACAGGCATTATGCAGCACATACAGATACAAGATTGTTGCTGTAATTGCCATACACAGGCATTATGCAGCACACAGATACAAGGTGTTGCTGTAATTGCCACACACAGGCATTATGCAACACATACAGATACAAGGTGTTGCTGTAATTACCATACACAGGCATTATGCGGCACATACAGATACAAGGTTGTTGCTGTAATTGCCACACACAGGCATTATGCAGCACATACAGATACAAGGTGTTGCTGTAATTGCCATACACAGACATTGTGCAGCACATACAGATACAAGGTGTTGCTGTAATTGCCATACACAGGCATTGTGCAGCACATACAGATACAAGGTGTTGCTGTAATTGCCATACACAGACATTGTGCAGCACATACAGATACAAGGTGTTGCTGTAATTGCCATACACATGCATTATGCAGCACATACAGATACAAGGTGTTGCAGTAATTGCCACACACAGGCATTATGCAGCACATACAGATACAAGGTTGTTGCTGTAATTGCCACACACAGGCATTATGCGGCACATACAGATACAAGGTGTTGCTGTAATTGCCATACACAGGCATTATGCAGCACATACAGATACAAGGTGTTGCAGTAATTGCCATACACAGGCATTATGCAGCACATACAGATATTGCATTGCTATTAATCTCATTCTGAATCACTACAAACCCCTATAAGCAGGAGATCTTACCATTTTATTATCTGAATGCAGCACATTTACTGCATCTGACACAAAGGCTACTTCTGCCTGTATGCCGATAATGCAGACTCATTGAGACATTGTGCCATATAAGGGACGCCATCTAGAGTTTGCAACCTTTCATCCCAGTGATATTTCTGTAAAGAATAAACCAATACGTGAAAAATAAAAATATGAGCAAATTTACATTATTATACTTTTTTAACCATTTCCGAACAATAATCCCTGAATTTCAATTTTACCCTATATTTAATTGTCAACTTGGAATCCCTTGTTTTAAATAAATGCTACAATAAAAAAAATTCAACAAAAGTGCTTGTGTAGTGAAGGGTTTAAGCTTCAGGTTGTGTTTTTGTAAGCATATTGATTATTTTTCAATGTAGCAGGAGAGGCAACCCATGATGTGTAATCATAAACACAAAGGGTCACACGAGCTCTGAGCTGGTATACGGCGAGATCATATGCCCAAAATTCACAACCATCCATGTGGGAGACACCTGATATTTTTGTGTACATGTTGGATCCTTTGAATGATGTCTTGGTCACTTTGTATCACAATACAGGACTAGAACCCAGTCCGTGATAACCTTACATCAGGGATCTCAAAATTTGCCCCCCCTCCCTCAGATGGTTATTGACTACAACTCCCAGAATTATTTTAATGTAATAGATGGCCAGGGAACCATGGGAGCTGTAGTTCAGAGATATCTGTGGGACGGAGTTTGAGACCTCTGCTGTACAGAGTGCTGATGCTGAGGACGCCGCAGGTACCTGCTCAGGTGAGCAGCATCTTATTAGACGGGAGTAATGCATAACCCTTCGTGTGTTTTATCAGCCCCAGAGAACAGGTTGGCCATCACCGCTGCCATGTTGGAATTTGAGACCCTGACCTGCATCAGGTTTGAGCCGCGGACCCATGAGAAAGACTTCCTCAACATCATCTCAGATAGCGGGTGAGTGTCAGACGCCTGTACTGGGGTGGTACCGGGATGAGGGTACATGGGCCCAATATGCAGTGATCTGCTCACACTCACACAGAGATGGGTGGAGGAGGGCGACTGACAAGACCAGAGATTGAGGATGCTGGGAAATGAAGTCGACGGAGCAGGAACCTGACGATACAGTGGATAAATAGGAATCTGGTGACACACAGGAGCAGATTGTTGGATGGGCTTCAAGGTAAGGCTGGGGTATGAGAGAACTTCACTGTATCAGGATTAGGGCTTCAATGATGAAGCACTGGCTGAAATGGGGCGAAGACCTTTATTCAGGTGAGTCTGTGTCATGTGATCTGTGTTTAACTGATTGTGTACAGGGATCCCAGTACTGGTTCTGTAGATGAGCAATACCTGAAAGGTGCTGCCAGGGGGTTTCAGAGTGTGGTGCCAGACATGGGATATGACAGTGAGTGATGGAAACAAACAGATCAGGGTCAGCAGCCTTGGCCCTCCAGATGTTTTGGAACGTTTCTCATGAGGTTCAGCCAACCTGATGAGTGGCTGAGCATCATGGGAGATGTAGTTGAAAAGTATCTGGACTGGCCAAAGTTTCTGCCATCAGGCTTAGATGGTACAAACCAGTAAACGAAGTACACACATGTTATGGAAGCAGACAGAGAGTATTACTGCAAAGGGAAAGTATACAATGTATATAGACACAAAGAACATACACATATACATTGCTTCTAAATGTACTGACCCATGTGTGTACAGAAGTAAACATACATTACCCCTACTGGCAGCACATATACACCGCCTGCCAAAATAAAAGTCACCACCTGCCGTACCAGCCTCTTATGATCTGGGGTGGCTTCAGTTGGTCGGGTCTAGGTTCAGCGAAGTCATGTGCCAAAAAAATGAGGTCATGTGACTCCCTGAATATACTGAATGAGCAGGTTTTCCCATCAATGGGTTTTTTCTCCCCTGATGGCACAGCGGGCATATTCCAAGATGGCAATGCCAGGATTCATCGGGCTTAAATTGTGCGAGAGTGGTTGAGGGAGCATGAGACATCATTTCACACATGGATTGGCCACCGCAGAGTCCAGACCTTAACCCCATTGAGGTTAATCTTTGAGATAATGTGCTGGAGAAGACTTTACGCAGCGCTGTGACTCTCCCATCTTCAACACAAGATCTTGCCACAAATTAATGCCGCTCTGGATGCAAATAAATGCTGTGACATCGCATGAGCTTATGCACACGATGCCGCGGCGAATGCGTGACGCGATCACAGCAAAAGCCGACACAACCAGATATTACAGCGTGTGACTATTGTTTGGGTCGAGACACTTGTAAGACTGCTCCTGTCCAATAGTTATACGGAAGGTTCATACATGTTGCATAAATGCATTGGAAGCACATAAATCAGGGATGTCCTAACTCCGGCGCCCCAGATGTCCATGAACTACAACTAACATGCTTCTCCATCCATCTAATGCAGTCAGAGATTTCTGGGAGTTGTAGTTCAGGAACATCTGGGGGTCCGGAGTTTGGAGATCCCTGACATAAATGGTTGATGTATCAACCTGAAACAAATGAGGTATATGCAGATATTAATTTAAAAAAAACAGCGAGCAGGTTTAATGCTGCAACGTGGCATTAAAAGACATGGCAGGGTCAAGACAAGACCAAACCCCACTGAATGTTATGCCACCGCCTCTTAATGTTGTGTTTTATTCGCCTGCCATGGTATAACGCAATGAAATGAACATGCAGGTTATATTCTATAACTAACAGGTTGAATGTCTCATCGTCGGGTATATTTATTTATTAACTCTTTCTAGTGTGTTCTAATGAATGCCTTGTTATCTTTGAGTCTTGGTAGCTGCTGGTCATCTGTGGGGCGGACAGGTGGAGTTCAGGACCTGTCCCTGCAGACTGACGGCTGCCTGGTCCACGGGGTCATCCAACACGAGCTGAACCACGCAGTGGGCTTCATACATGAGCACAACAGGAGCGATCGTGACGCCTACATTTCCATCATGTGGGAAAACATAATGAAAGGTAAAGGCTTAGAGATACTTATTATTTTTCCCAAAAAGACTATTTTCCGATGTAAAAGCTGCTACTAAGTTTTTGAAACCATGTGACTTGAAATAATGACCCCCACAGCACAGACTGATGACATTCTGAAGAAGCAACAGTATTGGATATTTCAAGGTTTATGGACGATTATTGAAATCTGTCCTGTCTGAGGGCACTTTGCACATGCTCAGCTTGATCCTTTATAAGGTTTGTGAAGGCACCCATCCGCCGCCCATCATATTGGCAATTAGGCAAAGGTGTCCCCTTAAAAGAAACAGAGGGTTCTCAACCTCTCTTTGGCTTAAAGAGATCAAAAAGTCTTGGATTCACATAGGGGCAACAAGAGCTGCAGTTACAGGTCAATTCCTTTCAAATAAGGGTGGAGTAAGTGCCTCCAACCTAAAAATCGATATGGGAAAGGTACAATCAAAATGAAAGTAAGGGGCGTGGGGCACAAGCACAGTGAGACATGGGAGGGATAAGACAGTAGACTGAATGGAGACACACAGTCCGAGTCTGTGCTGGGGTTCTTGGACCCACCGAAGTGTGGTATTGGCTATAGGCTCAGAGATAATTTTCTCAGAAGAGGACATCCTTTGCACTGCTGACCTCTCTTCCCTAGATCCTGGTATAACAGGGATGAATCTTGGTTATAACGTGGAATAGAGGAATAGATCCACGGCAGATGAAATAGCAGAGTCTAGACCAGAAGCCAGGTCCATGGGCAGAAGAAAATGGAAAGGTCCAGATAGCAAGCCAGGTGAAAACCACAAGTAAAAAGAACAGGACAGCATAAATCAAAGTCACCACCATCTGGGATATAGGAGGCTGGAACAGCTTCCTTAAAGACCCAGCTAACAAGAATGGGAGTGAACAAACATTGCAACATCCCCAGCCACCAGTGACATTTATCGACATTTTAATTAAATTTGTCAAAGGGAAGCACACGTGGAGGGTGGTGTCAAAAGTTGACTTTCTGCACCTTCTATTTCAGACTGGTTGAACAATGGTCAGAGTCTCTGCTGCGTTGACCTAGCCAATATGATTTTCCAAGTTATGTTTTAAATTTTCCAAATTTTCCTACCTGTATGACAGAAATGCCATATTATAATAAGAACTCGGAGGCGAGTATTTACCTCCTCTATTTGTAAAATACACTGTACATTTCGTCTTCTTCCTTACAGAATATAAAGGCCTCTTCGATATACTCGATACGAATAACGTTGGGCTGGAATACGACTACTCCTCTGTCATGCACTACGGCAAGTAAGTGTCCTCCAAAGGCATCAAATGGCCGGAATGTTCTCTTCTCAGTTTCCCTCAGGGGTCCTGACAAATAGAATATCACTAATAATATTTAATTGGCACTAATATATTCCTTATAACCCCCCTATAATTAAACAAATTAACCCTATGGCAGCCTTTCTCTTGCAGCGCTGTGAGTGTAACCAGCAATGGCCTCACTGCCCCTCTTCCCCTGCCCTGGTGTCTCACATCCAAGTGTCACTGAGCCTAGAACAGATACAGTTATTCCAGGCAATGGATAAGATACATAGTCTGACCTTCTTGTTTCTGTCTGGGTAGATATGCGTTCAGTATAAATTACATACGACCCTCCATCAAGCCCATACCCAACAACTTCACCCCGATCGGGCAGAGGTACGGGCTGAGCAACCTGGACGTCGCCAAGATTAACAAGCTGTACAACTGCAGTAAGTGCAATGAAAGAGAATTCCTGTAATTTATTCTCCGTACGACCGACTGCGTCGTCACGATTCCCTTTAAATCTGTGGAGAGGTGCCCCAAGTCATGACTCTCTTTTTTGGTGAAAAATATTGCAGCCGATGCTTCTTTTGTGTCCTGCACCAGAGCTTGCTGTCTTCCTGTTCTGCTTCTCCATCCAATCATTGATAATGATAATGTTATCTTTGAAACTTACCGGGTTATTCAAAGAGAACCAAATGGCTGCCGAAAGGGAACCGAATGCTGAAATTCAGCGTTCGGTTACCTTTCCTGGCCATTTGGCTATCCAGAGAGCAGGCAATTCGCCAAATCCTGGCGAATTGCCTGCACATACCATACGGTGCCTGTTCGGTGCCTGTTCGGTGCCTGTTCGAGGGCAGTGAAATCCCCATAGAGAAGCAATGCTTCATCTATTCAGAGAACAAAAACCTGCAGTGAAAAGTTGCCGAATTGCCCTGCTGTTCGGTGCTTTCATTCGACAGGTTTATTCAGGCGAATCTCATAGGCTTCAATGTTAAAAATATTCCCGTTTTAATCCAATATCTAATAAACCGTTTATTATAATATTCTGCAGTAAAAAGTCTCTTTATTTCTTTTTTCTTTTTTTCTGTAACAGCCCTTTTTATTATCATTCATTGGATTTTATATGTAAATTTCAGACATTTTCGTTCAGTAGTTTCTTTGCAAACAGCGTTTCACTTTTCAAACATTCAAGCAAACTGTTTATTTTTTCACTCCTTTCGTCTGCGGTGTCGGCTTTTTCTGGCAGCTGCTCTGTGCTGTGATCGGCTCCTGCTCGGTTTTCTCTGGCGTGTTCGGCGGGGTTAATCCAGATTTTTTTTGTGGGTTTTGGTGTGCACTAGCCGGGTTTTGCGGTGAGTGTTCGGCAGGTTTGTGGTGGCTTTTCCCGGCACTACGACGGCCCTGTGGTGCTTGCTGAATACACCACAGGGTCGCCGAAATGGGATCGCCAAATCAAACCGAATTGAAGAGAAAAAAGTCACCGAACGTGCAGTGTCTTTCGATTCTCTTTAAATTACCCTGTTACTGTTGTGATGACGAGATGGCGATAACTCTCAATCTTAGCTGAATAGTGACTCAATCCAGACGACACCTCGAAGATCTGATCAAGTTTATTCCATAAATTGTAAGGATCAACAATATACATCAGATAGGTCAAAAGATCATAATGTGATCAACTCCATGAGACATAGAAACATAGAAAATGTCGTCAGATAAGAACCTTTCGGCCCATCTAGTCGCCCAATTACATGGATACTTTACCTGGATTTATCTTTTGTTTAGGATAGCCTTATGCCTATCCCATGCCTGCTTAAATTCAATTACTGTTTTGGCCTCTACCACTTCAACTGGAAGACTGTTCCATGTATCCACCACCCTCTCAGTAAAATAATGCTTTCTGATGTTACTTTTAAACCTTTGCCCCTCTAATCTAAGACTATGTCCTCTTGTTTTGCTATTTTGTTTCCTTTTAAATATACTCCCTTCCTCTACCTTGTGGATTCCCTTTACGTATTTAAATGTTTCTATCATATCTCCTCTGTCTCGTCTTTTTTCCAAGCTGTACATGTTAAGATCATTAAGCCTTTCCTGGTAACTTTTCTCCTTCAAGCCGTACACCATTTTAGTAGCCCTTCTCTGAACTTTCTCTAAGATGTCTATATCCTTTTGGAGATACGGTCTCCAGTACTGCACACAGTACTCCAAGTGAGGTCTCACCAGTGCTCTGTACAGTGGCATGAGCACTTCCCTTTTCCTACTGCTAATACCTCTCCCTACACAACCAAGCATTCTGCCAGCATTTCCAAGCATTCTGCCAGCATTTCCTGCTGCTCTATTACATTGACTACTTACCCTTAGATCCTCTGAAATAATAACCCCTAAATCCCAACCCTCAGATGTATCAAATATTCTATATTCAGCCCTTGGGTTTTTACGTCCCAGGTGCATTATCTTGCACTTATCCACATTAAAACTCCATTGCCACAGCTCCCACCATTTTTTTAGTTTACCTAAATCATTTGTCATTTGTCTGATCCCTCCAGGAACGTCAACCCTGTTGCAAATCTTTGTGTCATCAGCAAAAAGACATACTTTTCCATTAATACCTTCTGCAATATCACTAATAAAAATATTAAAGAGAATGGGTCCAAGTACTGACCCCTGAGGTACCCCACTGGTAACAAGACCTTGCGCCGAATAAACTCCATTTACCACAACCCTCTGTTGCCTGTCACTCAGCCACTGCCTAATCCATTTAACAATATTGGAATCCAAGCTCAAAGATTGCAGTTTATTGATAAGCCTTCTATGCGGAACAGTATCAAAAGCCTTACTGAAATCTAAATAAGCAATGTCTACTGCACCACCTGTGTCTATTATTTGTGTTACCCAATCAAAAAACTCAATGAGATTAGTTTGGCATGATCTCCCTGAGGTAAACCCATGTTGTTTCTGATCCTGTAATCTATCGGGGTTATTCAAAGAGATCCGAATTGCTTGAGAAAGGTAACCGAACGCTGAAAATCAGCGTTCGGTTACCTTTCCTGGCCATTCGGCTATCCAGAGAGCAGGCAATTCGCCAAATCCTGGCGAATTGCCTGAACATACGGTGGCTGTTCGGTGCCTGTTCGAGGGCACCCCATGAAAAAGCACTGCTTCGGCTATTCAGAGAACACAAACCAGCAGTGAAAGGTTCCCGAAATGCCCTG
Organism: Leptobrachium leishanense; assembly: GCA_009667805.1. Taxonomy (NCBI): domain Eukaryota; kingdom Metazoa; phylum Chordata; class Amphibia; order Anura; family Megophryidae; genus Leptobrachium; species Leptobrachium leishanense. The sequence continues at coordinate 111,346,784 of CM019072.1, forward strand.
CCATTCGGTGGTTTAATTCGGCAGGTTTATTCAGGAGAATCCCATAGGCTTCAATGTTAAAAATATTCCCGTTTGAATTCAATATCTAATAAACCGTTCATTATAAAATTCTGCAGTAAAGAGTCTCTTTATTTATAGATTTTTTAGGATATTTTAAGTATTTTTCTGTTTTTTCTGCTCAACGCGTCCTGCCGCAGGAAGGGTTGGCTGCGGAAGACGCGCTGAGCGCGTCCTCTCAAAGCAGCCAGTGATCGGCCGGATTCCTGACATCTATTTCAGGCGCCCCCTCCGCGTGTGCGGAGGAGGCGTCTGAAAGGGAGGGGGGAGGTCCTTCGGACCTCTCTCCCTCCCGATCGCCAGGGGCCTGAGCTTAATGCCAGGCACCGTTTGGAAGGGTACAGCCTGCCCTTCCAAACGGTACCTGGCATTAACCCCATGGGGGCCGGATCACGAATCGGCGCCAAAAATGTTCGTGATCCTTTCCCGGAGCTGGCCGACATCTTGGATGTCGGCCGAGCCTACGGGAACTCCCCCTTGGATGTCGGCCAAGCCTCCTGGAACTCCCCCTTGGATGTCGGCCAAGCCTCCGGGAACTCCCCATGGCACGATGACGCCAGTCCTGGACTTAACCCCTAGCTGCCACCAATGGTGGAGATAGGGGGTTCCAATGAACCCCCTATCTCCCGATCCGTTGCAGCTAGGGGTTAATGTTTGATATTGTTGGATCGGCCAGAGCATGGCCTTTCCAACGATATCAAACATGACCATGAAAAAAGTTTAAAAAAAATTAAAAATAATAAAAAAAACATTAAAAAAAACAAGTTTTTTTTAAAATTTGTTTTGTTAATGCAGCAATATTGTTCCCATTTAATTTATAATGTGAACAATGAGGCTGCACTAACGATTTTTGTATGGGGTGCGTTTGTTAAAAATAGCGAAATTTTCCCCCCATAAAAATGTAACTAGACCCCATTTCTAATTTTTTTAACAAGCGCACCCCATAGAAAATATAACCGCAAACGATCGCACGTTAAAATGTGAAAAGAAACACTTTACAGGTTGTAAATTTTTGAAAATTCTAATATTATAGCATATTTTTTTGTAATATACAGACAGGACATGACGTATACATATAATAATGACATATTATGAATCTGCCGAGTCTGCCGGAAAGAACGATATATATAATATAACAAAGAAAAAAAATGTCATCTGCGCTTACTCCAATTATACCGTGTGAAACTAAACACAATTAGAGGTTTGGTTTCTTATAAATGGCCATTATAAGACTAGCTCGCCCGCCAACGTAATAGTCTTATAATGGCCATTAATAAGAAACCAAACCTCTAATTGTGTTTAGTTTCACACGGTATAATTGGAGTAAGCGCAGATGACATTTTTTTCTTTGTTATGTTCTACACATGTTGTTGGGCTGGATGCATTTGGTGGTTGCAGCCAACCCTTCGGGGAATAGGCGCGACCCCACCCCTCCTGCACGATATATATAATATGTCTGGATCATATAATAAAATAAGGCTTCAAAACGCAGTTAAACATGATGAGCGAAACCAGTAAAAATTACCTCAGCACACAGGCGGGAAATGCCTCAGCAGCGAAAGGGTTAACCACTTCGATGCGGAGGACGCGCTCAGCGCGTCCTCCGCATGTCTGCTGGTGTGCGGAGGACGCGCTGAGCGCGTCCTCCCTTTGGGGCCAGCGTTCGGCTGGGTTCCGGCCGATCGTTGGCCCCCCCGGTGCGGGCTGACATCCTCGATGTCAGCCCAGCATCCGGAACCGCAGCCGCTGAAATTAGGTGTCATCGCGGCAGCGCGATGACACCTAATTCAGGCGCCCCCCCGCATGTGCGGAGGAGGCGCCTGAAAGGGAGGGGGGAGGTCCTTCGGACCTCTCTCCCTCCCGATCGGCGGCATTGCGGGGGTTAACCCAGGCACCATTTGGAAGGGCACAGCCTGCCCTTCCAAATGGTGCCTGGCATTAACCCCTGGGGAGCTGGATCGCGAATCGGCGCTGAAAAGCGCTGGCTCGTGATCCTTTCCCGGAGCTGGCCAACATCTTGGATGTCGGCCAAGCCTCCGGGAACTCCCCCTGAGGACTGGCGTCATCGTGCGTAGCTGCCTCAGCAGCGAAAGGGTTAAAAAGTCAGATTTTTTTTTAAGTTTACTTATTTTTTCTGTAACAGCCCTCTTTATTATCATTCATTGGATCATATGTAAATTTCAGACATTTTCGCTCAGTAGTTTCTTTGCAAACAGCGTTTCACTTTTTCAAACATTCAAGCAAACTGTTTCCCTTAATTTATTCACTACATTTGTCTGTGGTCTCGGCTTTTTCCGGCGGCTTCGCTGGGTGTGATCGGCTCCTGCTCGGGTTTTTCCGTGATTTTCGGCGAGTTAATCCAGATGTTTTCGCGGGTTTTCGGCGTGCATTCGCCGGGTTTTGCGGTTAGTTTTCGTCGGGTTTGCGGCAGCCTTTCCCTGCAATTCGGGGACCCTGTGGTGCTTGCTGAATACACTGCAGGGTCACCGAAATGGGATCGGCAAAACGAACCGAATTGAAGAGAACGAAAAGTCACCGAACGTGCGGTGACTTTTCGAATCTCTTTCAATTACCCTGCATATGGTTTTTTTTAGATGTTCAACAATCCTTTCCTTTAACATGGTTTCCATTAATTTCCCCACTACTGACGTAAGACTAACTGGCCTATAGTTCCCCAATTCCTCCCTACTACCCTTCTTGTTAAATGGGCACGACATGAGGCTGCTCTGCATTACTGGGAAAATCAACAAGGGTGGCGCTATCTGTACAGGAAACTCAGCCATGAGGAGGGGAGGAGAGAAATCCAGCGGTAGATGAAACACATGCAAAATTTAAAGGCCTATCACAAGGCATGTGAAACATGACACTTCCTCTGTCTCTCTGTTAGCCAATCTCTGCCCTCTTTCTCCCCTCAGCTGATCGGTGAACTCTAAGCCTCAGTAAAATCTCCCTCATTCCTCCTCCGATGTCATGCCTTACCCCCGCGGCGCGGCCGAGGTGTCATGGCGACCGTCGGCATTTTCCGTATTGGGGGACGTCGGGCATTGAGAGCTCCCTTGCCACAGGTTGCGGTGACTTTTCGGTCCAGCGCTGGGGTTCCCCCGCTGCCTCGCTCTCCCTTCCATCGGCCTCCCGCGTGGTTGTCGTCGCTCGCGGGCGGCGTGGGGCGCGGTCCTCCTTCCGGGTCCTGCGGTGGATTCTCAAGTCTCGGCGGGATCTGGGGGGGGCAGCCTCTCCTGACTCGCCTTCGGGGCGTGGCTCCTGCGGGTTCCGGATGGAGCCTGGGGAGACCTAGTGGGTAGAGGAGGCAGGGGAGGGGCATCTTCCCGACAAATGGGCGGAGTCCATTACCTGCGCACCATAATAGTTAGGAACACCAAAGGAAAGACGCTCAGTCGTCAGCTCCCTGTTGACTCCCTAAGCTATCCAAGTTCCTTGCATTTACTACCTGTCTGAACCCTTGTTAAACGAGCCCTTGCTTCCACTTGACTACGTCTCCAGCCTACCTCCTTTTGTACCGCGCTCGATTCTGATTGACTCCTGGCTTCCTCCCTCGCTCAAGAACGAACTCTGCCTGAACCGACACAAATTCCATCCCAAGTTACGTCTCTTGCACTTTCCCTATCAAGTTATATCTGCATACTGGACTCCAAACAAACCTACGATACCAAAGCATGACATCCGGCTTGGACACTAAACAGAGTAGAAGTTTGTGATCTGCTGAAGCTTGTTGGATACAAAGGTTCAACACATTGTTGCAAAAAAACTAGTAAAATGTTACAGTTGCTAAAATGCTTCTTTTACCAGGCTGGATTTAATAAGGATTACTGTATCAAACACAAGAATACCCCGTCACATGAAAGAGTCACTGTATTTAGCCAGTCTTCAGAGAGCCTGCTCGGCTGGAGCTCTTCACAGACCAGGAAGTAGTTGAGCCAATCAGGACCCTCTTATTCTCCTCTACAGCCTCCATTGTTATCATAGGCCACTCCTTAGAAGGACCTTTGTACATATATAATAAAACATGTGACCTGATTGGCCAGTGGTTGTAGATATCTCAGAAGATCCAGTTTCCTGCAACCATAACACGCTATAGAGGACACTCATATTTACCTCCTCATTATCTTCTTCAAGCCTTGACCGCATCTTACTATCTTTTCTCCGCAGATCGTTGCAGCTCAGTTTTGTCAGATGACACAGGAACCTTATTTTCAGCCTCCAACCCATCGAACTACCCAAACAACTACAACTGCTCGTGGCTGATCCGAATCCCCTACAATCAGGTACTAAAGAATGTACAAACCTTGACTCCTCTAGGTTCTTCCATGTTTGGTAGATTGGTGTGATTTGGCTCAGACCGAAAACAAATTCTGCTGAATTTCAGTGATTTTGGTAATTCTGAACAGAACCATCTGAAGTCTGAGACGTCGAACCAAATCAATAAATCGGCCTGACATAATGTTTCTGAATTGACTGTATTGATTCGGATTGATCCCAATGACCACAAGTAATTGTTTTGTAATGCAAAATCACTAACTCTAATCTTATATCAAGCAAAAATAGTAATCCTACACCTAAAACAAGCATAAATTATAACCCTAACCCAATCAGAAATAGTAACCCTAACCCTAAAACAATCAGAAATACTAACCCAAGCCCTAAAAGCAACCCTAACCCTAAATTAGTAACTCTAACCCTAAAACAATCAGTGACCCTAACCATAAAATAGTAGCCTTAACCTTAAAAGCTACCCTAACCCTAAAACAAGTAGACATAGTAACCCTAACCCTAAAATAGTCAGAAATAGTAACCCTTAAAAGCAACCCTAACCCTAAAACAAACAGAAATAGTAGCACTAGCCTTTAACTCGTAACCCTAACCTGAAAACAAGCAGAAATAGTGGCCCTAACCCTAAAATAGTAACCCTAAGCTTAAAAGCAACCCTGACCCTAAAATAGTCAGAAATAGTAACCCTAACCCTAAAAGCAACCCTAACCCTAAAACAAACAGAAATAGTAGCACTAGCCTTTAACTCGTAACCCTAACCTGAAAACAAGCAGAAATAGTGACTCTAACCCTAAAATAGTAACCCTAAACTTAAAAGCAACCCTGACCCTAAAATAGTCAGAAATAGTAACCCTAACCCTAAAACAAACAGAAATAGTAGCACTAGCCTTTAAATCGTAACCCTAACCTGAAAACAAGCAGAAATAGTAGCCCTAAAACAATCAGAAATATTAACCCTAACCCTAAAAGCAACCCTAACCCTAAAATAGTAACCCTAAACCTAAAACAAGCAGAAATAGTAACCCTAACTCAAATAGTAACCCTAACCCTAAAACAGTCAGAAACATTAAACCGAACCTTAAAAGCAACCCTAACCCTAAAACAAGTAGAAATAGTAACCCTAACCATAAAATAGTCAGAAATAGTAACCCTAACCCTAAAAGCAATCCTAACCCTAAAACAAACGGAAATAGTAGAAATAACCCTTAAATCGTAACCCTAACCTTAAATAGTAATAGTAGCACTAACCCTAACCCTAAAATAGTAACCCTAAACCTAAAACAAGCAGAAATAGTAACCCTAACCCTAAAACAGTTAGAAATAGCAGCCCTAACCCTAAAAGAAATCCTAACCTTAAGAAAAGCAGAAATAGTAACCCTAACTCAAAAAGTAAACTTAAAATTAACCCTAATCCTAAAAATACTGTGTATTGAATTCAGTGTGTAAATATCGCAGTGTATTTGTGTGGAGTGTCACAAAGCTCATGAATGTGGTGCTACTTGTATGGAATGTTTTTGTGTGATAGCAGGAATGGATTAGAGCAATGCATAGGAGTGAGAAAAAAATAATCAGAGTGTTAGTGTTTGGGACCTGACATGATGGAACACAACACACCAGTCCACCATGCGATGTCCTAGTTTGAGCAAGACCTTGGGCGGCCGGCCACATTTTATTAATTGTAGTATAACCTCAATCTCCCCATTATGGGTTCAAACAGCTGAAAATTTGCTCTTGTTCTCTCCTTGGGGAAGCACGAGTCCTGGCTCTATTGACCCTTCCCATGCAGGTACATACTCGCCACCCAGGACATACTTGAAAACGAGAGAAATCTCAATGTACCCTTCCTGCTAAAATCCTTTCTCAAAAAAAAAAAGACCTTCTTTGAGGTGTGGAGATGTCCTGCTGCCTGTGAAGTCATCCTTACTGATGGCAGCGTCGCTTACTGAATTCGGTGTAAACACTGTTTCCTTCCAGCTGTTATTGCAGTTCCATGCATTTGACGTCCAGACCTCCCAAGGCTGTACAGCAGATTACATGAGAGTTTATGATGGACCCAGCAGGAGATCTCCTCTGCTGCTGGACCGGATGTGTGGGACGGGACAGCTGCCATTGCTGGTCTCCTCAAGAAACACCATGCTGGTTGAGTTCATAAGTGACGAATCAGTCAGTGCAACCGGCTTCCGGGCATCGTATAGAACAGGTATGCATGACGCACTCACTGGGTGGACCTTTCTCAATGGGACCCGTCCTGTTCCTGTAGGACAAAGGTGAACAACCTGGACCTCCAGATGTTCTGGAACTACATCTCCCATGATGTTGATCCACTCATTTTGTTCCTCTCAAATTCTGGCACCCCAGAAGATAATGGCCTACAATTCGCAGAATTATTTGAATGCAATAAATGGCCAGATAATGATGTGAATTGTAGTTCAGAAACATCTGGGGAGCCGGAGTTTGAGATCCCTGGTTTAAGAGCATTTATAGAGATACATTGTGGTATAAAGTTCTATCAGTGAAACAGTCGTCATGGAAACCAATAGGATGCTCATGCTGATCGCTGCAGGTGTAGGATGCTTGCCCAGAGGATGCCTCTTTATGCAGGAGTCCAGCTTAATTTTTTTAGGAACCTTCTTCTGGAGGACCCTGAGATACTTCACTAACTATTAATAAAGGAATGAATCCACCTATAGAATCTTTAGGAGTTTTGGATGAATAGAGAGGATAACATCACCCGGCCTTTCGATCCAGGGGATTGTCAGGCTGTGGGATTTACTTTAGGGAAAGTCAGATTTTGCTGTTGTTTTCTAACGTCCATTGCTTTTCTTGTAGTTACGTGTGGCAGGACGTTTGTTTCACCCAGTGGAGATTTCTCTAGCCCTGGCTATACTGAAAATAAGCTGTACCCACCCTTCAGTAACTGCACCTGGAGCATCATAGCCCCGGCCGGGTACCAGGTAAGGATCAGCATGCTGATTATTATCTCTGTATAATTATGTAAATGACATAACGGATGTATGTAAATGACCTCAACAGGGGTTTATCCAGTGTTGGAAACCTGCTATCGAATCTCACTCAGCTGCCATCTCTTATCTCGGGTAGCATAGACAACACAATAGACCCCCTGCAGCCTTGCCTAAACATTCACTCCTCCACCCCATTGCCTCTTCACTACTGCTTTATCCTATACCACAACTGTAAAATGAGTCTTGCCATAAGACATCAAACAATATAAACAGGCACATTAGTTAAAAAAAAATAAAAAAATTTAAACAATATAAACACGAACATAAATAAAAAAATCAAACAATATAAACACGAACATAAATAAAACCATCAAACAATATAAACATGCTCATTAATAAAACCATCAAACAATATAAACCGGCACATTAATAAAAAATAAATTAAACAATATAAACATGTACGTAAATAAATCCATCAAACAATATAAACATGCTCATTAATAAAACCATCAAACAATATAAACATGCTCATTAATAAAACCATGTTTCTCCTGCAGGTACGGTTGGATTTCTTCAGTTTCAGCTTGGAAAGCAGCTACCTGTGCTCCTACGACTACGTGGAGATATCAGATGGCATGGTGTCCATTTCAAATCGTCTCGGATCCTACTGTGGCGCAGAGAAGATCCCGGCCATTACCTCCACAAAGAATGCTCTCATCCTTAGGTTTATCAGCGATGATTCCTCGGAGTCCACTGGCTTCATGGTCAAGTATTCCTTTGGTAAGGAGCACTCCGTGTGGGGTGGGAGTGGAATTAATGAGTGTAAGGTGTGCGCACAGCCGTGGGGGTCTTCACATGAGCAACTTTTATGATAATAGGTCATGCGGTGAGATTCGGAAGATGAGAAAGACTCTTCTAAAGGAGTTATGGAGTGTTTTATATAAGAACTGGTCTTTCCTTGTAACAATATATTGCAGATGAAGAGTACTTGTTGAGGTTCCTCAATGGATCCAGGTCTAATGCATGACCTGACCAGTGGTCTGGTTTGCATGGACCTGCCTGCTCATTGTTTGTGGTGACATGACCCTTGCTGGACTCTTCTTCTTTGACCCAACATACAAAACAATGCAGTTGGTTAACATTCCTCCTGAATAAAGTCAAGGAAGTCCCTGTATAACAAAGTATTTATATGTAGAAATAATTTTATATATATATATATATATATATAACAGTGCTTAGTGAATAATCTTTTAACCCTTTCACTCGATTCTGCATTTTAATACATTGAAAAGCACCCGTTTAGTGTATCAAACCCCATTTTCAAACTTCTTTAAAGCAAGATTAGTGTGCTCCCAGTGGAAAAAGGAAATCTACTGGATAAGACCGAGATACGATCTCTGCAGTCACCCTGGAGAGAGATAAAACAAGCTGCAAATAGAAGCCCCTAACCAGACTTTAACAAAAAGCTCAACAACCTATACCGCAGCATTCCAGCATCCATTGATTTGGCAGAATACAGGGAGAGCTGTGGGGTCAGTCACTGCTGTACAGGGATAAGATTTGGGGGGGTTATAATGAGTGTAAATCCCTGTACAGTACAGATACAAGCTGTTGCTGTAATTGCCATACACAGGCATTATGCAGCACATACAGATACAATGTGTTGCTGTAATTGCCATACACAGGCATTATGCAGCACATACAGATATAAGGTGTTGCTGTAATTGCCATACACAGGCATTATGCAGCAAATACAGATACAAGGTGTTGCTGTAATTGCCATACACGGGCATTATGCAGCACATACAGATACAAGGTGTTGCTGTAATTGCCATACACAGGCATTATGCAGCAAATACAGATACAAGGTGTTGCTGTAATTGCCATACACGGGCATTATGCGGCACATACAGATACAAGGTGTTGCTGTATTTGCCACACACAGGCATTATGCGGCACATACAGATACACGGTGATGCTGTAATTGCCATACACAGGCATTATGCAGCGCATACAGATACAATGTGTTGCTGTAATTGCCATACACAGGCAGTGGCGGAAGTACCAGGGTCGCAGCGGTCGCAGTTGCGACCGGGCCCTGGCATTCCGCCACTGGAGGGGGGCCCAGCGCCGCCGCCAGATTCCGGCAAAAAGCGCCGGAATCTGGGAGCAGCGCCACCGGCTGTTCCCCTCCCTGCGAGCGGCCCGCTGGCTTGCAGCTTGGCCGCTCGAGTGGGATGGGAACTAGCTGACCAGCGCACGAGATCTCGTGAGAACTCGGCTGCGCTGGTCAGGTGGTTTCCGGTGAGCGGCCAGGCTGCATGCTTTCAGCGGCCGCTCACCACGGAGAGGAACGGCGGCAGCAGAGGAGCCTGAGGTGAGCTGGGGGGCCCTATATACCCATAAGAGCTGGGGGCAAATCTATCCATGAGCTGGGGCAGTATATCCATGAGCTGGGGCAATATATCCATGAGTTGGGGCAGTATATCCATGATATATCCATGAGCTGGGGCAGTATCCATGAGCTGGGGCAGTATCCATGAGATGGGGCAGTATATCCATGAGTTGGGGCATTATCCATGAGCTGGGGCAGTATATCCATGAGCTGGGGCATTATCCATGAGCTGGGGCAGTATATCCTTGAGTTGGGGCATTATCCATGAGCTGGGGCAGTATATCCATGAGCTGGGGCCTTATCCATGAGCTGGGGCATTATCCATGAGCTGGGGGCAGTATCCATGAGCTGGGGGCAGTATATCCATGAGCTGGGGGCAGTATATCCATGAGCTGGGGCAGTATATCCATGAGCTGGGACAGTATCCATGTGCTGGGGCAATATATCCATGAGCTGGGGGCAAATATATCCATGAGCTGGGACAGTATATCTATGAGATGGGGGCAGTATATCCATGAGCTGGGGCAGTATCCATGAGCTGGGGGCAGTATATTCATGAGCTGGGGCAGTATCCATGTGCTGGGGCAGTATATCCATGTGCTGGGGCAGTATATCCATGAGCTGGGACAATATATCCATGAGCTGGGGCAATATATCCATGAGCTGGGGCAATATATCCATGAAAATATATCCATGAGCTGGGGCAATATATCCATGAGCTGGGGGCAAATATATCCATGAGCTGGGGGCAAATATATCCAAGAGCTGGGGGCAAATATATCCATGAGCTGGGGCAAATATATCCATGAGCTGGGGGCAAATATATCCATGAGCTGGGGCAATATATCCATGAGAATATATCCATGAGCTGGGGCAATATATCCATGAGCTGGGGGCAAATATATCCATGAGCTGGGGCAATATATCCATGAGCTGGGGGCAAATATATCCATGAGCTGGGGCAATATATCCATGAGCTGGGGGCAAATATATACAGGAGCTGGGGGCAAATTTATACAGGAGCTGGGGGCAATATATGTCCATGTGACCTGGGGGCAATATATATGTCCATGTGAGCTGGGGCAATATATATATCCATGTGAGCTGGGGACAATATACAGTATATATCCGTGTCAGCTGGGGGCAATACTATTGCAGGAAAAAAAAAAGTAAAAATATAGATTTTTTTGGGGGGGGGTTGGGGGGCCCTTCATGGATTCTTGCACCGGGGCCCTCAGGTTTCTAGTTACGCCACTGTACACAGGCATTATGCAGCACATACAGATACAAGGTGTTGCTGTAATTGCCATACACAGGCATTATGCAGCACATACTACAGATACAAGGTGTTGCTGTGATTGCCATACACAGGCATTATGCAGCACATACAGATACAAGGTGTTGCTGTAATTTCCATACACAGGCATTATGCAGCACACAGATACAAGGTGTTGCTGTAATTGCCATACACAGGCATTATGCAGCACATACTACAGATACAAGGTGTTGCTGTGATTGCCATACACAGGCATTATGCAGCACAAACAGATACAAGGTGTTGCTGTAATTTCTATACACAGGCATTATGCAGCACACAGATACAAGGTGTTGCTGTAATTCCCATACACAGGCATTATGCAGCACATACAGATACAAGGTGTTACTGTAATTGCCATACACAGGCATTATGCAGCACTTACAGATACAAGGTGTTGCTGTAATTGCCATACACAGGCATTATGCAGCACATACAGATACAAGGTGTTGCTGTAATTTCCATACACAGGCATTATGCAGCACATACAGATACAAGGTGTTGCTGTAATTGCCATACACAGGCATGCAGCACATACAGATACAAGGTGTTACTGTAATTGCCATACACAGGCATTATGCAGCACATACAGATACAAGGTGTTGCTGTAATTGCCATACACAGGCATTATGCAGCACATACTACAGATACAAGGTGTTGCTGTGATTGCCATACACAGGCATTATGCAGCACATACAGATACAAGGTGTTGCTGTAATTTCCATACACAGGCATTATGCAGCACACAGATACAAGGTGTTGCTGTAATTGCCATACACAGGCATTATGCAGCACATACTACAGATACAAGGTGTTGCTGTGATTGCCATACACAGGCATTATGCAGCACAAACAGATACAAGGTGTTGCTGTAATTTCTATACACAGGCATTATGCAGCACACAGATACAAGGTGTTGCTGTAATTCCCATACACAGGCATTATGCAGCACATACAGATACAAGGTGTTACTGTAATTGCCATACACAGGCATTATGCAGCACTTACAGATTCAAGGTGTTGCTGTAATTGCCATACACAGGCATTATGCAGCACATACAGATACAAGGTGTTGCTGTAATTGCCATACACAGGCATGCAGCACATACAGATACAAGGTGTTACTGTAATTGCCATACAAAGGCATTATGCAGCACATACAGATACAAGGTGTTGCTGTAATTGCCATACACAGGCATTATGCAGCACATACAGATACAAGGTGTTGCTGTAATTGCCACACACAGGCATTATGCAGCACATACAGATACAAGGTGTTGCTGTAATTGCCATACACAGGCATTATGCAGCACATACAGATACAGGTGTTACTGTAATTGCCATACAAAGGCATTATGCAGCACATACAGATACAAGGTGTTGCTGTAATTGCCATACACAGGCATTATGCAGCACATACAGATACAAGGTGTTGCTGTAATTGCCACACACAGGCATTATGCAGCACATACAGATACAAGGTGTTGCTGTAATTGCCATACACAGGCATTATGCAGCACATACAGATACAGGGTGTTACTGTAATTGCCATACACAAGCATTATGCAGCACATACAGATACAAGGTGTTGCCGTAATTGCCATACACAGGCATTATGCGGCACATACAGATACAAGGTGTTGATGTAATTGTCATACACAGGCATTATGCAGCACATACAGATACAAGGTGTTGCTGTAGTTGCCATACACAGGCATTATGCAGCACATACAGATATTGCATTGATAATAATATCATTCTGATTAGGGATTAGCTGTTCGGTTCAATGTGTTTGGAGTTCGATTCGAACATCGCCCGTTCACATGTTCACGAACTACGCCAATCACGGCTCAGAGTCCTGATTTGGGCAAATTTTGCCCAATCATGGGCTCACAGAGCTAAGTCCCGCAGCACACTATATAAGGCGTCCCTTGCAGCCCCAGCACGTGTTTTTTGAGAGGAGATTGTTAGTGTGTGTTCTCACTGCCAGCAGCTATTGGGGGGGTCTCATTTCTACAAAATATCTGGGAATTGTTCTAATCTTTGTTCTTACTGCCACCAAGTATTTTGTGGGTCAGTCATTTAAACAAAATATCTGGGAATTGTGGTAATCTGTGTGTTCTCACTGCCACCAGCAATTGGGGGGGGGGTCTCACTTCTAGAAGATATCTGGGAATTGTTGTAATCTGTGTGTTCTCACTGCCGGCAACTATTTTGGGGGTCAGTCATTTAGGCTAGGGTCAGACTAACGCAGTATTAACGTGCGTTTAGCAGCACTAAATCACAGCCGTGCTAGCAGCAAATTACATCCAATGCCGGGCAGCATACGAAGAACGTCCACACAAAAGTGCGGCCGCGCAACGCAAGTGGCAAACGAACGCATTTTTTCGAGAACGTGATACCGCTAGTACGGACGTACAGAGTACGCTGCGGCCGCATAGCGGCGTGTGTGTGTGATTAGGAGATGTCAGACGCTGCTAATATCCGGCCAACATCACGTCCAGACGCTAAAAGTGTTTTATTGAGGATCCGTACAAAATCACGGATGAGAATGCGCATCGTATGACCGCTATCGCGTATTCCGTGAAAAATGCGTCCATTCGTTCGAACGCACTTTTTTACGGACAACGCGAAAATTGCGTTAGTCTGACCCTAGCCTTATACAAAATATCTGGTTACGGTGTGAAGGCACTTGCTGCCACCAAAGGCTAGCGATGTGCGTTTCGGGTTTCGGAAATTTCGGAATTTTCACGAAATTTCCCGATTCGTGCATTCGGATTCAGCCGATTTTACGAAAATTTTCAGATCTGAATTTTCCGAAAACTAAACGAAACGAAAATTTGTTCCGAATTTTCGAATGGACTAGAAATGTGTAAAATCGAAAATCATTTTCGTTCCATTCGTAATTTCGGCTCCATTCCTGATTTCGGTTCCATTTCAGTAATTTCGGACAACATATTTTTTGGTTATATCGCTGATTCTGTAATTTTGTATCATTCCCATCTCAATGTATCCTTCTTGTAAAACATGAGAAATCGTATCGACAGAATTATCGTATCGACAGAAATATCGGATCCGAAAAACCATTAGTTACGTCAAAACGAATAGACACTTTGAAACGAGGAGAACAGACATTCCGAAAAACACGAAAATTTCCGAAATTACGAAAAAGTCGATACGAAAAACGAAGCGAACCGAAACGGAAATCGGCCGAAACGAGCCGAAACGAAAATTTACAAAATACGAGTGAACCGAACCGAACCGAAAAAAAAATCGGTGCACAAGTCTACCAAAGGCACAATATTTGGGTGCACTGACACCACCTATATTACCAGATTTATATCATTTTTAATTTTTTGGACCGCAGGGTCCAACCCTGCACTCTTCCACAATACCTCAGAGGGGTTACGGTGTGACGGCACTGTTGCCGACACTAAAGGCCCAATTTTAAAGCACCTATTGTTACTTTCATCCAAAGCCTGCATAAGTTTCACCATAATTTAGCCAAAAAATCACTAAACTTGTTCTGTGTTTCCTAAAACATCTCCTCTTTTCATACAGACTGCCGCCCCAAGCAGTTGTTTATGAATAGATTAAAGGAAAAGCGTTTACCGTCATTTGAAATGTCATTTTTTTGTTTTTAAATGTTTCTATACATCCTACAAATCCGCCACTTCACGGTCAGGTTGTGGGGACCTCCTAGGCACGATATTTGAAGGAATTTTTCGTTTTTATTTTTAACCCTTATTTCATGGAAAACTCACTGTTCCTTTAAAAACTTTTTTTTAAAAAAAAACTTTTGTCCTTGTTTCCTGTCCCCCAGGGCACTACCCAGACCCCCATATACCTTTTATGGCAAATATCTTGCATATATGCCCTCTTGGAGGGCACTCTAAAAAAACAAACTTTTGAGTTCGGTTTGTGTTCGCGTTCGAACTCGAACTTTTGAAATAGTTCGAGTTTGAATGTGAACCAAACACGGGGGTGTTCGGCTCATCCCTAATTCTGATCACTACAAATCCCCATAAGCAGGAGATCTCACCATTTTATTATCTGTCTGCAGCACATTTACTGACACAAAGGCCATTTCTGCCTGTATGCTCATAATGCAGACCCCGTGTGACATTGTGCCAGATAAGGGATGCCATCTAGAGTTTACAACCTTTCATCCCAGTGATATTTCTCTAAAGGATAAACAAATACATGAGAAATTCAAAATGAGCAAATTTACATTATTTAAATTTTGTAACAATCTCAGAAAACTTTCTATTTTACCCTATAATTAATTGTTATCTTCACATTTCCATGTTTTAAATAATGTATAAATTGCTTGGTAGGGTAGGGGTTAAGAAACAATAAGTTCCTTAATTTATTATAGTTTTCCAGGATCATCTGAATCAGAGCATAAAAAAATGGTCCAGTCAAGACAAGGGCTGCAATCAGGGGGTGACAGCCATGACATGTTAAAGGGCCCTGTGTCTCTGGGGGGGAAGCTGGTATAAATGAAGTGGCAGCTTGACCTATTTCACAAGTGTAAGGGCCCCTCCATGCCACCCAGGTTTGACCAGATGGCATACCAAGAGATTTCCCGGGGGGCCGTGCCATCTGAGGCTGATAAGACCACTCTGACTCATCACTGATGGAGCGATTACTATGGTCGACACCAGGTAGAGGTGCAGACCGATCCCTTTACTAACAGACCACTTTTTCTTCTCTTGAAGGACAGCCAGGGATGTAGCCCGCTCCCTGTAAAATATTATAATTAAGGGGGGAAAATGTTTTATTTTTAAGTAGTTTACTGCAATAGGCAGATGGAGGAGGCGGCCGATCCAGCGGTTCCACATGGGGCACCAGGTTTTCCGTTGGAAGTCTTTTTCGAGACATACACTTTGCTTTTATCCTTGTTTTTTCTTTGTGCAAATCTAACCTAATGTCCCTTTTTTCCGCAGTTCCAGCTGCCTGAAATCTGGGATAAAGGTCCTACGGTTTGACCAGGGGACGCTGGTCCTTAGAGATGAGTTCAAAGATGGAAACGTGAGGTTATAAGGTTGCGGAAGAGCTTGCAATCTCCTCTGCATATTAAAACCCTCATCGAACGACTTATACACCCGTCAATGATGCTACATGAGCCCTAGGACTGTCCACCTCGAACTGACCCCGACACGCCGGACACAGAATAATCACCTGCACGAGTCAAGAAACAAACTATCAATGCAATTTAATGGCCGTGCAGATACCTGCGTTCTGCTGCGTTCATGTATACGGCTGTAAAGGTGTCGGTCACGTTGATGTGGAATGGATTTTAATGCTCAGGAATTCAGTTTATCATATGAAATAATTATTCTATCCATACGTGCCCGGGCCCTGTGAGCAGCACAATCAAACTGCGTGACCTAACTCAATAAAAACCTAATCAATGTGCTTTATATCCCGTGTGATTTATCTCCCTTTGTGCTTTGTTTGCAGATACATTACTCAGTACATTCACACGTTGCACCGTGGCATAATAAATCAGCACAGCTCATCCCTCTAACACAGGATCTCAAACTCTGGCCCCCCAGATATCTATTGACTACAATTCCCAGAATTCTTAGATTGTAAGCTCTCAACCAGGGTCCTCTCTTCTCTTAGATTGTAATCTCTCGAGTAGGGTCCTCTTAGATTGTAAGCTCTTGATCAGGGTCCTCTTAGATTGTAAGCTCTTGAGCAGGGTCCTCTTAGATTGTAAGCTCTTGAGCAGGGTCCTCTTAGATTGTAAACTCTTGAGCAGGGTCCTCTTAGATTGTAAGCTCTGGAGCAGGGTCCTCTCTCCTTTTCTGGGTGTGTAACGTGTATGTATATTTGTTATTCTGTCTCACCCATTGTACAGCACTACAGAACTTGTCAGCACTTTATAAAAACTTGTAATTGTAGAATGCAATAAGTAACCAGAGAATCATGGGAGTTGTAGTTCAGAAACACCCGAGAGGGAGCCAGAGTTTGAGTTCCCCGCTCTAACACACCGCAACGGCAGCAAGAGACGGGGCTTTATCCAAACCTTATGCACGACCTCATATGTTAATAAGAAATTAATGGATGACATCACCAGGGAGCAGGAGAAGAACATTACTTAGCATCGAAATAACACAGCTCTTTGCTAGCGCCCCCTGCTGGCCCATTCCTTTTCTCTTGCCATGTCTTCTAATGAGTGGCCACCAGGTGGCACTGTGCTAACAGGGACCACATGTCACTTGTGCATTAATTCGCTTTTAGAAGAATATACAGGGTTATTCAGAGAGCACCGACATGTCACCGACAAAAATCAGAAAAAACAATTTTGCCGAAAAATTCAGTTAGGGAAATTCACTGTTACGTACAATTTCGGGGCCAGATCGGCCGTCACTGAATAACCCCTTTAGTCTGACATGGTTGAACGTGGGGAAGATACAAAAAGATCTTACACAGAAGTAACGATTAACCTGGCACTGTTTTCCTGCACTCTGCCAGCAGGGGGCAGCAAGCAGCTTCCCATTCATGACCCTATAGAACCCAATTCTGACCCTATAGAACCTGACTGAGGATGGAGATACCATGAAGCGTTGGGTCCATGGACTCATAAAGTGGCAGTCGGATTCCAGAGCCAGGATCAGAGAGTGATGAGAGTTAATGAAACCGATTCCACTCATAACATGATCAGTTCATTAACCCTCAAGCTTCCAAAAATCACCAAATCCAAAAGGGACTGCACAGTGCAATAACAGAGACCGGCAGCCCAAATGTTTTAACCCATATTTTTAAGTAAAACTGATAAATCAGGACTGTTCCCATATGTTCCTGACAGCTGGGAGGTATTGTATAAGTCATGTGAGTTCTGCATGGCTGATCTTTACTATGTGGTTGTGGACTACATTGCTTATGATGCACACTATGGGGGTTATTCACTATGCAGCTTTCTTTAATTAAACATAACGGTGCCTTATACGGTGTTCAGCCAGACATCCCATGAGCTTACAATTTAAAGCACAAAGGAAATTGAAACAAGAGGAAGCACGGGGAGTGTGGAGCTGGTGGCCAGAAACAATATAGCACGGATACAAGCATAGATACATAGAATGTGTCAGCAGATAAGAACCTTTCGGCTCATCTAGTCTGCCCAATTCTATGGATACTTTCTCTGGATGTATCTTTTATATAGCCTTATGCCTGTCCCATGGCTGCTTAAAAGCAATCACTGTTATAGCCTCTACCCCTTCTACTGGAGGGCTGTTCCCTATGTCCACCACCCTCTCAGTAAAATAATACTTCCTGATGTTACTTTTAAACCTTTGTCCCTCTAATCAAAGACTATGACCTTTTGTTTTGCTACTTTGTTTCCTTTTACATTGATATAAAACCATATTCCTATTCATATTTACCAAACAAGCAAATTAGATCTCTGTATTCTGTTGTTGTCTTTCATCATACAAAGGTGTGGCAAGCAAAATGCTACGTTAGCTAATGGAGATAAATGAAAACAATCATACACAGGGTTCGTTCTTCAAACAGCTGACATCTCTTTGTTGGGTCAGTTCTTTTATAGAAGATTGGACATACAATAAATCTTAAATTTACAAGCCAATAGAATTTTCTCAACGTTACAGATTACCATAGTTGGAACCACAAAATTATTCGTCAAATATTGACAGGATAAAGAGATATCATTTTTCTTCTTCTGCCTGGCAACAAGGGAAGTGGTCCTCTTTTAGTACAGGTTATGGCTGATTACAATTAATAAAACTGCTAATGTTCAAGAGGATATTGCTAGCAAGCATTTTAAACTGAGCTAAAGGGGGCATGTTAACTAAGATATGTATTTGAATCACAATAAATATATTAATACAAGATAATTATTTTACATACATATACTCTCTTGCATGGGGAAAGACCAGAAACTTCCCACAGGGACCCTGAGAATCCCCTTTCAATTATACAATTAATACATATCTGTCTATATAATGCAAGATAAACTGACATTGTTTTTGGAATGTGTACTGTTGACACTGGCAGTAGAAAGGGTTACACTGTCATTGCAAAATAGATACTTGTCACCTTATAGGAGATATTCACTAACCTCCGAAATTGGCCCCAAGTTTGCACCGAACAGTGAATTTCACCAAAAAGTGTGGCGCCCCGTGCTAATAATTGCAAAGAATGAATTACCTGAAGTAGAACAAAAGCATATATAATAATGCTCATGCTAAAGAATATACAGTAAAAAAAACAACATAGCGTAACACTGCAAATGAAAATTTCTCACTCGCTTTGTGTGAGCCTCCCTGGCTCTATATATCGCACATGGGGACTATTCGCTGGTCGTCCTCAGACAAATTTTTTGTGGGAATCTTCTAGCGGCTTCTAATATTTTCTCACCCAAGAGATAACATAATATAGTGTAAACCAGTATCTGTTGCTTTAAAAAGATAAGAAGGCAAATGTAACCACTCACATCTACTGTATATGAGCCTATAGAAAGGGTTCTTCCTTGCGCGGAGTTGCGTTTGTTTTCTGATACAACCGGTACCAGTATGTAGCACTAGCAATCTTGTGTAGACAGGTTTAGGGATAAAAGCTGTTTATTAAAAACATCCGAGACACGTGTTGCCAGTATATCCGTCGGCTTCATCAGTCGGTATATACATAAATATAGCTTATTTCCTTTATTTTTGTTCCCCGTAACCTGTTTTGGCCTATCTGTGTTGTTTGTATCCCATCCCCAATCCCCTATGACGTCCACATCTGATGACGTTCCAAACGTGCGCACTCTATGGCGCATGCTCGAACTGCCGCTCATGGCCGTCTTCTGATGATGTCCGAAAATGCCAATTCCATAAGATTCGGTGTAAAAAATGTAATATAATTTTTTTACAAATAAAATAATAATTTAAAGACCTTTATATTTTCAAATTTTTTAAAAGACCTTTTTGTATTTATTCAAAAAACATTTTTGGTTTGTTTCTTTTAAAGACTATTTTTTTATTTTGTAACAGACTTTTTAATTATTTTTAAAGGATTTTTTTTTTATTATTTAGACACATTTTTATTCATTTAAGATCCTATTAAGAAAATAGGAGACTTCTTTTTTTTTTTTTTGAGAAAGGATTTCACCAGGAAGGACACATTGAGATTTCTCTCATTTTCAAGTATGTCCTGGGTGGCGAGTATGTACCGTTAGGCTGGGGTCAGACTAGTGCATTTTTAACGTGCGTTTAGGCGCACTTAATCACGGCTGCAGTAGCAGCAAATGACGGGCAATGACGGGCAATATACAAAGTACGGCAGCAGGAAAGTGCGGCTGCGCAACGCAAGTGGCAAACGAACGCATTTTTTTGAGAACGCAGAACTGCTAGTACTGACGTACAGAGTGCGCTGCGTCGGCATAGCGGCGTGTGTGCGTGATTAGGAGACGTCAGACGCTGCTAATGTCTGGCCAACATAACGTCCAGACGCAAAAAGTGTTTTATTGACAATCCGTAAAAAATCACGCACGAAAATGCGCATCGTATGACCATTTTTGCGCATTCTGTGAAAAAATATGTCAATGCGTCCAGACGCACTTTTTTACGGACAACGTGAAAAATGCGTTTGTTTGACCCTAGCCTTAGGTGTCCTGCCCAAGGCCCTTACTGGAGAGGTACTTCTTTTTTTTCATAAACTTAGTGGACTTAATCGATGCCAATTCGGCGGCTATTGGTGCAATTTGGAGGTTATCGTGCAATTTGGCGGTTATCGGTGCAATTCAACTGTTACCGGTGCAAATCGGTGGTTATCAAGCAATGCGGTGACTATCAGTGCAATTCAACGGTTATCGGTGCAATTTGTTGGTTATTGGGGCAATATGGTGGTTATTGGTGCAATTCAGCAGCTATCGGTGCAATTTGGAGGTTATTTGTGCAATTCAGAGGTAATCGTGCAATTTGGTGGTTATTGTTGCAATTCAGTGGTTATCGGTATTATTCGCTATTATCTGTGCAATTCAGTGGTTATCGGTGCAATTAGTTGGTTATCGGTGCACTTCAGCAGTTATTGGTGCAATTCAGCGGTTATCGGTGCAATTCGGAGTTTATCGGTGCAATTCGGAGGTTATTGGTTTAATTCAGCGGTTATCGGTGCAATTTGGTGGTTATCGGTGCAATTCAATGGTTATCGGTCCAATTCGGTGGTTGTTGGTGCAATTCAGCGGTTATCGGTGCAATTTGGTGGTTATCGGTGCAATTCAATGGTTATCGGTGCAATTCGGTGGTTATCGGTGCAATTCGGAGGTTATTGGTGCAATTCAGCGGTTATCATGCAATTCGGTGGTTATCGGTGCACTTTGGAGGTTATTATTGGTGCAATTCGGTGGTTATTGGTCCAATTCGGTGGTTATCAGTGCAATTCGGAGGTTATCGGTGCAATTCAGCGGTAATCAGTGCAATTGGAAGGTTTCCGCCGACTACTGATAATTGCGATTCCAATTTCTGCAAAATACGGTGACCATTCGCTAAATAGTGAATTCACCGTATTTTTGGTGCTTTCTGAATAGACCCTTTATGTTACTTATTTAATTTGCATTATTCATTCCTTGTGGTTTTTTTTTTTTTAAATACCATTAAAATTCTTCTAATTTTTCTTATTACGGCTATTAAAAACCAGCAAAAAAAAATATCCATGCGTTTGCAAACAAATAGACTACCATACTTTGCAAACAGAAGAAAAACAGAAAAAAGACGAAAAACAATTATTAAAAACGACTATTAAATAGCATTAATTTTGCACAGACTTTCCTGCAACGCGTTACAGTATAAATAAAACGTCTCAATGTATCCGACGTGGACAGAATGTGAAGCAGCCGTCACGTTGTTATTATTATTGTTATTATTTGTTTTTGTTTCTGTTTATATTGCATCAACATATTCTACAGCGCGGTGCAGGGGTTACAATAAATAAAGACATGGATAGAGAGAGGCGTTGGTAAGGGACCTCTGCTCTCACCCTTTCTTTGGAATTTGCCCAAAACGCTCTGTTTTCCCCTCAAACCTCGCACCATACAGCGGTAGAACCAGTCCGGCTAACTGTACTGCCACATTCTTAGGAACTGGATTCTGAGCACGAATGAATTCTACGAAGCTCAGTTTATAGCCTGGAGGGGGGTTCATGGAATCGAGGAAACTCGCGCGTCTCTCTCTCTCTGAGCAGCAGTTTCATTTGCTAAACTGACGTCTGTAGATGTGAGACCACCCTCTCTCCCCGAGAAGCAAGATATCATCTCAGGTCTATGGAAGCAGCTGACGGGAACAGTACGATTCCTGGCTCCACGAGCGAAGGCAGGCTGCGATTCCATGGATTCATTCTGGGATCGTTCGGTGAAGGGTGAAGCCGAGGGACAAGCGTGGAGCGTGGATCAGTGAGGTCCCTCGAAAGACCGCGGACAACCTGGAACTGATACAGTGTGGCACAAAGTTCCTCATCTCCGGTGGCGCCTGACCGGTCAAAG
Source organism: Leptobrachium leishanense (assembly GCA_009667805.1). Classification (NCBI taxonomy): domain Eukaryota; kingdom Metazoa; phylum Chordata; class Amphibia; order Anura; family Megophryidae; genus Leptobrachium; species Leptobrachium leishanense. Next base: position 111,369,292 of record CM019072.1, read on the forward strand.
GATGCTCACGCCAACTATGGTCGTCCTGGGGGTCACACTAGGAGGTGTCTTTGGGCTGATTGTACTTTGTGGCATAATCTGTGTCTGCAACTACTCGCACAAGAAGAAGATTGCAGACAGCGAAGGTGGGACACCGGTGACCATGGCTAATTTTCTCCATCAAGGACAACTGGTAAGTATTCCTGACCTCTAACCCTTGCACTGCGTGACACTTAATGCCAGGGCTTTCTTCCAAGGGGATTTAAGTGTCTTGGTGTTTTCATACTTTGCACTTTATCCTCTGTGTGCCACCCCACGCCTCTTAGATTGCAAGCTCAGGTGAGCGGGCTCCTCTTTTCCCTCTTAGATTGTAAACTCACGGGAGCGGCTCCTAATTTACCTCTAAGGCTAGGGTCAAACGAACGCATTATTCGCAGCGACCGTCAAAAAGTGCGTCCGAACGCATTAACGTATTTTTTCACGGAATGCGAGATAACAGTCAGACGACACGTATTTTCGTGCGTGATGTTTTACGGATCGACAATAAAACCCTTTTTGCGTCTGGACGTTATGTTGGCCGGACATTAGCAGCGTCTGACGTCTCCTAATCACGCACACACGCCGCTAGCGGACGCAGCGCACTCTGTACGTCAGTACTAGCGGTTCTGCGTTCTCGAAAAAATGCGTTCATTTTCCGCTTGCGTTGCGCAGCCGGACTTTCGTGCGGCCGTACTTCGTATATTGGTCGTCATTGCCCGTCATCTGCTGCTAGTGCGGCCGTAATTATGTGCGCCAGAACGCACGTTAAAAATGCATTAGTCTGACCCCAATCTTAGATTGCAAGCTCACGGGAGCGGCTCCTCATTTCCCTCTTAGATTGTAAACTCACGGGAGCGGCTTCTCTTTTCCCTCTTAGATTGTAAACTCACATGAGCAGCTCCACTTTTCCCTCTTAGGTTGTAAACTCACGGGAGCGGCTCCTCTCTCCCCTCTTAGATTGTAATCTCACGTGAGCGGCTCCTCTTTCCCCTCTTAGGTTGTAAACTCACGGGAGCGGCTCCTCTTTTCCCTCTTAGGTTGTAAACTCACGGGAGCGGCTCCTCTTTTCCCTCTTAGATTGTAATCTCACGTGAGCGGCTCCTCTTTCCCCTCTTAGGTTGTAAACTCACGGGAGCAGCTCCACTTTTCCCTCTTAGGTTGTAAACTCACGGGAGCGGCTCCTCTTTCTCCTCTTAGATTGTAAACTCACGGGAGCGGCTCCTCTTTTCCCTCTTAGATTGTAAGCTCACATGAGCAGCTCCACTTTTCCCTCTTAGGTTGTAAACTCACGGGAGCGGCTCCTCTTTCTCCTCTTAGATTGTAAACTCACGGGAGCGGCTCCTCTTTCTCCTCTTAGATTGTAATCTCACGTGAGCGGCTCCTCTTTTCCCTCTTAGATTGTAATCTCACGTGAGCGGCTCCTCTTTTCCCTCTTAGATTGTAAACTCACGGGAGCGGCTCCTCTTTCTCCTCTTAGATTGTAATCTCACGTGAGCGGCTCCTCTTTTCCCTCTTAGATTGTAAGCTCACATGAGCGACTCCTCTTTTCCCTCTTAGATTGTAAGCTCACATGAGCGGCTCCTCTTTCTCCTCTTAGATTGTAATCTCACGTGAGCGGCTCCTCTTTTCCCTCTTAGATTGTAAGCTCACATGAGCGGCTCCTCTTTTCCCTCTTAGATTGTAAACTCACGTGAGCGGCTTCTCTTTTCCCTCTTAGATTGAAAGCACACGGGAGCAGGCTTCTCTTTTCCCTCTTAGATTGTAAGCTCACATGAGCGGGCTCCTTTTTTCCTCTTAGATTGTAAGCTCACATGAGCGGCTCCTCTTTTCTCTCTTAGATTGTAAATTCACGTGAGCGGCTCATCTTTTCCCTCTTAGATTGTAAGCTCACATGAGCGGCTCCTCTTTTCCCTCTTAGATTGTAAACTCACGGGAGCGGCTCCTCTTTCTCCTCTTAGATTGTAATCTCACGTGAGCGGCTCCTCTTTTCCCTCTTAGATTGTAAACTCACGGGAGCGGCTCCTCTCTCCCCTCTTAGATTGTAAACTCACGTGAGCAGCTCCACTTTTCCCTCTTAGATTGTAAACTCACGGGAGCGGCTCCTCATTTCCTTCTTAGATTGTAAACTCACGTGAGGGGGCTCTTCATTTCCCTCTTAGATTGTAAACTCACGTGAGGGGGCTCTTCATTTCCCTCTTAGATTGTAAGCTCACGTGAGCAGGTTCCACTTTTCCTGACGTCCTCCACGCGTCAAACTTATTTGGTAATTTTATGTTTGTTTTGTGCTACCCATTGTACAGCGCCGTGGAACATGCTGCCGCCTTCTAAATAATTGTAACTGTAGTGAAGCAATAAAGCTGTGGAATTCTCTGCCTGTTGAGGTGGTTGGGTCAGAGTCTGTACAGACTTTTAAAAAACGCCTGGATGACTTCCTGCAGACACAGAATATTAAGGGTTATAATATTTAATATGTGGGTAAAAGCTTCTTGATCCAAGGAGAAATCTGACGCCATCTGGGGTCAAGAAGGAATTTTTTCCCGGTATGTTGCATATTTCAGACTGGGTTTTTTGCCTTCTTTTGGATCAACAGCAGTAGGTTATGTGGGAGAGGCTGAACCCGATGGACGCATGTCTTTTTTCAGCCTATATAACTATGTAACTATGAAGATTCTATGAGGTCGTCACAGATTCTATAGGAATCTAATCTTGTGCTTGACAAGTGAAGAGTAGATTGTGTTTAGGGGTTTCATTAAGACAATCTGATGATGTAACATGTTCTGTAGGGTCTCTTTCATAATGTAGCTACTGATGTCATATGTTATGTAGGGTCTTTGAAAGAGCAGCTAATGATATGACATATTCCATGGGGTCTTTACATGGAGCACACATTCTATAGGGTCTCTTTGATAGAGTAGCAAATGATGTCACATGTTCTGTAGGGTCAGTTTGATAGAGTAGCTAATGATGTCACATGTTCTGTAGGGTCAGTTTGATAGAGTAGCTAATGATGTCACATGTTCTGTAGGGTCTCCTTGATAAAGTAGCTAATGATGTCACGTGTACTGTAGGGTCTCCTTGATAGAGTAGCTAATGATGTCACATGTCCTGTAGGGTCTCCTTGATAGAGTAGCTAATGATGTCACATGTCCTGTAGGGTCTCCTTGATAGAGTAGCTAATGATGTCACATGTTCTGTATGGTCTGTTTGATAGAGTAGCTAATGATGTCACATGTCCTGTAAGGTCCCTTTGATAAAGTAGGTAATGATGTCACATGTTCTGTAGGGTCTCCTTGATAAAGTAGGTAATGATGTCACATGTCCTGTAAGGTCCCTTTGATAAAGTAGGTAATGATGTCACGTGTTCTGTAGGGTCTCCTTGATAAAGTAGGTAATGATGTCACGTGTTCTGTAGGGTCTCCTTGATAAAGTAGGTAATGATGTCACATGTTCTGTAGGGTCTCCTTGATAAAGTAGGTAATGATGTCACGTGTTCTGTAGGGTCTCCTTGATAGAGTAGCTATTGATACGACGTGTTCTTTGGGGCCTTTACATGGATCACATATTCTGCAGGGTCTTCAGATTATCTCTGATGATGGTATGGATTCTCTCGGGCCTTCATGGAGGATCCCTGACAGTAGCAGATTCTATTGTGTGTCAGTGGAATCTGTCAGGTCATGGAAACACGGCTTCCACAAGGAACTGGTGGACCCAGTCGACCAGTCAGAGGGGGCCGTCGCCTGTTTTGGGGCAATTAAAGAGCTTCTTCACAATCTGCTGTTTTATCACTTTATCTTCTATGTAAGGGTCTCTGCCAACCCTTGGGCGACCAATCAGATTGTACATTTCACAAATCCAACCGCCCCTGCCGGAGAGGAGAGCAGTCCTGATAATGGTTAAACATTACCCTGGAGGGGTCTGGAGACATCAGGCACCCCTGGTGACATTGCACAGGTGAACAGCAGGTGCATGGACGCTTTAAAAGCCCTGAGCTGACATTTTTGTGTTGCAAGACCTGTTATTTTATTCTCTTATGTAAATATTTGCATAAAATAGAGGCACATGTTTTCCCACACATCACGCAACTCGTAAAGTCATGGGATACACAGTATTGCATGGCGTTTCCTATTTGTGAGTACATTCTCTCTGCCCTAATCTCCACCGAAAAAGGGGGGGGGGAGAAAGCAAATAAAAATATATTTAATTGTATTATTTATTTTATATAAATTTCATCAAAACAAGATAATATTTTCAAATCGCCACAGTAATGTGCAGTGTGTATGAGCGTAACACAGAGCTGCACAGCAATAAAACCCACAGTAATGTGCAGTGTGTATGAGTGTATCACACAGCTGCACAGCAATAAAACTCACAGTAATGTGCAGTGTGTATGAGCGTAACACAGAGCTGCACAGCAATAAAACCCACAGTAATGTGCAGTGTGTATGAGTGTAACACAGAGCTGCACAGCAATAAAACCCACAGTAATGTGCAGTGTGTATGAGTGTATCACAGAGCTCCACAGCAATAAAACTCACAGTAATGTGCAGTGTGTATGAGTTTTATTGCTTTGGAGCTCTGTGATACGCTCATACACAACGCACATTACTGTGGGTTTTATTGCTGTGCAGCTTTGTGTTACGCTCATACACACTGCACATTACTGTGAGTTTTATTGCTTTGCAGCTCTGTGATACACTCATACACACTGCACATTACTGTGGGTTTTATTGCTGTGCAGCTCTGTGTTACGCTCATACCACTGCACATTACTGTGAGTTTTATTGCTGTGAAGCTCTGTGTTACGCTCATACACACTGCACATTACTGTGAGTTTTATTGCTGTGCAGCTCTTTGATACATTTCTCTGTCTCACTCGAGGGTAATATATCAAATAGTAATAAATATTCACGTTTTGTTCAAAGTCAGCGATCTCATTTCACAGGCACAGGACAAAAACCAGCTCCTGCTGCAAGAAATGCAGGATTTATTATGAGAATACTTTATGGTTTTTGCGCAAATGATACAAAATCCCACCTTCAGCAATAAAAAAAAGGATCTGCTTTGTGGCTCCCCTGAGGACTCTGCTCGTATGATTTGCTTTTATGTTCCTCTTTCAGATGAATATCTACAAGTACACAGAGCCGGTTCACCCACAGGCGAATATTCTCTTCCAGCACATCTACGGAGCCAAAGAGACGACCCCGGAGCTGGTTAACTGCAAAGACTACACTTTGAAGAAGAAAGAGAAGGACGGCTCCCCGGAGAGCGGGTTTATTGAGGCCACCCTAAAGGAGACCCTTACAGGTAACGAAAACCTCTAGATCAGGGCTGTCAAACTCACGCCGCCCCCCATATGTTTATCCCTACAATTCCCAGAATTCCTTGAATGCGAAAGATGGCCAGGGAATCATGGGAGTTGTAGTCCAGAAACATCTGGGGGGCGGAGCTGAATAGCCATGGTCTAGATCAGGGATCATCAAACTCGGCCTCCCAGATGTTTTGGCACTGCATATCCCATGATGCTCAGTCTAATGAAAAGCTGAGCATCATGGGATATGCAGTTCCAAAACAACTTGGGGACCGAGTTTAATGATCCCTGGTCTAGATCTTCACCAGCGAAGCTACCAGAACGCCATACACATAAAACACACTGACATCCACGTACGTATCAATTGAGCAAAAAATAAGTGGACGCAAACCCCATGCGAACTATAACTCGTGTGCCAACATGTACCTGGAGAGGAGAACTCCCAGGAAACCTCCCCAAACATGAAGACGATACGGGAACTCCAGACTCTGCATTCAGGGCAGATTTATTGGGCTTGCATCAAACTGTAGGACAACGTTTCGACCCTGTGACTTGTCTTCATCAAGTCTACGTCCATATTCTCATCCACGTAAACATATTTCATCAACCAAGAATATATGCTGGACAGTGGACACATCTCATCTGCTCTTCTGCCATGGACAGAAGCCCTGTAAAGCATGGAGTGGAGATGGTAGGATATGTGGTCCACCAAACGAGGCTAGATAGGACAAGCCAGAGTTGTCACAGATCTCTTTTGGCTGAACCTCACTTATACATACGAAGAGCTACGACTTATGAGGTTGGAGTCACCTACACTGGGACAGTACACACGTCAACTTGAGTTGGTTGGGATGTTGGCCAAAGGGATGTATATCTTGAGGCTAGAAAAGAGTTCTGTGGTTGTGTTGGCTGGTCTTTCTGGACATGCTACCACACTCACATGATAGGAAATGGGAGAGGGCAATACTTTTGTTGTTGGTATCTGGAGTCATGGTCTAAGGTCATCTCATAAAGCACCTGGTGTTCTTTCAATGAAAGGCTGTTACTTCGTGGCTGACCAGTACGGTGTTTCCTGCACTTCTGCTTCCTGTAATATCGATGCTATGTTAACATTGGTTGTGTCCACGCAAGAGATGACAAGGACGGTCCAACTCACATTCAGGAAGGCTTTATTGGACTGACATCAGACAGACGTCGTTTCAACTTGAAAAAGACTCGCTCGAGAGTCGAAACGTCGTCTGTCTGATGTCAGTCAAATAAAGCCATCCTCAATTTGAGTTGGGGTCTCTTACATGGATACATACATACAGAAAGAATGGTGTCATGCCTATACTCACCAGAGCGGCTGCAACAGCCAGGAGTAACAGCCCAGTTCATGTATAAAACATAACAAGAGAAAAAAGATGTCATCTGCGCTATAGAAACAAGCGCATATGACATCTTTTTTCTCTTACATGGATACGTATGCGTAACGTTGGTCTCTCCTGATACAAGGAGACACCCATTTATCTACTTATTTTGAAGGGATCCCCTTTTTTCTTTAAAACATTGCTTGAGTCAATAGCACAGGGACGACGTCCAGGTAGAGGGTGGACCAAGCCCAAACAGACCAGGAAAAGCCCTGAACTGATAAGCCGGTCATTATAGTGGCCGGTATTGAAGCTTATGAAAGGATAGTCGGTACACAAGCTGGTGTCAGGATAGGAGAGACACACATAGACGCCGGTAATAGTAGCATAGGTCAGGATACAGGGACGGGTAATTGTACAAGCCGGGGTCAGGGATGGCGCCATATTGAGGTGGGTTGGCAGGAGCTCAGTATGCGGTGCGTCTAGGGAGGAGAGTAATACTGGCGGCACAAATTAGTGGTGATCCAATAAGTGTAGTCAGGGACGGTCCAAGGTCAGGGCAGGCAGAGTTCATACAAGGTCAGATACATAGGAGCTAAAGGGTCTGGATACCAGGTAAGCACAGAATGGATAGGACTGCACAACACCGATAGAACCAAGCACCATCACAGTGAAGGTTTTTGTTTTTATAGGAACCTCCGTCCTTTACCTCCCACAGTGGATGAACCCAGCTTCCCCACCACCTCCATTGGTCATTGAGGTTTCTAGTCTGCCTCTCTATGCATGATGGCCGTGCCCCCTCCTGACGCTGCACAGTCTCAGCCATCCCCAGGTTTCTCCCCAATGGGAGAGGCCAACCAGGAAGGCCCAGCATGGCAGCCGCAGCACTGATGGAAGACACCAAGGTTCGCCACTTCTTGTACCAGAACTGGACGGGGGCACCAGATCATTGCAGAGTCGCCAGGAAAGTGGGCTCCCACAGGCCGAGCCAAGACCCGGTGCCCAAGGTCCCGAGGCCCAGTGGTTTATTCAGGGGAATAGGGACCCCCTGACGGTTTAGGGATGAGAGATGGAGAGATCAGAGTCAAGGTACAAACCCAGAGGGAAAACGGGAATATCCAAAAACACAGCGATACAGCGATGCGTTGATGGGTCTACTGAAACCACGCCGGGCGCAGAGCTCTGTCAGATGCTGCTATTTAAACCCCTCCTGGGCCTCCGATTGGTCGATTTGTTGCAGCAGCCACAAAGAACAGGTGTTAGAATGTCGCCCTCTCTGTACGGGAGGTCCACCAGCGGCACGAGCAGGCACTGCAACACCAACGGGCCAACAGCCGGGTCCACAGGGAAAATCAATAAACTACAAGTAGAGATTGATTAGGTCCATGAAGGATCAATGAAAAATGGTCCAGGGGCAAATTAATCCCAAAATAATCACAATGATCACCAAGCTAATATTTTCAGGAAAAAAAAGAATTTTCCAAAAAATTAAATGTATAATTTGCTCATTAATGCAGAATAAATGTTATATGTAACATATTTGCGTCCCAGAATAAACGTGTCCTGATGTAATGTGAATTATTTGGTTTTCCGTCCCTGCACACTGTGTATTTTTAAAGTCAATAATTCGCGGAGCGCGGGTTATAACATCTCGAGATTAATCATAACAGAAACGCGCAGAATGCAGATAATTCAGAGAAAATTTATGCCGCATACGCTTCATACTTAATTGGCGGGATGAGCAGCGGGCGCCTATTCCCCGCGCGTTAGAGGGTTTTTTGGTTGATAATGTGAGTTATAAGGGCAGGCGGCGGATCTTAATGTCTTGTAAACACAGAGTCGGGAATTGGAACAAGCGGCTGCCAGGACTATAAATGAATTACGGAAGCCGGTGACGTTTTAACGCGGCGTGACTCACTCATTTATTACGCTGGCTTATTAATAATAACCTCTGGGGTGAACGGGATGAAGGCTCGGCGTGTTTTATAACTTATTGCTTGTTCGCCTTGTATTTACGTTTATCCTGTTTTTGGCTTTTGCGTGTAATATATAAATGGGGTCAGTACCTGCCAACAGGGCTGGATTTACAATTAGGCAAAGTAGGCATGTGCTTACAGGCATTCACAAAAGGGGTGGTGCACCTTGTGCTGTAAAACTAATATAGATTTTTTTTTTATTTATATTCTTTTATTATTTTTCGTTTTTTACACAGCAGGGTCTCCTCCCGTGGTGGACACCTTTCTCTGTAAAAGTAAAAATAAAAATAAATACTTAATTAACTTTTTTACACAGAAATTTGCGCTCCTGTGGTGGAGTTCTTCCTCTGTAAAGTAAAATAAATAAATAAAATTGATAATATATATATATATATATATATATATATATATATAAAATAAAATAGATTTTCTGCTGGACACATTTCTCTGTAAAACCAAAAAGAAACAAATTATTTAACTTTTTTACACAGAAATTTGCACTCCTGTGGTGGAGTTCTTCCTCTGTAAAATAAATAAATAAAATTGATAAAATATATATATATATATAATATATATATATAATATATATATATATATATATTAAAATAAAATAGATTTTCTGCTGGACACATTTCTCTGTAAAACCAAAAAGAAACAAATTATTTAACTTATTTACACAGAAATTTGCACTCCTGTGGTGGAGTTCTTCCTCTGTAAAGTAAAATAAATAAATAAAATTGATAAATATATATATATAATATATATATATATATATATATTAAAATAAAATAGATTTTCTGCTGGACACATTTCTCTGTAAAACCAAAAAGAAACAAATTATTTAACTTTTTTACACAGAAATTTGCACTCCTGTGGTGGAGTTCTTCCTCTGTAAAGTAAAATAAATAAATAAAATTGATAAAATATATATATATATATATTAAAATAAAATAGATTTTCTGCTGGACACATTTCTCTGTAAAACCAAAAAGAAACAAATTATTTAACTTATTTACACAGAAATTTGCACTCCTGTGGTGGAGTTCTTCCTCTGTAAAGTAAAATAAATAAATAAAATTGATAATATATATATATATATATATATATATATATTAAAATAAAATAGATTTTGTGCTGGACACATTTCTCTATAAAGGCAAAAAGAAACAAATTATTTAACTTTTTTACACAGAAATTTGCGCTCCTGTGGTGGAGTTCTTCCTCTGTAAAATAAAATAAATAAAATTGTGCAAAAAAATTAAATGAAAATAAAATAGATTTTGTGCTGGACTGTAAAAGCTAAAAAAATAATAAATTAAAAAATAAATGATGTGTTAGCCTTATTTTTATTTAGTTATATATATATTTATCAAATGTTCACCATATTGTGCCTAAAATTGAGTTGCAAAAGCAGTTAGTTAGTTATCGGACGTCAGCAAAAGCGCCAAATTGGCCTCGGCTGCTTCCCCCGAACTGGAATTTTTTTTTTAAAAAAAAATAATTAAGAAGTCTCCTATTCTCCTATAGGCATTTAAATCAATAAAAATGTCTTAAAATGAGTGTAAATAATAAAAAAAGGTCTTTTAAAAAAATAATAAAAAGGTCTGTTAAAAAATAATAAGAAAAAAATCTTTTAAAAAAGAAAAAACTAAAATGTCTTTGAAAAAATAAAAAAACTCTTTTAAATAATAAAATAAAGGTTTTTGATATAAATAAAAATAATAAGTGGTCTTTACAAAAAATAAAAGATATTCCATTTATTACATTTATAAATTATCATTAGATTTGCCTGTTTAAACCTGTCGAACCGTAATCAGGTCATTTCACAGAAATTTCAGTGCAATTCGGCGTTCCGTGAATAGAGGAATCGATAGTTCTCTATGGGATAATTTCGTTGCTGCTGCCGAATATGGCTAAATCGCACCGAATTGCGGCGAAATGCGTCGCATTCTGCTGTCAGTTCCCTGTATTTGTTGAATTGACAGCTTTTGGAATTGACCCCAGATTGCGTGCATGTTCGGTGGCAAATGGGGAGCTTAGTGAATGATGTCCTCTGCGTTCGTTCAATCCAGGTGAAAATGAAAATCCACCGGAGAAGAACGACGGCGAAAAGACGAATGGTCTCCACCACGTCCCGAAGCTGCGCTACTCCCTGGGCTATGAACGGCAGAGCGAAGAGCTGTGCGTCTCCTTCTTGGAAGGTAAGTTATTCCCAGGATGGGGTAATCCAGTCCACGGTCCATGCTTGAGGTCGCTAGAGAGGTTTGAGCTAGTGGTTCCCATCCCTGGTCCTCAGGTCCACCTAACAGGCCAGGTTTGCAGGATATGTGAAGCGCAGTACAGGTGATATGATTTGCTGATTACATCGATTCCTTGGCGGCCTCAGACGAGCGACGTTACCTAAGGGGCTGTGTCTCCACCTCTCTGTGTTTCAGCCATAGGCCCTACTCTTCCAAACGGTGACGACTGCGGCAGCCACTGCTATGTTCTGGGCGTCCTGACCACTGGCCGCGGCCAGAACGAGGCTCAGACATCGCTGGTGACGAGGGTTCAGCACACGGTCTGGGAGGAAGCCTTGGTGTTCCCACTGAGAGAGGAGGAGAGGGCCGAGAGCATGTTGACGCTCACCTTGCGAAACTGCGACTCCTTCTCCAGACACGAAGAAGCTGGGGAGATCACGCTTAGCCTGGCACACGTTGGCATCCCCTTTGGCACTGCCCACTGGGTGGACCTCAAGCTTCCAGAAAAGGTGGGACCAAAAACGCTTTAGGATTTAATGACTGGTTGCGTGAATGGGATGCTTTGTGGAGACATCTGAAGATCCTTGGCCAGGCTCAGGTATGCCTAGGGGCAAGGATAGGCCCGGTCCATAGGTCTTATAGGACAGACTGCATCCTGAGTGGAGTAAGTCTTCTTTAAAAGCTACCATCATTCTCATGTTAATAATAATAGTAGATATTAAACAGTCTGACCTGCAGGTGAAGGGTACTTGGACGTCATCAACCCATTCTTGGTGGTAACAGCTCTAGCACAGATACATTAACTATGCATCTGTCTTCTAACAAGCACCTGCCTTGGACCTCTAGATCTTGCTTCTATTTGAACGGAATAAAGCTAGAGAGACATAGAAAATAGAGAATACACCTTTTATAAACCAATGAGACTTGAAAAAAGGAGATTTCACCTCCATCAGAGAATTCCCTCTAAGAGTAGTATAGAGATATGGATTGTCATATGGAATCGAAGGAGATTTTCATGTTCATGTGTCTAGTATTTCCACCTTCTACCTCTCATTCATCGGCTCGTTGAACTTTTAAATTATAAGTAAATAAATTTGGTTTCTATAATTCATTAATAAGTGAAAATATTTTGGTCACCACACCTCAGATTTTTTGGGGGGGGGGGGTTTAATCTCCAGGAAGGTTTAATTTAATATTGACCCAGTGACGCCTTCCCTGGTACGATAGTAAAAAAATATAGCCTAGCGATAATACATTAATAAGAAAATTAATAATAATAATAAAATATATCAACCTGATGAAATATGGTTTACTGCTAAAAAAAACGAAACTATTCGAATATCCTCTACGTAGTTCGCCTGCAAACTCTACAGCTTAAGCAAGGTTATTTTGCTGTGCATTCGAAGCACCGCTGCCAAAATATTTAAAAAAAAACTTACATTTAAAAAAGTAAATTTTAAGAATTTAATTAAAAAAAAAATGTTGCTGTGTATTTTATGCATCACTGCCAAAAAAAATGAAATAAATTACATTTTAAATATTTAAAAAATGTTGCTGTGCATTCGATGTGCCATTGCCAAAATGTAAAAAAAAAAAATTTAAAAATCATTTTAAATATTTGTTTAAAAAAATTATGTTGCTGTGCATTAGCTACAACACTGCCAAATAATAAAAAAAACAATAAAAAAATAAAATTTTTAGACGAATTAATTTTTTTTAATTAATTTAAAAAATGCGCATTTGCTAATTTGCTGACGAATAAATTTAAAAAAAATTAATTTTAAATAATTAAAAAAAAATTGCTGTGCATTCCGTGTATCGCTGCCAAAACATTTTAATAAAATGAAACGGATAAAAATAATTTAAACAGTAAATTGTATTTATTTAATTTAAGATCGTTGCTGTGTATTCGATGCGTCGCTGGTGAAAAAAAAAAATTAAAATGTAAATGTTCAAATAAAAAAATAAAAATAAAGAGGAAATCGTTGCAGGTTGTACGTTAACATGTGACTTTATGGTTGTGTTTTGTGCCTTTAATTTTTTTTCTATTTGGTATTGTTGTAATTGTTATTAGTATCAGGTTTATGTCTGTGGTTTTTGCTTTTCCAATCTGTGAATGACGTGACGAGGCCAGGGGTTCCGCGGGTTCCGTTAGATCGTGTATCTGTTGCGCGCACCCGCTCATTCCATGGTAAAGACTTTCTGGAAGCTGCATCGGTGTGATGAGAGGCGCTTCTCTCGCGCGCGTGTCCTACTTAAAGAGCTCTCTGTCTGCATCACTGGAGACCCTGGAGATGCGGCGCCTGAATCACTGGTACAGGAGACGGAGGCTGGAAGGAGGGGGATGCCAGGATCTATTTATAAACGTTCCCCATACGCCGCGCTCTACCCCTTCCAGCTCATCCCTAATTTAATTTATCCTGCTGCATCGGATTTCAAGAACAAGATCTTATCACTCCAGATCCATTAATAAATCACAACGTCTCGCTCCGGTGTAGACGGGCGCTCGCGCCGGAGAGAAGAGCCGGGAGAACTCTTACCGAGTGATTGCTACTTTTTATCACCTGCAAAAAGGCCATCGCTCCGTTTAATCATCGTTTTATAAATATTACCTGTGTTTATATATTTTGTGATACATAAATGTGCGCCGCGACTCCTGCCATACACTGCGAATGACTACTCAGTCGACGTTCTCCAACGGGACTTGTTGTGGTAGATCAGAGTCGCACGGGACGTATACAAGTAAAAAGAGATGTTGGCACCCACAATAACGGCCCAAAATAAAGTCACACGCTGTAATATTTGGTTGTGTCGCTTTTTGCTGTGATCACGTCACGCATTCGCCGCGGCATCGTGTGGATAAGCTCATGCGATGTCACAGCATTTATTTGCATCCAGAGTGGCATTAATTTGTGGCAAGATCTTGTATTGATGATGGGAGAGTCGCGGCGCTGCTTAAAGTCTTCTCCAGCACATTATCCCAAAGATTAACCTCAATGGGGTTAAGGTCTGGACTGTGCGGTGGCCAATCCATGTGTGAAATGATGTCTCATGCTCCCTCAACCACTTTTGCACAATTTGATCCCGATGAATCCTGGCATTGCCATCTTGGAATATGCCCTCTGTGCCATCAGGGGAGAAAAAAGCCATTGATGGAAAAACCTGCTCATTCAGTATGACCTCATTTTTCCAGCGCATAATGTTGCTGAACATAGACCTGACCGACTGAAGCCCCCCAGATCGTAACAAGCTTGTATGGGAGTTGGGGACTTTTTTTGGCCAGGCGGAGTAGATACATGTCACATGGTCTTCAAACCTCAGCTGCCCGTTCTTGTTAATTCTACCAGCCCATCATTGTGTACATCAGAGGACGAACGTGTGTGTTTACATGTTTATGTCTTTTCCTGCAGAAATCGGATTCCACTGGTGAAGTCTTGCTTTCTTTGAGTTACCTCCCTGCGGCCAATCGTCTGATCGTTGTGGTCATCAAAGCGAAGAATATACACTCGGATAAATATAATGATCTCATGGGGAAAGGTGAGGAGGGGTTTGAAGCGAATACACTCATTAAAAGTCTCTAGGACTAGTGGTTAAAGGGGGTGAGAAACATAGGGTTATTCTAAGTCAGGAGTCAACAACCTTGGCACTCCAGATGAATTGGAACTATCACTTTCCCATGAGGCTCAGGGTCATGAAAGATGTAGTCCCAAAACATCTTGAGGGCCAATGTTGCTGAAACCTGTCCAAAGCCGTTTGTGAAATGGTTAACAAACCTCTTTCCCCGATGGTCCAGTGGGTCATTATACATTATCTCCTGCACACTCTGCTTGTAGGAGGTGGGTGTATTTGGAAGTTCACCCAACACCTCTTGATGCTCCTACCCAATGGTCCATCAATCAGTTTTCCCCAGTGATGAGACCTTGAAGGGGGCGGGTCCGGGGCTTGAGCCTCACTCGCCAGTCCCTGTGGGTGGGACCTCCTAAGTCAGTGTTTTGGGGGTCCTATCATAGACTGTCAGGTTCCCCCTCCCAAAAATCACACAATAACAAACACTCCAAAGTGATTACAAAACCAGAGAATTCTTGAGAATAATGACATGTAAGGTCAAAATTGTTGTGGAAATTTTCAAATTCAGCTATTTTGGGCTTCAAATTGCATTTCCTCTTGTAGATCTCCACCAGTTAGAACTTTGTAACCAAATGAGGGGTTGTTTACCAAGTTCTGATGACATTTTGAGATGCCACCACCAACCAAAACCCAAGCAGCTCCCCGGTTTTTAAGAAATGTCCAGTAGTGTAATAA
The DNA here is from genome assembly GCA_009667805.1 of Leptobrachium leishanense. NCBI lineage: Eukaryota > Metazoa > Chordata > Amphibia > Anura > Megophryidae > Leptobrachium > Leptobrachium leishanense. The sequence goes on from CM019072.1 coordinate 111,384,485, forward strand.
GCGATTTATAAAGTCTCAGGTGACATGTTCACGTTGGCAGAGAATCTACTGCCCACAAGGAGCTGCTCACAGCCAATCCAGACACTGTTGACCCACATTCTGCTTAAGATCCTTAGCCTCTTTCAGAAATCAATGGTTGTTTGTTGATACTTTTTCTGATTTCTTGTAGATCTCCTGGTGAAGGTCAACCTCAAGCATCGGTTAAAACGGATGAAGAAGAAACAGAGTAAAAGGATCAAACACAAAATCAACCCTGTGTGGAACGAGATGATAATGTTCGAGGTGCCTCCTGAGCTGCTCACAGAGGTCAGCGTGGAGTTGGAGATGGTTTGCCTGGATCCCATGGATGGGTCTAACCGTGCCACCACAGCAAGCAAAGTCCTGGGAAAGTGTTACTTGGGCTTAAATAGGACTGGGACTGAAAAAAGCCACTGGCAGGAAATGATGAGCAACCCCAGGAGACAGATCCCAATGTGGCACAGTTTACATGCGTGACAGGTCTCAGATCTCTTGGCCATGTGTTTATCCTTCATAGTTCACCTGTTTGATGGAGCAAAAATCCAACTGGTGACAATGACTGTGTAGTCAAATTTGTATCCATGGCATGTCATTCATAACCAAAGCCTACTCTGTGAGGCAGACTTCTCAGAAAGTCATGGTTTTGTAGGTACTGGCCAAGGCAAATATCAGTTGTTGTGAACCAAGAGCTGCATCTGCTGGGATTTCGCAGGAACCGACCGACCCTGGATCATACTATGGAATCCTTGCACAGTCGAATATTAACTGACATTTGACTGGATAGAACGAACACTTCGACATCTTCTATAAGAAAACAGACACTCGGAGATCCGTTGGACTTTCTTCAGGTCTACAACACACATCTGACCACCCAACCTGCACCTTCTCTACGCATGCTACTGTATTTTGCCTTCCCCTTCTACACATCTTCTGCTTTAAGGCCATAGCAGGAATCAGGGGGGAAAAGGAGAAGGTAGACAGGCCTCTTGTTTTCAAAAACATGTGATGATACACTGAGTGCCTGCAGGACCCCAGTGGGCTACAAGGAAGGTCTAAGCCTGTCGTACGTACAATGGTGAACTAAATTACAAAGTATCAGCTGGTAATTAACCAGTCATGGATGCATGAAGATGAAATGGCCTACAAGTACACCAGGACCTGCACTCGGTTGACCACATGTGCATGCAAACCCCTTCTTTGTATTTTCCAAGGTGACAATTGTTGACCACTTATTCCACTAATGCATGCCTCACCTGTATTCACCGGCTTCTCTGTCATTCCGTCCATTCTCCTGTTGACCCGGTTCTTCTCAGGACATGATGAAACTCTATGAAGTAGTCTCCAACAGCGTCGGCAAAGGTACCTTCTACAAAATATCCGTGTCACAAAAACGTCCTTCTCTTTCTGGCTGAGCGTTTCAAGTCAACTGTTGAGTCTCAACCACCCATGGTCAACTATAGAGTACAGTTTGGCCAGTCAAGTGGTGAACTTGATTCAGCAGCAGGAGACGTGGAACGGCCAGGGCTTCCATCGAAATGTATCGGGTCCCTTTTGGGTGGTTGTGGGTTTGTCATTCCTTACATTGACGACTTGAAATAAAAGTCCAACACGTGATTTTGTTTTTGTATTTAGGGCACGTTTGGCAACAATTAACTTCATGTTAACATTTTCTTCTGCTTGTACATCCCATCTCGACCACTTCGCTCGGCCAATGATCTGACGTTATCGTCTGCTCGTACCCGCACCCCAACTCTCGCCTTCTGGACTTCTCCCGAGCTGCCCCCTTTCTATGAAACTCCCTCCCCCGCAACATCAGACTCTCCCCGTTTCTCCAGTCCTTCAAGAAGTCTCTGAAAACACATTACTTTAGAGAAGCCTATCGGCTCACTCCCTAATCCCTCTCTGCTCATTTCTTACTCCATCTTCCCACCCAGCCACACGCACTCGCTACTTCATATTCTCTATTTACCCTCTCCTAGTGTGCCACTCCTCTCTTATTAGATTGTAAGCTCTTGAGCAGGGTCCTCTCTCTTACTGTTCTGTTTGTTTAACCTGTATGTATATTTGTTATTCTGTCTCACCCATTGTACAGCGCTTCGGAACTTGTTAGCACTTTATAAAAACTTGCAACTGTAACTATAAAAAAATGACAAACATCCCTATAGCAGATGGGGGAGGGGCATAGTGGTCTGATTGGTTACAAGCAATTCAATATGGCTGCCGGGAGAATGTTAGCATGAAGCTTGTAACAACAAAGTATACAATTTTATTTACACACATCACATATACAGAATAAAACCCATCATTTAATTCTATATATTCCACTCTTTATCCTTTGCCGTCTGAACCGAAATCTTTATCCAGATTGGGAATTTCCTTTAAATAAAAAAGCTTTCTTTTTAAGGTTCTAACAGAAGATTTTAGTTTTACATGTCATAATAGAGAATTGTTTCCAATTTATTTCAGTTGTCTAAACAGGATTATACTAGACAGAGGACACACACACACTGGGATGTGCAGGAGGACTTCTTTAAAATACCCAAATATTTAATCAAAAAAAGCACCGAAGAGCTTAACCAACTTTTTTGGGGATTGTGAGCTTCCCACTTTTTTGTCATATATATATATATCTATATATACAGACATATCTATACAGACACACACAACAAGACTTAAACATTCAGATTTCATAATGGTGCATCATACTGTATATATGTGGGGAGGGAGGATATATATTATATATATATATACAGTATATATATATGGAAGGAAGACACTCTAATTGGTGGGGAGTATGCCTAATGTACTATGCTATATAAATGTTTTTTTCATATATACAGTTGCAAGAAAAAGCATGTGAACCCTTTGGGATTACGTGGAGTTTTGCATGAATTGGTCATAAAATGTGCTCTGATCTTCATCTCAGGCTAGGGTCAGACGAAAGCATTTTTCCCCGCGAACGTGAAAAAGTGCGTCAGACCGCATTGACGTATTTTTTCACGGAATGCGCAAAAACGGTCAGACGACGCGCATTTTCGGGGGTGATTTTGTACGGATCGTCAATAAAACTCTTCTTGCGTCTGGACGTTATGTTGGCCGGACATTAGCAGTGTCTGACATCTCCTAATCACGCACACACGCCGCTATGCTGCAGCTGCGCACTCAGTACGTCAGTACTAGCGGTTCAGCGTTCTCAGAAAAATGCGTTCAAATTCCACTTGCGTTGCACGGCCGGACTTTTGTGCAGCCGTACATCGTATATTGTCCATCATTGCCCGTCATCTGCTGCTAGTGCGGCCGTAATTATGTGCGCCAGAACGCACGTTAAAAGTGCGCTGGTCTGACCCCAGCCTAAATCACAACAATTTGAAAAACACCGTCTGCTTAAAATAATACAACACAAACATTATGGCCCCTATTACATACCTAACGCTAACGGTAGCGCTGACCTGCGTGAGCACGACCGTTAGCTGCGGTATTAGCAGGCTATTATGATCCAAACGCAAACGGGTTAAAAAACCCATTTGCGTTTGGTACCTTGCGCTCCTCAGCACGAGGTTAGTGTACTTTGCGCTCCTTATACTTAACATGGGGAGCGCAAAGCGTTAATCAGCGCTGGATTACAATGTCCCAGCGCTGATTAACGCCTGGCTCTGGTCAACGAAAAGTTAACCAGAGCCAGGACCTGGTGTTAACGGATTCCGCTTCTGCAGAATCTGTTAATACCAGCTGTAAAAATAAAAAAAAACAACCAGGTACTCACCCTCTGTCCCGCGGCAAGGACCGCGGCTCCGGTCGCCTCTTCCAGCCGGCGGGAGCAGGGAAAGAAAGGGGGAAAAGTCCCCCCTGTCTCTCCCTGCGTATCACTACGCCGACCAGCCGGGTCTCGCGATGCGAGATCCGGCCGGTCACGTGACCGGCAGAGAGAAACTCAGTGGAGTCCAATGGACTCCAGCGAGTGGATGCTCGCGGTTGTGCTCAGCGCTGCCACGAGCATCCTAAGTTTTAACGGCCGAAAACAATGCAGGCAGCATTTTTTGCGCCTGCATTGTAAACTGGCGTTAAAACGCAAGCGCGAGGGGGAGAACTGCGGGCGCAGTTTTTCCTCCCTTGCGCCCGCGTTTTAACGCTCAGATTGTAATAGATCCCTATATGTTTTTATGTGTTTATTGAACATAACATGTAAACATTCACAGTGCAGGGAGGAAAAAGAATGTGAACCTTTGGATTTAATAACTGGTTGACCCTCCTTTGGCAGCAATAACCTCAACCAAATGTTTCCTGTAGTTGCAGATCAGACCTGCACAACGATCTGGAGTAATTTTGGACCAGTCCTCTTCACAAAACTGTTTCAGTGTAGCAATATTCTTGGGATGTCTGGTGTGAATCGCTCTCTTAGGCTGGGTTCACAGCTAAGCATTTTTTGACACGCATTATACGCGCGTTACATTGACGCGCGTATCGCACAAATGTGAAAAACGCACGAACGCGCATTTCAGCGCGTTCACGCTGCAGACTATGGCTGTGAATGTGCTGCAATACCCCCCAAAGAAGCTCCTGTACTTCTTTGGGCGTAGGACGTTATACAGCGCGTTCCTACACGCTGTAAAACACCCAGGTGTGAACGGGCCCCATAGGAAATCATGGGATTTCTTTGTTTAGGCGTTTTACAGCGCACAGGAACGCGCTGTAAAACGCCCAGGTGTGAACGGGGCCGTCATGCCACAGCATTTCAATCGGGTTGAGGTCAGGACTCTGACTGGGCCACACCAGAAGGTGTATTTTGTTTTGTTGAAGCCATTCTTTTGTTGAATTACTTGTATGCTTTGGGTCATTGTCATGTTGCATCACCCATCCTCTGCGGAGCTTCAGTTGGCGGACAGATGGTCTTACGTTTTCCTGCAAAATGTCTTGATAAACTCTGGAATTCATTTTTCCATCAATGACAACAATCCGTCCAGGCCCTGAGGCAGCAAAGCAGCTCCAAACCATGATGCTCCCTCCACCATGTTTTACAGTGGGGATGAGGTTTTGATGTTGGTGTGCTGTGCCTTTTTTTCTCCACACATAGTGTTGTGTTTTTTTTCCAAACAACTCAATTTTGGTTTCATCTGTCCACAGAATATCTTGCCAGTAGTGCTGTGGAACATCCAGGTGCTCTTTTGCAAACTTCAAACGTGCTGCAATATTCTTTTTGGACAGCAATGGCTTCCTCCGTGGTGTCCTCCCATCTACTCCATTCTTGTTTAATGTTTTCCTTATTGTACATGTGTCAACAAAAATGTTAGCATGTGCCAGAGATTTCTGTAAGTCTTTAGCTGACACTCTAGGATTCTTCTTTACCTCATTAAGCATTCTGCACTGTGCTCTTGCAGTCATCTTTACAGGACGACCACGCCTAGGGAGAGTAGCAACAGTGCTGAACTTTCTCCATTTGTAGACAGTCTGTCTTACCGTGGACACATGAACATTAAGGCTTTTGGAGATACTTTTGTAACCCTTTCCAGCTTCATGCAAGTCAACAATTCTTGATCGTAGGTCTTCTGAGAGCTCTTTTCTGCGAGGCATGGTTCACATCAGGCAGTGCTTCTTGAAACCAGTAAACCCAAAACTGGTGTGTGTTTTTAAAGGGCAGGACAGCTTTCAGCAACACATCCAATAATATCACACTGATTGGACTCAAGGTTGGCTCACTCCTGGCTCCAATTAGCTCTTGGAGAAGTCATTAGGCTAGGGGTTCACATACTTTTCCCATCCTGCACTGTGAATGTTTACATGTTCTGTTCAATAAAAACATGAAAACATATAATGTTTGTGTGGTATTATTTTAAGCAGACTGTTTTTCAAATTGTTGTGACTTAGATGAAGATCAGAGCACATTTTATGACCAATTCATGCAAAACTCCACATAATCCTAAGAGTTCACATACTTTTTCTTGGCACTGTATGTTTATCCTGATGAAAGTCCGCAGATGGCGTACTGAAACGCCGATAATAAACCATATTTTTTGTTTTTAAAGTTTATTATTGCAGAAGCCATTTACACATCTCAGCAATTGAGAGAACTGCTTCACAGAGCTCATGTGCAACATTCCCCATATGCAGCAAGGAACTATGGGTAAGACATGCAAATGACGTTTGCAATTTCTCATTTTTTGTGTTTAAACACAGAACGCTCCAATCAATGTCACGCCATACTAGATGTCTTTTTAGCAAAGATCAGGTATATGCAACAGGTCACAGCCACTCCTGGACAGCCGTTTGGTTTATTCTACCCTCATCAGCAGGAGATAGGCCGTGACCAATTGCAGTTTCACAGTTTGATGCTTTACCCCCAGGGCCAATCAACACTCATTTAAGTTGTGGTGGAGTACACTCATAACTTTGTACTATATTTGTTTATCATGTGTAACTAAATTTACAGGAGCACATGGAAAAGTGCTGCCCTGCAACATGTATAGTTCATATGCTGCAGGAAGTAAATCAAGGCAGGTCACCTGGGATTCCTTACCTGCAGCGTATGGATTATACATGCTGTGGGGTGGCATTTTTCATGCACTGCCCATCAGCATGAATAAATTATGTGTCCAGGAAAACATGGCCGATCTGTCGGAAAGGCACAGGTTTACCCACTGGTTGAGCTTTTCCGTATGATTATAGTATCAGCGAGATCATATATTCTCGAGACACGTGAAGCAGTAAATAACGTCCGTACGCTCAGATAATGGGGTGATTCAATTTATAGCAGGGCACGAGTTATCCATCCGTTACAGGCGAACACGTAACGACCCGACACCTAATTAGATGGGAATCGGGCCGGTCGAGCTTGATTTGCGCTCTTGGAATCACGGTAGAATCCGGACAGAAGCAGAGATAGCCGGATACTAAATAACAACACGGCTTTAATGAATGGAATGCGCAACTGCACTGTCTGCATCTACTAACACGTTATGACCACATGCACGTTCCTCAGGATATAAAGAAGCACTAAAGGGGTTATTCACTAAGCGCCGAATTGCACCGAACAGTGAATTTCCCCATACGGTGCGATTACGTGGCAGGCTGTTCATTCAGAAAGCTGTCAAGTCGCCAGAAGAAGTGACGGAGAAATATGGTGCAGTACGTCACAATTCGGTACAAGTACGCCTCGCTGACAGGTGCCACGCGGGCCAATGATTTCAGCCCGTCCAGGCAGCCGCGGCACTCGTCATTAGCTGCAGGGGGGTGGCTTGAGTACAGGCCGTCCCACTGCAGCCAATGGCGCCTGGCGTGTGCCGGATGCGAGTAGGGGCTGAGGCAGCCCATCAAAGACAACGTGGGGTACCTGTACGGCCCACGTCTTAAAAGCCCTCCCGCCCAGAGGACGGCATAGCAGGTCCCATGGCAGCAAGGGGATAAACACCTTTTAGAAGAACAGCAGAGTTCCGTTTTTGTTTCCCCTCCTGCAGTTCGGCGCACTTCGGGAACCCTGCGTGAATAGCGAATTCAAATGTAAAATCCACAGCAATCTGTAGCTTATGCCTGTAATGCACTGTGTGATACCAGATCCCGCCCTACGGGTTCCATTCCTCTTGGCTGTCGTGATAAAGCAGTAAAGTTTGCCCAAACCATTTTACAGTGAGAAAAGGCAGACTGTTTACAGTGCAGAGACGCAGAGGCAGAGCATGGAGAGAAACCGGTTGCCTCAGGGGGTCGAATGCTATCCCAGCAATGTAAAAAGAGGCCAACATTTATTTTCTACCATTTTTTACATAAGAGGTTATTTACTAACCTCCAAAATTGCAACCAATTTGCACCAAATGGTTAATTTCACTGATAAATTTCAATGTTTGAATTAGACGAGTTTAAACAAACAAATCCGGTAGGTTTCAACGTAACAAATGTAATATCTTTTTTAGAGACATTTTTAGTTTAAAATAATAGGTTTTGCAAAAACTATCTTTTTGTATTTTTTAAAAGGCATTTTTTCTTTATTATTTTTAACTTTTGCAAAAACTTTATTTTTTAAAAGATCTTTTTGTATTTTTTAAAAAAAGGCATTTTCTTTTTTTTTATTATTTTTTTAACAGACCTTTTAATAATTTTTTTAACTTTACTTTTTTTTATTATTTAGACACACCTACTACATTTTTATTGATTTAATAATCACCTATTATTAGGAGAATAGGATACTTCTTTCTTTTATCTTTCAGTGCTGTGGATTTTGCCGAAGCCAATTCGGTGGTAATCGGCGCAATCCGGAGCTTTTCGCAGACGTCCGAAAACTACATTTTCAGTAAAATACGGTGACCGTTCTGTGTATACTGTCTTCACGTTTTTTCGGTGAAATGGAATCGCCGAAGTGAGCTGAAATGCAAAGCACTGGAATTGCGGTCGATTTTTTTGAATAGATGCCATAGTGTCCTGAACACCAGTGATGAGACACCTTACATATCTACCCCCCCACACCCCCAAATTGGTTACAAGGCACCAATCCGGCAATCCAGTCCTTCAAAGCAAAACGCAAAGCCTCCATTGGTAAACTGAAATGTTTAATTAACAATGTTTTTTTTTTTCCATTACAGGGATATTTATTATAACAATAAAAAAAAAAAAAACAGAATTAAGTTTAAAAAATAAAATTAAAGTTTGGTGTAAATACTATAATAATAACAAAACAGCTTCATCTGTGTCCAGTGTACGAGTGAAACCACACAGGGACTAGAAAGCATTCGTCTGCAAAGAAACATCCATAGACCAGAACCATGTGACAAGAAGAAAATACAAAAAAAAAAAGATTATGCAGTGTTTGTGGGGTTTTCTATACAGTATCGAGCTGTGCGGGGCAGGCTGCGGGTTATACCCGTGAACGGTGTTCTCTGCATAAGGACAAATATTAAGAAATAATTCAAAACCTCAGCTGGTGGACCCTTTGTTTAATCAGACGAGACGTGGCTTTCCAGATCCACCGTGTTTTCCAGGACATATATTACGCGGACAGCGCTTTGTGGTTTTTTTTCGGCTGACATACAACCAGGGAAATGCAATGGATCCTAGCCGTCAGAAGGCTCTGATCCAAAGTTGCGATGGCAATCAGATTCATTCACGGGAACAGCACGAAGAACGAGAGGCCGCCTGCTGAGACTTAAAGAAAAAAAAAAAAAAAGAGATTTCACCTACATCAGGGAAAAGCGTTCTTTACGGTTTGAAAGATAAAGATGTTCCAGAATGTTATACTTAAGATGAGACAACAGCTGTTGATGTGGAAATGTTTCCTTTTACAAGCTCTGCCTTCTCCAATGTCACAAGGATCACAAGTCACAGAGTTCACTATCTTGGAGCTCTGGAAAAAGAGGACTCAAGGCCGTCTGTCCATTGGGTGGTGAGAAGTAGAGTTAATTTGCAAAAATAATCAAGAGCGATACATAGCAAAGAGGGGATTATTATTTTTTTATTTAGAAAAGTGCATTAGTTTCCGTATCACAGTAGTTGCTGTTTGCCCAAATTTTGGGTGACGCACAAACCGATGGACGCCGTGACGAATGAGAGAAAAACATGTCGCATGGGGATCATTTTTGTTTCTGAGCCTAATTTTTAGTTTTTGCCAAACCCGAGAGTACAGTGTGCATTAAAGTGGAATCTGAGCGGGGGGGGGGGGGCTGCTTGACACACGATGTGCTCCCCAACTCCCCCTTCCTTCCTATACACACACAGCTAGTGAGTCAAGGGTTAAATCACAGCAAAAAGGCTGAGTGGTCGACACAGATTGATCGGAATCATGCATTGCTCTTCCATTTATAAGACTTCAATTCCTATCATCCGGCGAATTGGCCTATCACCCTGCGCATTGGCCTATCACCCTGCGCATTGGCATATCACCCTGCGCATTGGCCTATCACCCTGCGCATTGGCCTATCACCCTGCGCATTGGCCTATCACCCTGCGCATTGGCCTATCATCCTGCGCATTGGCCTATGACCCTGCGCATTGGCATATCATCCTGCGCATTGGCCTATCACCCTGCGCATTGGCCTATCATCCTGCGCATTGGCTTATCACCCTGCGCATTGGCTTATCACCCTGCGCATTGGCATACCACCCTGCGAATTGGCATCTCATCCTGGGCATTGGCCTATCACCCTGCGAATTGGCCTATCACCCTGCGCATTGGCCTATCATCCTGCGCATTGGCATATCATCCTGCGCATTGGCTTATCACCCTGCGCATTGGCATACCACCGTGCGAATTGGCATCTCACCCTGCGCATTGGCCTATCATCCTGGGCATTGGCCTATCATCCTGCGCATTGGATTATCACCCTGCGCATTGGCATACCACCCTGCGAATTGGCATATCATCCTGCACATTGGCATATCATCCTGCGCATTGGCATCTCATCCTGGGTCGCCTGGTGACATATCTCAGTAAACACAAATAAGGCCTGAAAATCTAGCCAGAGAATTGTCCAAAAGCAGCCGAAGCTGGACTCCATACCCGGCTCTACAGGCGTTCTGGAAAGCCCATCGCAGCCAGACGGTGGGTATCACACAGTATACGCAATGTACCATGCAAAACCACATAAGCGTTCCTAGACAGCCACAGCATCCTGATGTGACGGCGCCATCTGCTGTTCTTTGCAATGCGCCACTCGTTGATGCTTCAATACAATTATATATATTCATTTAGGTTGTGGTAGAGAGGGCAAAAAGTGAGATTAACCCTTTCACTGCTGAGGACGTGTGGGGAACGTACTCATTGACTCCTAAGGAAAGATAGGGTTTTCCTTTGAACCTCGCTAGATCTCGACTGTTGGCAGCTAACAGGGTCATGTTTGGTATCATTAGAAAGGCCAGAGAATGGCCTTTCCAATGATATCAAACATGACCATGTTTAATGTAAATAAAAATAATAATAAAAAAAGTGTTTTTTTTTTTAAAGATGTGAAATGGCTCAGCAGTGAAGGGGTTAAAAGTGTCTACACAGCAATTAATAGAGTTTATAATTGCAGAGGCCATTTACACATCCCAGCAACTCAAAGAACTGCGTCACAGAGCTCACGCGCTACATTCCCCATATGCAGCAATGACCTCTGGGTAAGACATGCAAATTACATCTGCAATATCGGATTTGTGCTATGGGTTAAGCATCAAACTGCAACTGTTCACGCCAAGCTCCTGCTGATGAGGGCACAATAATCCCGAAACAGCTGTCAAGGAGTGGTCCGCAACTTGTTGCATAAACCTGATTTTTGCTAAAAAGCCATGTAGTATGGCATGGCACGGATAGGAGGGTTCTGCGTGAAAACAGACCCAGGATGCAAAAAAATGAGAAATTGCGAACGTCATTTGCATGTTTTACCCAGAGTTCCTTGCTGCATATGGGGAATGTAGCACATGAGCTCTGTGAATTTCTGGGATGTGTAAATGACTTATTCGTTGATAAACTTTATTATATACACAGGAAACGAGCTAACGCTCCGAGATCTCATATTTAAAAACAAAACCTTTCTTATGTATCAATTAAATGATTCCGTATTGGAGCTTTCATCGGGATATAGTTCTGCTCCCTTTCCTCTCCTGTCTGTCTTAAAGGAACACTCGCTTTGCACAGTGTTCCTTTAAGTCTCCAGCTTTTTTTTTCTTTTCTGCAAAGGTCTGCTGTATTTGCACGTCCTACCCAGAATTCTCTGCTGCAAATGGGGAGTGCGGCGAAGGAGCACCGCGGATAAAGCGAGGCTCTGATCGCATGTCTAAATGGTTTTTTTAGCAATTACTTATATTCTCTCGTGTGAGAATCTGCTTAGAGGAGAATTTTGATCTAATTTTTGTCATTATATATATATATATATTTAAAGAAAAATAAATAACTAGGGGGATGCATAAATCAAAAGTGACACACACATCTGCCCACAGCTTGAAGAACTGGTTTCACGAAGTGACCTATTGCCGTGGGTAAATACAGCCCAAAGCACAAAGCACTTAAAATTCCAAACGCGGCCAGAATTACAAAGTCTGTGGAGGCCACAATGTTGCAATCGGGCTGCCAGGTCAGCCATGTTTTCCTGGGCACGCATAATTTATTCATGCTGATGGGCAGTGCATGAAAAATGCCACCCTGCATCATGTATAATCCATAATCTGCCAGAAAGGAATCCCAGGTGACCTGCCTTGAATTCCTTCCTGCAGCATATGGATTATACATGTCGCAGGGCAGCACTTTACTATGTGCTCCCCCTCGGCATGAAATAGTAATAGGTGTCCAGGAAAACATGGCCGACCTGGCGAGCCTAAATAGCAAAGAATTCATACGTTACCAGACGCTATGTTGCAGAATAACCTGGCATCAGACGCGAGCACAGTATGTTTCCCTGCTGAAATACAACCACAAAGGTTACACGGGGACCATGAAAACATTAGACGCGGGGCCGACGCTGATACCAAGGTTCGGAGAGATTTCCCCTAAATAGGGGGAAAAAACATTTCAGTCAATCAAGAAAAAAAAAAAAAAAAAGAGACATTTAAGGGTCTATGCACAAAGCGCCAACATCTCGTACAATTTCGGTGCTTTGTGTTTCGCTGCAAATCGCCACATTTCCTTGAAAATAGGGTGAATTCACCATTTAGCGAATGGTCACCCTATTTTGCTGAAATTGGAGTCGCTGACGCTGTTTTTGGAAAGCGCCAAATTGCGTCGATAACCACCTAATTGTGCTGAAGTGACATCGGGGAATTCCACCGAACTGCAAAAAAGAAAAGGAAGACTCCTATTATTCTAATCGGTGTATAAAATCAATAAAATGTGAGCATAAAGGTGTCTAAATAATTTAAAAAAAGCCCTTGAAATAAAAAAAAAATGAAAAGCTCTTTTACAAAATAAGAAAACAAAAAGGGGTTTTTTTTGCAAAAAAAAAAAAGAAAGGAATAAAAAGTAATTAAAAAAGATATTACGTTTTTACATTGAATTTTATGGGATTCTCCTGTTTAAACCTGTTGAACTGAAACATCGAAAATCAGGGCATTTCACTGGAATTTCAGAGCAATTCGTTGTTCTGTAAATCCCATTTTTTGGTTCCTTTTCTTAAAAAGTAGATTTAATTATTCTCGTGGCAAGCGGGATGAAGAGAGATCGATCGATGCCAGCCGGGCTCACGTCTTGATGCACGGTGTCGTTGGGGGAGACAGAAAGGCACAGCTTCGCTCTTAAGTAGGGATGCAAAGATACCACTTTATTAGGACCGAGTACAAGTACCGATACTTTTTTCAAGTACTCACCGATACCGGGTACCGGTACTTTTACTCGGTCATGTGACCACTTTCCAATAAGAACAGATATATATATATATATATATACATACAGTTGCAAGAAATAGTATGTGAACCCTTTGGGATTACGTGGAGTTTTGCATGAATTGCTCATAAAATGTGCTCTGATCTTCATCTAAGTCACAACAATTTGAAAAACACAGTCTGCTTAAAATAATACAACACAAACATTATATGTTTTCATGTTTTTATTGAACAGAACATGTAAATATTCACAGTGCAGGGTGGGAAAAGTATGTGAACCCCTAGCCTAATGTCTTCTCCAAGAGCTAATTGGAGCCAGGAGTGAGCCAACCTTGAGTCCAATCAGTGTGATATTATTGGATGTGTTGCTGAAAGCTGTCCTGCCCTTTAAAAACACACACCAGTTTTGGGTTTACTGGTTTCAAGAAGCACTGCCTGATGTGAACCATGCCTCGCAGAAAAGAGCTCTCAGAAGACCTACGATCAAGAATTGTTGACTTGCATGAAGCTGGAAAGGATTACAAAAGTATCTCCAAAAGCCTTGATGTTCATGTGTCCACGGTAAGACAGACTGTCTACAAATGGAGAAAGTTCAGCACTGTTGCTACTCTCCCTAGGCGTGGTCGTCCTGTAAAGATGACTGCAAGAGCACAGCGCAGAATGCTTAATGAGGTAAAGAAGAATCCTAGAGTGTCAGCTAAAGACTTACAGAAATCTCTGGCACCTGCTAACATTTTTGTTGACATATGTACAATAAGGAAAACATTAAACAAGAATGGAGTACATGGGAGGACACCACGGAGGAAGCCATTGCTGTGCAAAAAGAATATTGCAGCACGTTTGAAGTTTGCAAAAGAGCACCTGGATGTTCCACAGCACTACTGGCAAAATATTCTGTGGACAGATGAAACCAAAATTGAGTTGTTTGGAAAAAACACACAACACTATGTGTGGAGAAAAAAAGGCACAGCACACCAACACCAAAACCTCATCCCCACTGTAAAACATGGCGGAGGGAGCATCATGGTTTGGGGCTGTTTTGCTGCCTCAGGGCCTGGACGGATTGTTGTCACTGATGGAAAAATGAATTCCAGAGTTTATAAAGACATTTTGCAGGAAAACGTAAGACCATCTGTCCGCCAACTGAAGCTCCACAGAGGATGGGTGATGCCACAGGACAATGACCCAAAGCATACAAGTAATTCAACAAAAGAATGGCTTCAACAAAACAAAATACGCCTTCTGGAGTGGCCCAGTCAGAGTCCTGACCTCAACCCGATTGAAATGCTGTGGCATGACCTTAAGAGAGCGATTCACACCAGACATCCCAAGAATATTGCTACACTGAAACAGTTTTGTGAAGAGGAGTGGTCCAAAATTACTCCAGATCGTTGTGCAGGTCTGATCTGCAACTACAGGAAACGTTTGGTTGAGGTTATTGCTGCCAAAGGAGGGTCAACCAGTTATTAAGTCCAAAGGTTCACATACTTTTTCCACCCTGCACTGTGAATGTTTACATGTTATGTTTAATAAACACATGAAAACATATAATGTTTGTGTTGTATTATTTTAAGCAGACTGTGTTTTTCAAATTGTTGTGACTTAGATGAATATCAGAGACATTTTATGAGCAATTCATGCAAAACTCCACGTAATCCCAAAGGGTTCACATAAGATATATATATATATATATATATAGCGAAAAGTCAGGAAAGGTGCCGGGCACTCATATCCATGTAGGGTAGAAGATGCTGTGAGCCAGGTTTTCCAGCAACTGTAAATATATTGCCCCGGTGCTAATCTTCCTTGGTGAGTAATATAAAGAAATCCGTAGTAGAGGAGGCACAAGGGGGCTTCATAAAAATTGTAAATATTTATTAAGAGTTACATTAAAAATCCGACTTTTCGGCCCGGCGAGGGCCTTTATCAAGGGCCGAAACGTCAGATTTTTAATGTAACCCTGAATAAATATTTACAATTTTTATGAAGCCCCATGTGCCTCCTCTACTACGGATTTCTTTCTATATATATATATATACTATAGGAAGTGACCCCCGGGATCTCGCGAGATCGCAGCCGGCGGTTCCCCAGTGAAGCGAGCGGCTGGGCTGAAATCCTTGCCGGGCCGGCCGCCGCTTAGACTGACTAATTCACCCGCATGGGGCCTGGCAGAGTGCAGTTAGAGCACTCTGTCAGCCGCGCCTGCACCTCAGACACCGGCTGGAAAGCCAGCGCTGGCTTCCGGTATCGGTGGATGTATCGGGGGCACCTGCATGAGTACTAAGTACTCGTGCAGGACTTGGTATCGGCACCGATACCGATACTAGTATCGGTGCATCCCTACTCTCAAGTGGTTTTCCACAAAACCACCGGCAGGACCTGGTGAGTTTCTTTTATACAGTAATTACACAGTTAAAAAAATCGCTGCATGTCCGTACAATGTATTTTTTACCTGCAGTAAACCTATTCGACAGGCAGACAACCCCAAAAAGACAACACAAAAATGAAGTGCAGACACTACGCGGCCATAAAATTTAAAAAAAACACAACACAAAAATGATGTGCAGACAGTATAGTGCCAGAAACCCCCTCCCCAAAATAATGTACAGACTCTACAAAGCCCAAAAAAAATAAGATACGATGTGCAGACCCTACGGGGCCATAAAAAAAATGATGTGGAGACCCTCGGAGGCCATAAAAAAAATGTTGTGGAGACCCTACGAGGCCATAAAAAAAATGATGTGGAGACCCTACGAGGCCATAAAAAAAATGATGTGGAGACCCTCGGAGGCCATAAAAAAAATGTTGTGGAGACCCTCGGAGGCCATAAAAAAAATGTTGTGGAGACCCTCGGAGGCCATAAAAAAAATGTTGTGGAGACCCTCGGAGGCCATAAAAAAAATGTTGTGGAGACCCTACGAGGCCATAAAAAAAATGATGTGGAGACCCTCGGAGGCCATAAAAAAAATGATGTGGAGACCCTCGGAGGCCATAAAAAAAATGATGTGGAGACCCTCGGAGGCCATAAAAAAATGATGTGGAGACCCTCGGAGGCCATAAAAAAAATGATGTGGAGACCCTACGAGGCCATAAAAAAAATGATGTGGAGACCCTCGGAGGCCATAAAAAAAATGATGTGGAGACCCTCGGAGGCCATAAAAAAAATGATGTGGAGACCCTCGGAGGCCATAAAAAAAATGATGTGGAGACCCTCGGAGGCCATAAAAAAATGATGTGGAGACCCTAGGAGGCCATAAAAAAAATGATGTGGAGACCCTCGGAGGCCATAAAAAAAATGATGTGGAGACCCTCGGAGGCCATAAAAAAAATGATGTGGAGACCCTCGGAGGCCATAAAAAAAATGATGTGGAGACCCTCGGAGGCCATAAAAAAAATGATGTGGAGACCCTCGGAGGCCATAAAAAAAATGTTGTGGAGACCCTACGAGGCCATAAAAAAAATGATGTGGAGACCCTCGGAGGCCATAAAAAAAATGTTGTGGAGACCCTACGAGGCCATAAAAAAAATGATGTGGAGACCCTACGAGGCCATAAAAAAAATGATGTGGAGACCCTACGAGGCCATAATAAAAAACGAAACACAAAAATGATGCGTCTTGTGCAGACTTGATGATGCCATAGCCACGATATTACCATAAGAGTCAGCGCTGCAAATTAAAGCATCATAGAGGTGAACCCAACCTCTGGAAAAGTTTCCCATTAATGAGTGTCATCAGCTGAAATGTCAAATGCCCCCCCCTCCTGTGGGGACAATAACCCCCCCCCCCTCAAAAAAACACTTGGATAGCGAATAACCGCACCCTGGCTACTCTTCCGACACGATGCATAGTTCATCACAACCACCACAATGACTGAGGGATTTATCCACTTAAATGACAGCATTAGCGCAGAATTGCCCCCATAAAACCCATTCTGTGGCCAGTGCTGGAAGTGTGCAAAACCCCGCATGGAGCAGAAACCAGTGCACGGCGACAAAACATCAAAAATAGTAAAAGAAACCCAAAACCAAACAAACTGCGGGGGATACATAATATTTATTGTGATCGTCGAATTCAACCAAAAATACATTAAAAATAGCTAATGGTTGTCGGAGAGTTTTGTTTCCATTGCAGAAATGTGATTATTAACCCCTTCACTACCAAGATCGACGATACTCGATCTGCAAGGCCTGGAAATCGAGTATAGCCGATACGGTGTTCTACAGAAGCGATGCAAAGGAATGTGTTTGCATTTGGGCTCCAGAAAATAACCCTAAAGTGTTAGCAGCCTGTGTACGATACCCGAGGTGCCAACACTTTTTCAAGCCAGCTGGGAATGTGTCTGGATGACGTCTCCCCAACAGATCCTGCACGGAGACCAGAACCGCAATAAATCCTTTTGGCCAGCAGGTGGCGACATCTCCCTTATTACAGCAAGGAATACATTGGGAATATTCCCACATATTTCTTAACTGTGTAATTAAAAATGATTTTCCAAAAAAAAAAAAAAAAAACACTGGTTCCAGACAGTGGGTTTTCTGGAAAATCCCTCGTTAGTGAAGGGGTTAATGATTATTATTTTAATGTAATTATTTTATGAAAGCAAAAAAAAAAAAAGGAAACCTCTGTTACTCCATATCACTTACTGAATCCCTGGTCTGAGCAGGTTGTTTTGGTTTTTAAAACAAAGAAAGAAAAGGAAAAAGACATATCCACAGGTTAATGGGCAGGGCATGAAAGGTGCTGCCCCGCGGCACTAGTATTCCCAGGCTGCCAGAGGGAAATCAATGCATTCAGCAAACTCTCCCTTCCCGCAGCATACGAGCTCAGTGGAGAGGGCTGCCCGCCATGATGGAGGAGTAATAGGTGTCCAGAAAACACGGGTTGGATCTGGCGACCATGGAGGAAAGCCACGTGCAGGTCAGAAGAACCGAACGTACAGCTGATGCATCGTTTTGTTTGATTCAAAGAATTTGATCAACAGCTCAGGGCGTCGAAGCATTTTGGGGTTTATGGGTTAATATACGGATATAGCTACATATGGAAAGTGCAGTTTATTATTTACTTTATGGAAACCTTACCAGGGCCCACCGTGTGGTCACACATAGCTTATTCTTTTCAGGAAAAAAAACAAAAATAATAAGTCAAAATATTATTATTTTGGTGATAAACCATCAGGATCCCACTTGGCGTTTACAAAGGGCTGGATTCCGAGCCTGGTGCAAATGTAACCAGAGCTCAGCCAAACTCACCGACTTCACAGACCAGGGCTCAGCGACCTTGGCCCTCCAGATGTTTTGGAACTACATCTCCCATGATGCTCACCCACTCACTAGCATGGATGAGCCTTGTAGTTCCTAAACATCTGGGAGGGCAAAGGCTGCCGGACCCCCGCCTTGATATGGCAGCCCCAGATGTCTCGGAACTACGTGCCCCATGATGCCGAGTCAAACTTAAGGCTGGCGGAGCAGCATGGGACATGTAGTAGAGAAACATCTGGGTTGTCGAGGCTCACCATCACTGCTATTACGACCCTGGTAAGTTTGCAGCAGCTCTGGTTATTATTACAGCCCTGCTAAGGCTTCAGTCGCGCCACCGGAAGCTTCTGTTACGCTCTCGCCAGGCTCAGAATCCAGGCCGAGATGGGGGGGGGGATCGTATCCTCAAAGCCGTCTTAAGAGGAGTTATCACAACACGTAAAAAAAAAAAAAAAGAAATCAAGGGTATATCAAAGAGATTATAATAAAACAAACAAAAATAATACCGATACATTTTGCCCCACAAAGTGTGATATTGCTACGAGTATAACATAAAATTCCATCCACAAATGTGGCTTTTTTTTTGGGGGTCTAAGATATCAAAGCATTTGATAAGGGTGTTTTTTTTTATTTAATTTTTTTTCTTGTAGCCCCCTGTATAAAGAGTCTGATTTGGACCCAAAAGCCACCCCATAACACCTAGTCGCAGAGGCATCTAGATGAGTGATGGTGCACCCCGGCATCCCAGATGATTATGCTGACGCTCAGGCAGATGCGAAATACAGTTGGTGCCGAGTTTCACCGTCACTTGTCCAGATTTAATAATAAAAAAAGTAAAAAAAAAAAAGAACCCCACAAATAAAAAGGAAAATAAATTTTTTAAATGCAAATCTTTTCATAAAAAAACAAAAAAAAAACAAAAAAAAAAAAAATTACTTTAAAAAAAGTGAAACAATTTAAAATTAGAATTACAATAACAACGATATTGATTAAATAGTTATAAAATCCTCACTGAAGCCCCAGACCTGCCAGACTGATGCTGAAATATCACAGAAATCGTTCGTTTCCAGATCGGAAAAAAAGAAAAAAAAAAAAAAGCTTGCTGTAACAAAAGGCGACTGCCCGATAAAAAAAAAAAAAAAAATGTACCTGGACCCGGCATATTGTACATGCAATAGGTGAAGCGTAGAGCCCAGGGCGGGGGTGTCCGGCTCCGGCCGTACAGAAACCGTGCACCCGCTCCCAGCTGCCGTGTGTGAAGTGAGGAATATTTTTACCATTTTTTTTTTTTTTACGTTTGTGGTTTGTTTCGGGAGGGTTTTTTTTTTCTTAAAAAGGCTCAGTAAATGTTTAAATCTTTAGTGGGATTATACATATATAACATATATATATATCCGTCACATATATATGTGTTATATATATTTTTTTCGTATATTTATATATATATTTATATAGAATTTTTTTTTCTTTTAATAATATACCAAAACTTAAAGGAGTATAGAAAAAGTTTGCTACAGTTTCGAGGGTCCTCCTCAGGACAGGGGGGGGGGACCCTAAATGTCCTGGTAATACTCTGAGCCAACTTCCACGCTTTGAAGCATGGGCTTGTGGTCCAGAGAAGACATCTTGCTGAGCATCTCGGCTGACAGCGAGTAGCTGTTTCCCGATTTCTCCTCGAACCAGCTGTCCAGGGCTCGCTTGGCATCGAAGTTGGCAATGGGAGGACCGTTCACGGCTATGGTCAAGAGGTCGCTGAGCTGATCCAACGTCAACCTGGAGCGGTTGTTTTTGCGCAGCCTCTGCAGGGCATTGCGTCCCTTTTCGCAGCAGGCCGTCGACGTCGGCAGGACCTTCAGGATCTGAACGATCTTGTTCAGGAGGATAAACCTCTGCTTGTACTTACAGATGTGGCTGATCAGATCCTTGAAACCATTCTTTATGCAGTAATCCGCCTTGAGCTCCCGCCATTCCATCAGCAAGCTTCCCCTGGGGTCGGAGGCTTCCCTGGGCAAGTCGCTAAGGAGCGAGGGAATGCTCTCCAAGTGGCTATAGATCTGCAGCATCTCCTCCTCGCCGTAGCTTATGAGCTCCTCGGTGCTCCTGGGCCAGGCGGACAGGTCGAAGGCCTGGCAGCATTTGACGAATAATCGGCTGCGGGAGTCAAACCGTTGGACCAGGGTCAGCTGCGTCTTCTGGCAGATTTTCTCACGGATGGACTGGAACTTGGCCTCCGCCACTCTCAGGTTCTTCAAGGCGATGCCGTTGAAGCTTTCGCGGAAGTTCTCCTCAAATTCCTGCAGGTACTCTCCGGGCGAGTCCGTCAGCCTGCTGATCTCTTGGATAGCTTCCTCCACCTTCTCGTCCACCTGGGACACCAGAAGGTATTCGCCTTGGAAGACGTAGGCGAGGCGCGACAAGATGGCGATCACATCCAACAGGAAGTAAATGAGCTTAATCGACTGATAGTCCATGAGAAACTGTAACAGGGCGAGCGCTATGGCGGAGGCGTCCGCCCTTTGAGTCTGTCCACTGATATCTTTCAAGTGCGCCACCACCTCCAGGTAGTCCTTGATCAACGCGTTTAGGACGTTTTGCTCGCCTATGATCCATTTGACCGCACGGATGTCACCCAGGAACTCCGTCTCTTCACAAAGGGTGGCAGCAGTGAGTCGCAGCTCACTCATGAGTCGTGGCGAGTACCGGTAGAAGCTGAGTAACTGCTTCAGATTGTTTTCTAACTCTTCAAGGCATGGCAGCTCCTTTCCGCTAATTGCATCCAAAATTTCTAAGTGAGGTCGATGTACCATGAAAGGCAAGCACAGCAACCAAGGCAAGGTTTTTCTGATTGTCATGTACATGTTCGCTCGGAGTCCAGCAGTGATGTTGGCACCGTCAACACCCAAGCCCACCGTTGGCCTCTCATCCTGCAGCCGGATTCCAAGGGCCGAGAAAGCTCTGTCGATTCCTTGGAGGTAATTCTCAGTGGTGGGCAAGCCTAGTTCTTGGATGGACAGCAACTCCGTCACAGGAGGCCCGTCGCTGCTTGTATACTGGACATAAACCGCCACAGTATCGGCGAGCAGGTCTTCGCTTTGCCCGTCCAAGATGATGCTCAGGAACGGAGATTGTCGAATGCGTTCTATCAGGTCTTCGCGCAGAGCCCTGGCAATGTGGTGGATTAGGATTTGGCAGTCGCCTTCGTTCATGTACTGGTCAACGACTCGTAGCTCGCACTTTCTGAGGAGCTCGGCCAAGGGCCTGAAGTCATAGTAAGGCCTGCCCTCCATGGCCAAGTGGTACGCCGTGTTGAAGAGCAGAGTCATGTTCCTGCACATCTCCTCTGTCTTTTCCGGGTGCATTCTCAGCTTGTAGAGCTGCAAGCACTTTTTGTGGAGGTTGCTTTGGCTGTGGAGCTTGATGGTGTGAATCTTGAACTGCTTGGATCCGATGATGAAGGCCGAAGTCCGCGAGGACTGCACGGTGTACTGTCGGCACACGTGGCACCACATTTCGTTCAGCGTGGAGGAGTATCTCAGAAACCAGAACTTCTTCAGCCACTCCTGCTTGAACCGGCGTATCCGTCTGCCTGCGGCCGCGGACATCTTGGAAGGCTCGTCGGTAGCTGCCATCATCTCATTGGAGACGGACTCGTCGGCCGAGTCCACTTCCTGGTCGTCGTCCTCCATCATGGTGGGAGCAATGGCCATGCTTTCTGGCACTAGGAAGGGAGGAGAAGAGAAAACAAAAAGAACAATAATTAAAACAAACTCCAGAGTCATAAAAAATATAACAAAGTGTATGTTAAATGCGAACGAAAGAAAGAATGGCGGGAAAAGACAGAAGGGAATGTCACTGCGAATATCACTTATGCACCATGTGTCCCTGGAGAGTGAAAACTAAAAAATCTGGCTCTTTAGTCAACAACCTTACAGCATTGAGCTGTATTTATCTATGATTTATTGCATCCTGATAATAAAGGAATTAATACTATTAAATAAGAATATATATATTATAAACAAAGTAAATAAAAATAAAAGAAATGCATTTTTTGGTGATTTTATCATCTGGGGCCTTTCACCACCTCCTCCTGTGACATTACAAACCCATCTAATAAATGCATTACATTGGTTTAATATTTTTCAAGGAATCTATTTAATAAAATGGTGCTTCCACGCCCGAGCGTCGCGTCAATAACACTAGCGTTAAATAAAACAATATTTTACACCCCCCCCCCCCCCCCGGGTAAGCTAATTGGCAAACAAAGACAGGGGGGTAAAGTCATTATAAACTCTGGTTCCACCTGTTGGGTCTGGGGTTCCTCTTACCTGACGTGTCAGAGAGCTCTGGGACCTCGGTTATATGAGGGGGCAATGGGGGCGTTTCTGGGACCCTGCCAGACCTTAGTATTTCCAGCTCGGCCTGAAGTTCTCTGATCTTCTTCTTTAACCTGATACAGTTGGGGCAAAAAGAGGTGGAAGGGATCTCCTCCAGGTCCCCGACGGTGGACGATTCGGCAGGACTCTCCGCTTTAATGGACAGGTGGTTTTCTCCATCGTCGTCCGGCAGGCTGGCGTCCCTCTCCAGCCCCAAGGCGGAAGGATGAGGCACTTTCCACTCCAGCTGGCCCTTCGTTTGATTTCGTGTAGGAGAACACTGCTTGTTGCCCCGGCACCTCTCCCCGTGGTGGTCCTCACAATGATACTTAGAAGGCCTTTTAACCACCAAGGGGCTGCTGCTCATCAGCGGATACTCTTCCATCTTGGCCGACTCCAGGGAGGCCTCCAGGACGTCCTTGAAGATGAGGTCGATTTTCTTCTTCTTGGTCTGAGGGTGAGCGTCCCCCTCCTCGTAACTCCTCTTGTAAAGGCTCTTCCCCTGCTTAAAGCTGGTCAGCGGGAAGGGGCATTTCATGTCGTCCTGGCTGTCCAAAAGTTTGTCATTTTTTTCAACAAACACCTTTTTTTCTCCTGGAACGGAAAATTAGGTGTGTTACCAGTTTGGCACATGTTCCTGGCAAGAAAGGCATTAGGAGCAGACATAACGGTCAGTACTGACATGTGAAAAGACCCCCCCCAAATAAAACCTCAACCTGAAATCAGTACTGCTCTTACAAAAAAAATAATTAACCACCTATAAGCCGGTGGGCTTCGTCCCTCCAAGGTTGCCGACTGCTACCGATCAAGAACCAGAGAGCTTTCTCTGTCCCCCCACACCCATTAATGTGTATATATATATATATATAAACAAAGGTAAAATCGTAATATTATTGCGGCACTTGTTTAACCTCCCTGGCGGTCTAATTTTTTCAAAATTTTGTGTCTAGAAGCATCTCAATTTTTTTTTAAAGGAAACTTGTTTTTGTATATAGTAAGCCTGTAATAATTAGGAATAACGCACTGAAATCCGTGCAAGCAAGAGTCCTTCCTGGCAAAATCCTTTATAAATAAATACATGGAGTCCTATAAAGTTTGAAAGACGACATAATAATTTATTATCCCAAAAATAATTATCCAAAATAATGCAAATAAATTATATTCAATAAAATAATCATACAAAAAAACACGGAAATCTTTCAGAAAACAAGGGTGCAATATTAGACTGTGTATGTATGGTCCGTTTCTGGTCCTTTAGTGCCACCTAGTGGCTGTTCATGAGCAGGTCATGCTGCTCGAAAATTTACACTGGAATACAGTGTATTTTTTTTTTTCCAGTTTGCTGCCTGGTCCCGCCCCCCTGCATCATGTGACTCCCAGGGAGCGTTACCAGGAAGCAAGTCACTGCGATCACACTGCGGGGAGCGCAGGATGAGGTGATTATGCAGCCCGAGTGTGGCTCGGGGTTACCGTTCGCGGTAGTGAAATTTAACCCCGAGTTACACTCGGGAATGCCACCAGGGAGGTTAAGGACGGATTTATTAGATGCTGCTAGAAAAGCCAACAGTTTTGTTTGTACAAAAAAAAAATTTGTAGTGTATTTCTCAGTTTTGTAAATAGAGCTCGATACGTTGATTCCCATGTATTTATATTTCACCATGAAATGGTTAATTTCCCATATAGAAAGGCTCTTGTGGCAGGCACCTGAAGGCACATGCCTACTCTGCCTAGTTATAAATCCGGCCGTGCGCACATCCCATATAGAAAGGTTCTAATATGGTTATCCTCGAAGAAAGACGAAAAAAAAAAAACAAACACAAATAGCGCAGCCAGCCAGAATAAATGAAATAAATAACATGCTCCTGAGGAAGTCTTCAAAAAGACGAAACGCGTCGAGCTATTGGGTCTTCGAACAGGAGACCGCGCTTAGCGGATTCTGCGACCAGCTGTAGAAGGTTTAGGTACCTCTGTTGATATGCTCCCTTTATATATTTATCTTGTAAGCACAATAAAATGTTATTTATTTCATTTATTTTTGCTGTCTGCACTGTGTTTATTCCCTCCCCCCCCCCGAGGATAACCATATAAGAGCATTTCTATATGGGATGTGGGCAAGCCCAGATTTATAACTAGGCGGAGTAGGCACATGTACCTGCCACAAGGGGGCGCCTTGCTCTGTAGAAAGTAAAAAAAAAGACAAAGTTTACTTAAACAAAAAACAATCATTTCGTCCATTATATCTCTGGAGCCCTAAGGGCTGGAGGGACATATGAGGTATCATTGGAAAGGTCATATTATGACCTTTCAGCTGATACCAAATATAACCAGGTTAGATTTATGTAAAAGTAAAATAACAAAATTATATTTTTCTCTTTTTTACCTAAAGCAGCAATATAGTTTACAGTTTACAATTATAAAGTGCGCAGTGATGCTGCACTAACTCACCTTCTCATTTCCTACACTGCCAGCAAGTGTGGAGCTGACGATGCAACGCATGGTTTCATTGACAGCCTAGACTGTGGCGCTGCAGTGAGGTTAGACGGGGACTTTGGAACCTGTGTCTCTGAATTGTACAGCGCACAAGGTTAAGTGAGGTGTCATTGGAAAGGTTAGAGTCTGGTCTTTACAACGATACCAAACATGACCATGTTATGTGTAAAAATAAAAAAACTGAAAAAAAGTAAATGCAAAATGTATTTTTTTCTCTGTTTTACGGCAGAGGCAAAATATGCATTTACACATAAAAACAAACAATGCCGCTGCACTAACTCAACTAAGGCAACAGATTCTGCCCCTTCTTTTGGATTTGAGCGAAGGGAGAAACAGCTTTTTAGTTTTTTAAAATATTTTCTTAACTAAATATACAAGAGAAAAACAAAGCACATGTAAGATATCAGCAACATCAAATAAACACAATAAGGACATTGCATTTTTAGGAGGTACTGGCCCTTTAAACGCTTTCAGTTAATGATGTAATGTCAGATTTGTGACATTGGCACCAGCTCTGAGAAAAAAAAAATGACAATGTTCTATCCCTACATTGTATCGTAAGCAGGGAGTTCTATCATCACACGACTTAAAGGGGTATCAATGCATCGGACATTCCTCCAACTGCGAAAACAGGGATATCTTTGTGCGAGAACGCCGCGGAACGCCGCGCCATCACTTTTTTAACAGGGGGAATTTATTACTATTGGGCGATAAACTGGGAAGCTGCGATACGTTTCAGACATGATTTTATAAAAATGTGTGTATTTAAGTTTTTTTCCGGGGCTTACATACATCGGGAAGAACAAGGTCCATGTATTTACCAGAGGAATGGTATTCTCATACAAAAGAAGTGCTGCAGCTGCTACAGTTTCCGCAAACCTATTTTAAAACAGGAACCCTGGATGGACAGAAATCTTAGTGAGTTCCCACACTTATTTTTTTAGGCCTCGACCCCTGCTTGAAAATGTCACTGTCATTTTAATGGGTGGGGAAAATGACCCCAGAAAGCTTTCCTAGGTACACGTACGAGCACGATAGCCTTCTCGTTTGGGCCGTTCAATATGTATGTAACTTGGTATTAGCACATCAAGTAAAAAGACACAAATAAATAAAACTATAAGTGAAGCGATACACAAACGACCGATTCACTCAATGAAGAAAAAATAATTACCCTTACAATAAAAGCAAATGTGTGAGCGCCGGGCGTTCGGATTTATTGAACTCGGGGGACCTTTTTTCTTCCGGTCAGGAAACAGCATCAAAGATTATTCTATTATTCCACAAAGCTGGGAAGATACATTTCAACAGGTATGTTTGGGGGAATGTAGATTACAACACAGGAAAGAAGGCAATATGTATATCCTGTGTGACGAGATATCATTACAAAACACCCAATGTGGCAAAGGATCACACCGGCAACTCCAAATGTAACACTGGGTACCACAGGCAGCTCCCAACGTAGCCAGGGATCCCACCGACAGCTCCCAACGTAGCCAGGGATCCCACCAACAGCTCCCAACGTAACCAGGGATCCCACCGACAGCTCCCACCGTAACCAGGGATCCCTCCGACAGCTCCCAACGTAACCAGGGATCCCTCCGACAGCTCTCAACGTAACCAGGGATCCCTCCGACAGCTCCCAACGTAACCAGGGATCCCTCCGACAGCTCTCAACGTAACCAGGGATCCCACCGGCAACTCCAAATGTAACACTGGGTACCACAGGCAGCTCCTAACGTAGCCAGGGATCCCACCGATGGCTCCCAACGTAGCCAGGGATCCCACCGACGGCTCCCAACGTAGCCAGGGATCCCACCGACGGCTCCCAACGTAGCCAGGGATCCCACCGACAGCTCCCAACGTAGCCAGGGATCCTACCGACAGCTCCCAACGTAGCCAGGGATCCCACCGACAGCTCTCAATGTAGCCAGGGATCCCACCGACAGCTCCCATCGTAGCCAGGGATCCCACCGACAGCTCCCAACGTAACCAGGGATCCCTCCGACAGCTCTCAACGTAACCAGGGATCCCACCGACAGCTCCCAACGTAGCCAGGGATCCCCACGACAAATCCTAACGTAGCCAGGGATCCCACCGACAGCTCCCAACGTAGCCAGGGATCCCACCGACAGCTCTCAATGTAGCCAGGGATCCCACCGACAGCTCCCAACGTAGCCAGGGATCCCACCGACAGCTCCCAACGTAACCAGGGATC
The DNA here is from genome assembly GCA_009667805.1 of Leptobrachium leishanense. Lineage (NCBI taxonomy): Eukaryota > Metazoa > Chordata > Amphibia > Anura > Megophryidae > Leptobrachium > Leptobrachium leishanense. Next base: position 111,412,103 of record CM019072.1, read on the forward strand.
CCACCAACAGCTCCCAACCTAGCCAGGGATCCCACTGACAGCTCTCAACGTAACCAGGGATCCCACGACAGCTCCCAATGGAACCAGGGGATCTCTCCGACATATCTCAACGTAACCAGGGATCCCCTGACAGCTCCCAACATAGCCAGGGATCCCACCGACAGCTCCCAACGTAACCAGGGATCCCTCCGACAGCTCTAAACGTAACCAGGGATCCCACCGACAGCTCCCAACGTAACCAGGGATCCCACCGACAGCTCCCAACGTAGCCAGTGATCCCCACGACAGCTCCCAACGTAGCCAGGGATCCCACCGACAGCTCCCAACGTAACCAGGGATCCCTCCGACAGCTCCCAACGTAACCAGGGATCCCACCGACAGCTCTAAACGTAACCAGGGATCCCACCGACAGCTCCCAACGTAACCAGGGATCCAACGACAGCTCCCAACGTAACCAGGGATCCCATCGGCAGCTCTAAACGTAACCAGGGATCCAACGACAGCTCTAAACGTAACCAGGGATCCAACGACAGCTCCCAACGTAACCAGGGATCCAACGACAGCTCCCAACGTAACCAGGGATCCCACCGACAGCTCCCAACGTAACCAGGGATCCCCCTGATAGCTCCCAATGTAACCAGGGATCCCATCGGCAGCTCCTAATGTGACCTGGGATCACATCAGAAGCTACTAATGGAACTAGTGATCCCAGTGGCAGCTTCCAACGTATTTGTGGGTCTCCTTGCAACTCCCAATGTGACCAGTGATTCTAATAGCAGCTCTCAACGTGACCAGGGATCCCACTAACAACTCCCAATGTATCAGTAGGCCTCCAACAGCAGCTCCCAGTGTGACCAGTAGGGATGCACCGATACCACTTTTTTAAGACCGAGTACGAGTACCGATACTTTTTAAAAGTACTCACCGATACCGAGTACCGATACTTTTCTTTAATGTCATGTGACGCTTTCCAATAAGAACAGACCATATAAAAATGCGCCCAGCTCACATGTATATATCCCCCAGCTCATGGATATGCCCCCAGCTCATGGATATGCCCCCAGCTCACACATGGATATGCCCCAGCTCACACATGGATATGCCCCAGCTCACACATGGATTTGCCCCAGCTCATGGATTTGCCCCAGCTCACACATGGATATGCCCCAGCTCACACATGGATATGCCCCAGCTCATGGATATGCCCCAGCTCATGGATATGCCCCAGCTCATGGATATGCCCCAGCTCACACATGGATTTGCCCCAGCTCATGGATTTTCCCCAGCTCACACATGGATTTGCCCCAGCTCACACATGGATTTGCCCCAGCTCACACAAGGATTTGCCCCAGCTCACACATGGATTTGCCCCAGCTCACTCATGGATATGCCCCCCAGCTCATGGATTTGCCCCAGCTCACACATGGATTTGCCCCCCAGCTCATGGATTTGCCCCAGCTCACACATGGATTTTCCCCAGCTCATGGATTTGCCCCAGCTCACACATGGATTTGCCCCAGCTCATGGATATGCCCCAGCTCACACATGGATTTGCCCCAGCTCACACATGGATTTGCCCCAGCTCACACATGGATTTGCCCCAGCTCACACATGGATTTGCCCCAGCTCATGGATATGCCCCAGCTCACACATGGATTTACCCCAGCTCACACATGGATTTGCCCCAGCTCACACATGGATTTGCCCCAGCTCACACATGGATTTGCCCCAGCTCACACATGGATTTGCCCCAGCTCACACATGGATATGCCCCAGCTCACACATGGATTTACCCCAGCTCACACATGGATTTACCCCAGCTCACACATGGATTTGCCCCAGCTCACACATGGATTTGCCCCAGCTCACACATGGATTTGCCCCAGCTCACACATGGATTTGCCCCAGCTCACTCATGGATATGCCCCCAGCTCATGGATTTGCCCCAGCTCACACATGGATTTGCCCCAGCTCATGGATATGCCCCAGCTCACACATGGATTTGCCCAGCTCACACATGGATTTGCCCCAGCTCACTCATGGATATGCCCCCAGCTCATGGATTTGCCCCAGCTCACACATGGATACTGCCCCAGCTCAGCTCACACATGGATTTGCCCCAGCTCACACATGGATTTGCCCCAGCTCACTCATGGATATGCCCCCAGCTCATGGATTTGCCCCAGCTCACACATGGATACTGCCCCAGCTCACACATGGATTTGCCCCAGCTCACACATGGATATGCCCCCAGCTCACACATGGATATTGCCCCCCAGCTTATGGATATGCCCCACAGCTCACACATGGGTATGTCCCCCCAACTCATGGATCCCCCCGCGACGATACTTACCTTCCTGAGCGATGCCGGGAATGTCTCCGCGCGTGCGCTCGTTGGAAGGACCCCAGCCGCGACCACGTGGGACCATGTGTCACGGCTGGGGTCTTTCAACGAGCGCGCGCGGGGAAACTTTCCCAGCGTCGCCCAGGAAGGTAAGTATCGTCGCGGAGAGCAGCTGCAGGGCCTGTCCGAATTCTCTATCTGCATTCGGACAGGCCCTGCAGCTGCTCACTGTGTTCATACTTACCTTCCTGGGCACCGCCGGGAAAGTTTCCGCGCGCGCGCTCGTTGGAAGGACCCCAGCCGTGATCACATGGTCCCACGTGGTCGCGGCTGGGGTTCTTCCAATGAGCGCATGCACGGAGACATTCTCGGCGGCGCCCAGGAAGGTAAGTATTGTGTGAGCAGCTCCAGGGGCGGCTGTCCGATTGCCGATAGAGCATTCGGACAGCCGCCACAGCCCCTCGGATGCCGGCAAGCCGGCTCAATGCCGGCTTCCGGTATCGGTAAAAATATCGGGGGGTACTGCACGAGTACCAATTACTCCTGCAGTACCCAGTATCGGCCCCGATACCGATACTAGTATCGGTATCGGTGCAACCCTAGTGACCAGAGATCCCAAAGGCAGCTTCCAATAAGAAAAGGGATCCCACTGGCAGCTCCTAATCTGGCCAAGGATCTCACAGGTAGCTCCAATATAGCTGTGGATCCCGCTGGCAGCCCTTATCATGATCATAGGTCACACCGGTAGTTCACTATGCGTCCACGGCTCCCAATGCAACACAAATCTCGCTGACAGATCCTAATGTGAGAAAAAGATCCTACTGACAGATCCCAGTGTAATGATGGGTCTCACCAGCAGATCACAATGTGACAAGAGATCCCAATGGGACAAGAGATCCTACTGGGAGATCCCAATGGGACAAGGGATCCTACTGGGAGATCCCAATGTGAAGAGAGATCCTACTGGGAGATCACAATGGGGCAACAGATCCTACTGGCAGATTCCATAGTATTAAATCGATCTCACTGGCAGATTCCAATGGGACAAAAGATCCTACATGACAATCCCAGTGTGACAAGAGATAACAGTGGAAATTCTCCATATGAAAAGGAGATGGCACCAGTGCCGTCATTGTTACCAAAGAACCACCGGCAATTTCCAATGTGGCAAATACATCTATTCAATATGTGGCCACCACGGAGGCCAAGAAAGCCATCAGTATGGCAGCTCCCAGTGTGCAGATACAACATGTCTATGAAGCTCATGAGACATTAGGAAATTGTAAATATTGGCCAAGACTTTATCATGCAGACATTGGATATCAACAACCCGAATGGTCTATCATGACGTCTGGGTCACAGAGCAGCAGCTCCTCGTCCACGTGCTGATGGAAACAGGCAATGTCAAAAACCTGTGTCATTGATTGTTTTCCTTCAGTCGTCCTCGAGAAGAAAGACCAGGAGTCTAGAGAGGCCAGTCCTATGCTGTCCAACGCACTGTTCAGCAAACAAACCCCTTTACAATGCTCCATGCAAAGACAACCAATTCCCATTCCAGAGGCATTCTGCATTCAGATTTGTTGGTGTCAACAATGTCTGTACTATATATGTGTGTGTGTATATATACTGTATATACACATATATTCGAGTCAATAAAATATCATTTAGAACCAAAGCAAGATATCTTTGTTACAGCCAGCGACTTCTAATGACATTTATTATAGTTCAGAGCAGGGGTCAGCAGACTGCGCCCTGCAGGTCTCGAACTACCACTCCCGCCATCCTCAGGCTCTCATTCGGTTGGCTAAGCTTCATAGGAGATGTAGTTCCGATACATCCGGAGGGCCGAGATTGCTTAGAGATGGATTAGAGCAGTGTTTCCCAAACCTCTCCTTGGGGCCCTCAGCCAGGCCATATTTTGCAGATTGAATCCTGCAATCCCTGAGCAGCAAATCATATCACCTGTGCTGTGCTTCACATATTCTGCAAACCTGGCCTGTTAGGGGGTCCGGAGGACAGGTTTGGGAAACACTGGTTTAGAGACTAATTGCTTTGCAGCTCTGTCATACACCCGTACACCCTGATTATATAGGACCTCTCAAAGAAAAGACATTAGGCAAAAAAGAAAAAAATACTTCTACACAGTCCTTGAATTGTAAATCATCAAAGCAAAAGCAACGGGAACTGTGAGATTATATATATATATATATATTACACCATCTTAAATACTACGGTATGATATTATGTATCTAGGATCGTATGATCCTCCATGCATGTACAAAAATGTGGCTTTAATGTTGCAGGAGGTGCAACCCTCCTCTTACACTATGTAACTTATTGCCATCATTGACTTGTGTTATATTTGTAACTTTGTATACATTTGATTTCTTTTTTTTGCCTTTTTATTTTTCATCCCCCTCCCCTCTTTTTAATTTTTTTCGGTATCCCTCAAATGTTTTGCCATTATTAAAAACTGCAATAAAAATGTAAGTATAGAAAAAAATATTGCATAGAAAAAAATAAAATAAAATAATAATAAAAATTTTTTTTTTAAAAGAAGATATTGGGAAATAAAAAAAACCCACAAAAAAACAAATTGAAACCACAACCGTGCTGGGTACACATGGTGCATAAAGACTAATTCAGACGTACGGATTCTCGGATAAGAGAAGCTTATGGAGAGAGAGACGCTGTGGGTGTCATGAGCAATGGGGCAGATAGAAGGAGGAGAGGTGAGGGGGTAAAAGGAGGGAAGGAGGGGCTGGAATACCTCTGGTGAGGTTGCGGTTGATGGTCTCCTGAGACATACTGTGCAGTCGCTTCATGTAGTCGGCGCTGTACCACACACGCAGCTTCTCCCCGGGCTGAATGTCGCGGCAGGTGCGGAAGTAGATCTTCTCGCTGTGCTGGAAAGCCTTCAGGTTCTGCTCTCGCTCTTCCCTGGAGATTACCACGTACCTGAGAGTGAAATTGGCCACGATGTATCATCATCAGAATATGTAGAGTGCCGGCCATTTCCGCTGCGCTTTGAGCCATAAACGGTGGAATTAAAGCTCACCGGCCGTCTGATATAGAGATTATTGATATGTGTTTTTGTTGTCGCTTAATTAATCCAGTAAACCTTTTTATTTTACAGCGTCCAATGGGGGTTTCATGAGGCTTTTATAGCTTTTAATCTGCCTGCTCTTCCCGTGGAGGCGGCTATGTTTTTTTGTTTTCCTCTCTTTCGTGGGAGGGATTAAGCGTCTAAACTGTGTGACTGACAGCTCAGTCCAGGATGGATCAGACAGGGAGGGCGGGGCGTTCAGATAGCAAAGAGTCTTCTAATATTAACTCTGAAAGGCTGAAAAGTTTTTTTCCCCCAAAAAAATATGGCGATAAACAACACCCAGTGATAAATTCAAAACAATTCAAAATACAACAAATGACACTTATATTTCCAAGTTATTCAATCTCTAAGCATTGGACTAAGACAGAGAGAGAGAGAGAGAGAGAGATAAAACGCATAGTGCAATATTGCAGGTATGTCATGATGCTGGCGGCGGCAAAATTATTTAAACGGGGAAAAAAGTGATGGGGGTAATTATATTTCAGAGTGCTCCTTCAAGAGGTCAGGGTGCAAAGCGTGTCCTTATCAAAATTTCCAATCTGTTGTTCAGTGGGAGATATATACCACGCCAATTTAACCCATTGACTACTGCTTTTTGTTAAGAATTTTTTTTTTAATATTTATTTATTTAAAAGGTGGGATGTGAAGTTAACAATTAAATACAGAATAAAATAGACATTTGTACAAGAGATTGTTGTTCTGGGTTAAAAAAAAATAATTAATGTAAATTTTCCCAGTTTTAATTTTTCAATATTTAGTTTACCCTTTACAGAACTATCACTGGGATGAAAAATTGTAAACACAAGATGGCGTCCCTTATCTGGCACAATATTATGTGGGGTCTGCATTATCAGCATACAGGCAGAAATGGCCTTTGTGTCCGTAAATGTGCTGCAGACAGATAATAATAATGGTGAGATCTCCTGCTTATGGGGGTTTGTAGTGATCAGAATGAGATTATTAGTAATGCAATATCTGTATGTGCTGCATAATGTCGGTGTATGACAATTACAGCAACACCTTGTATCTGTATGTGCCGCATAATGCCTGTGTATGGCAATTACAGCAACACCTTGAATCTGTATGTGCTGCATAATGCCTGTGTATGGCAATTACAGCAACACCTTGTATCTGTTTGTGCTACATAATGCCTGTGTATGGCAATTACAGCAACACCTTGTATCTGTATGTGCTGCATAATGCCTGTTTATGGCAATTACAGCAACACCTTGTATCTGTTTGTGCTGCATAATGCCTGTGTATGGCAATTACAGCAACACCTTGTATCTGTATGTGCCGCATAATGCCTGTGTATGCAATTATAGCAACACCTTGTATCTGTATGTGCTGCATAATGCCTGTGTATGGCAATTACAGCAACACCTTGTATCTGCATGTGCCGCATAATGCCTGTGTATGGCAATTACAGCAACACCTTGTATCTGTATGTGCTGCATAATGCCTGTGTATGGCAATTACAGCAACACCTTGTATCTGTTTGTGCTACATAATGCCTGTGTATGGCAATTACAGCAACACCTTTTTCTGTATGTGCTGTATAATGCCTGTGTATGCTAATTACAGCAACACCTTGTATCTGTATGTGCCGCATAATGCCTGTGTATGCAATTATAGCAACACCTTGTATCTGTATGTGCTGCATAATGCCTGTGTATGGCAATTACAGCAACACCTTGTATCTGCATGTGCCGCATAATGCCTGTGTATGGCAATTACAGCAACACCTTGTATCTGTATGTGCTGCATAATGCCTGTGTATGCAATTATAGCAACAACTTGTATCTGTATGTGCCGCATAATGCCTGTGTATGGCAATTACAGCAACACCTTGTATCTGTATGTGCTGCATAATGCCTGTGTATGGTAATTACAGCAACACCTTGTATCTGTATGTGCTGTATAATGCCTGTGTATGGCAATTACAGCAACACCTTGTATCTGTATGTGCTGTATAATGCCTGTGTATGGCAATTACAGCAACACCTTGTATCTGCATGTGCTGCATAATGCCTGTGTATGGCAATTACAGCAACACCTTGTATCTGTATGTGCTGCATAATGCCTGTGTATGCTAATTACAGCAACACCTTGTATCTGTATGTGCTGCATAATGCCTGTGTATGCAATTATAGCAACACCTTGTATCTGTATGTGCCGCATATTGCCTGTGTATGGCAATTACAGCAACACCTTGTATCTGTATGTGCTGTATAATGCCTGTGTATGGCAATTACAGCAACACCTTGTATCTGCATGTGCTGCATAATGCCTGTGTATGGCAATTACAGCAACACCTTGTATCTGTATGTGCTGCATAATGCCTGTGTATGCTAATTACAGCAACACCTTGTATCTGCATGTGCCGCATAATGCCTGTGTATGGCAATTACAGCAACACCTTGTATCTGTATGTGCTGCATAATGCCTGTGTATGCTAATTACAGCAACACCTTGTATCTGCATGTGCCGCATAATGCCTGTGTATGGCAATACACGCAACACCTTGTATCTGTATGTGCCGCATAATGCCTGTGTTTGGCAATTACAGCGACACCTTGTATCTGTATGTGCTGCATAATGCCTGTGTATGGCAATTACAGCAACACACCTTGTATCTGCATGTGCTGCATAATGCCGGTGTATGGCAATTACAGCAACACACCTTGTATCTGCATGTGCTGCATAATGCCGGTGTATGGCAATTACAGCAACACCTTGTATCTGTTTGTGCTACATAATGCCTGTGTATGGCAATTACAGCAACACCTTGTATCTGTATGTGCTGCATAATGCCTGTGTATGCTAATTACAACACCTTATATCTGTATGTGCCGCATAATGCCTGTGTATGCAATTATAGCAAACCCTTGTATCTGATGTGCTGCATTAATGCCGTGTATGGCAATTACAGCAACACCTTGTATCTGCATGTGCCGCATAATGCCTGTGTATGGCAATTACAGCAACACTTGTATCTGTTATGGCTGCATAATGCCTGTGTATGCTAATTACAGCAACACCTTGTATCTTTATGTGCTGCTAATGCCTGTGTATGCAATTATAGCAACAACTGTATCTGTATGTGCCGCATAATGCCTGTGTATGGCAATTACAGCAACACCTTGTATCTGTATTGCTGCATAATGCCTGTGTATCGTAATGTTTACAGCAACACCTTGTATCTGTATGTGCTGTATAATGCCTGTGTATGGCAATTACAGCAACACCTATGTATCTGTATGTGCTGTATAATGCCTGTGTATGGCAATTACAGCAACACCTTGTATCTGCATGTGCTGCATAATGCCTGTGTATGGCAATTACAGCAACACCTTGTATCTGTATGTGCTGCATAATGCCTGTGTATGCTAATTACAGCAACACCTTGTATCTGCATGTGCCGCATAATGCCTGTGTATGGCAATTACAGCAACACCTTGTATCTGTATGTGCTGCATAATGCCTGTGTATGCTAATTACAGCAACACCTTGTATCTGCATGTGCCGCATAATGCCTGTGTATGGCAATTACAGCAACACCTTGTATCTGTATGTGCTGTATAATGCCTGTGTATGGCAATTACAGCAACACCTTGTATCTGCATGTGCTGCATAATGTCTGTGTATGGCAATTACAGCAACACCTTGTATCTGTATGTGCTGCATAATGCCTGTGTATACTAATTACAGCAACACCTTGTATCTGCATGTGCCGCATAATGCCTGTGTATGGCAATTACAGCAACACCTTGTATCTGTATGTGCCGCATAATGCCTGTGTTTGGCAATTACAGCGACACCTTGTATCTGTATGTGCTGCATAATGCCTGTGTATGGCAATTACAGCAAAACCTTGTATCTGTATGTGCCGCATAATGCTTGTGTATGGAAATTACAGCAACACCTTGTATCTGTATGTGCTGCATAATGCCTGTGTATGGCAATTACAGCAACACCTTGTATCTGTATGTGCCGCATAATGCCTGTGTATGGCAATTACAGCAACACCTTGTATCTGTATGTGCTGCATAATGCCTGTGTATGGCAATTACAGCAACACCTTGTATCTGTATGTGCTGTATAATGCCTGTGTATGGCAATTACAGCAACACCTTGTATCTGCATGTGCTGCATAATGCCTGTGTATGGCAATTACAGCAACACCTTGTATCTGTATGTGCTGCATAATGCCTGTGTATGCTAATTACAGCAACACCTTGTATCTGCATGTGCAGCATAATGCCTGTGTATGGCAATTACAGCAACACCTTGTATCTGTATGTGCCGCATAATGCCTGTGTATGGCAATTACAGCAACACCTTGTATCTGTATGTGCTGCATAATGCCTGTGTATGGCAACTACAGCAACACCTTGTATCTGTACTGTACAGGGACTTACACTCATTATAACCCCCTGAATCTTATCCCTGTACAGCAGCGACTGACCCCACAGCTCTCCCTGTATTCTGACAAATCCCTGGCTGCTGGAATGCTGCAGTAAACTTTGCTGAGCTTTTTGTTACAGTGAGGTTTGGGGCTGCTATAAGCATCTTTTTTTACAGTATTACAGTGAAAGGGTTAATATTGTTATTCACGCAGTTCCCCTACAAGCTTAATGATTCAGTGATTCAAGAATCCATCGAAAGCTGATGGTTTAACAACACAACTGACACTCACCTCATCCAGTTGGAAGTGGACTCATCCGTCCCATCGATGGATTTATACCTGTTGTCGTTGTCCACAATCTACAATACAGATAAAAAATGTATATAAAATTAGATTAGAAGGGGAAAATCTTGGCTTTTGGGGTATTTACCCTCTGGATATGCCTGCATTGCCACTGCGAGGCAGCGGATGTGGCTTCACTGCAATCAATGGTGTATTCTGATGGACAAATGGCAAAAGTCATTAAGGCAATGGGAGCGCACCATCCGTCCAGATGGGGCTTAACCCAAAAGCTATAATAGGCACAAAAAAGAAGGAAAAGTGCCTAAAGAAAAGACATAAGAAGGTATAACGCCCAAAAAAGTAGGCACGTCTGCCAGTAAATGTTATTATGGGCACATTTACTAAAAGGATTGTCGTTTTTTGCAGCATGATACCCACCAGCCACGAGAAGAAGCCTGAGGATTTGTCCTGGGTGGAAATCTGGCCCTCGTACGGTCCAAAGATGCGACCCTTCGGGATGACCTCGTTGATACAACGCACCTCGCTCTCGCCGCTGCTGTCTTTTACCACTTCTATGCCTCGCGGCGCGGTCATCGACGCCCGGTCGGCCAACCCCATGGGGACCTGAGTGTCTGGTATGAAAATCGGGGATCCATGGGAGGGACACGCATCCACAAAGTACTCCTGGCAGGACTCGCAGACTGAGAGAAAAGAGAAGGAGGACATAACTGTCAACACGAGCCGGGGTGGGGGGTTCAACAGGTCCGGGAGGACCCATGCAGGAGTATGTCGTCAAGAGCAATACCTCAAATCACTAAAATGAATATCCTGTGACTAGAATACAGGGGGAGGAACACACGATTTGGGGGTACATCTTTTTTTTATGTAAGATGTCCTTCTGTTTCTATTCACAGGACACTTTGACTTACACCAGAAATCCACCTGCTGGAGGCTCATGGACAAGGCGGCTTCTCGCTTTTCCTTCACCCTCTTATGATCCAGGTCCTTGCAGCGAGCGTTGGTCCCGACTGAGCTGAAAACATGGGCAGACACACATTATTTTCAGACGCTTCATCATCTAACTCGGGTGTCGGCAACCCTCAGCACTCCAATTGCTTTGCAACTATGTTTCCCATCATGCTCTGCCTCTCCTCGGTCTGGCTGAGCATCACCAGAACTAGTGTTCTTTCCAAAATATCTGCAGAGCGGGAAGGAACCAGTATCAGACCTGACGTCTTTGCATGGCTCCCCATGAGGCTAAACTGCTTTTCTGGTCCTGCTCAGCTTCCTCGCTGCCCTATGGTAAGAATGGAAATAAGGTGCCAGGAAGTCCACAGCAAAACCAAAGCGGGGGATTTAAATATGGCAGTGGGGGAGCAGAGAGCCTTTGAGAAGGAATGGGTCTCTTGGGCAGGAAGTGGTCCAGCAGAATCCACCATCTGCTCAGAGAACCTAGTGTCATCTCACAAAAACCAGAAAAAAAACAAACATCCATAAACATGTAAACGTGCAACAATGTGGAACGTTCCTGTATCTAATGATGATACAAAGTATTCCGCTTGCCTTAGGCTGGGGTCAGACGAGGGCACTATGTGCGCCCATACTGACGTGCCTCCCGGCGTACATCACAGCGTTGTGACGGAGCCGAGCACACGGATTGCTCACGCTACAGCGGACGTGCCGAAAGCCTCCCCGCGCGTTCGATGGGCTGCAAAGCGCGATCTTCCATAGGAGGATCGAGCCTTGCAGCGCTGAGCGCACTAACTGCACTCAGCGAGGTGGCCAAACGGGCGTCAGAGTGGAAGGAACGGCCACTCTTACGGACGTTCCTTCCGCTCTGAAAAACGCTGGTCTGCCCCCGGCCTTATGGTTCTGTATTGAATGAATTTAGAATATAAACATTCTTTACTGAAAGATACAGTATTTACACAATGGGTCTGCAACCCTCGGACGTCCAGATGTTTTGAACTATATCTCCCATGATGCCTGGCCACTCCCCAGGCAGTCTGAGCCTCACGGGAAACCTAAGGGGTTATTCAGAGAACACATTAATTTCAGTGCTCTCTCCTTCGGCGAACTTCGGCAGCCTTAATTCCCCGATCTTGCGGGTCCCCGAAGTGCAACGAACGCAGACGCAAAACCACTGAACGAATCTGATCTGATACACCGCCAAATGCATCCTCAAACTGCCGAACCGATCCGATAATCTGCCGAAAAAACAGACTCGATCCGCTGAACGCATCCAAGAAAGTCAGTCGAATTAGGGGTAAAGTAAAAAAATATATATTTAAAAGGCGTTTTAGAAAAAACTAGTGTATGAAAATGCCTGGAAATAATATATAAGATCCTATGAATAACAATAAAGGTCTGTTACAGAAAAGAAAATGCCATTAAAAAAAAAATACTGTTGGTGAAAAAACAAAATTGCTGAAAAAAAATCCTGAAAAATGCCTAAAAAAATCCTAAAATATAGATAAATAAAAGACACTTTTTGTTGCAAATGAAAAGAATAAACGGTTGAATAAATATTTAATAAAAACGGGGATTTTTTTATGCATTGAAACCTATGGGATTCGCCTGAATAAACCTGTCGAATGAAACCAGTGAACATCAGGGCATTTCACTGACATTTCTCTGCTGTTCAATGTGAATAGATTAACCATTGCTTCTCTATGGGGGATTTCACTGCCGCCGAACAGCACCGTATTTCACTGCCGCCGAACAGGCACCGTATTTCGCTGGCAATGCGCCAATATTTGAATAGCCGAATGTCCATGTAATTGCACCGTACGAATTTGGTGGCTACTCTCTGAATAACCCCTCTAGTGTTAAAACATCCGGAGGGCTGAGGTCGCTGATCCCTGATGTACACCCCAAAGGTCCCTGACACAAGTTAGGACTCAGGTCTGGTCCTGTGCATAGGAGAAGCCCGGGTGAACAAAGCCAGATGTCAGATGATGGGGCAAACCTGGTATAGGACACGGATAGCGAACTTTGGCACCGCAGGTGTTTGTGAACTACATGTCCCATGATGCCCCACCAGCCTTAGGTGTGACTAAGCATCGTGGGACATGTAGTTCAGAAACATCTGGGGTGCCAAGGTCCACTATCACTGTTATTGTATATTATATGTGAAGGAGAGGGTCACCCTTTGGATAATCTGGTGCAGACACAAACCACGTGGCACCAGCGTAAAAGCTGCCAATCACTGTCTGGCACTTCCAGAACAGAAAAATGGCAGTGGCCTTCGATGCCGGGACCATGGCGGGATGGAGAAGCACCAGGCCTTGCTACAGAATTCATATTGGGTCCAATATGCAAACCCTTTCGATAAAACCGGGAACATACGGCCTTCAGAATCGCTGTGGACAATGGCTTGCATTGGGATGAGGACATTTACCCATATTTAGGTTTTAAGGGATAAAAATGGCTGGAAAATAAATAATAATAACAGATAACCGGGTTACTGGCACTCAAAGCCGCAGCCTGAAGGCCTCGGAGCGTCTCGCGGCAGCTTTTTAACAGGACAGTCGTGGCAGGTCTCACCAGATCTTGCTGTAACTCTGCTCCTCCACTGGAGACCCCACTTCTCTCTTCACCCTCACGATGTCCCCAAGAGAAGGGCTGTACGCCACCCGGCACTCCTTGCTAGAGTCGCTCATCCTGCGCTGGAATGGGAGAAAGACAACAAGAATGAATGGATTTCTACAAACGTCCTCGAAGTATCCATATCTCAGTTCAGGTGGTAACATACAGCCACCGCTCTCGGAACCAGGACGTGGCCGTCTCGTGTTGGGCTTCGTAGACATTGTCCGCAACGTTAGAGGTGAGACGTAGCATGTGAGCAGGTCATGGAGAGAGTTGGCTGCTCTCGAATGGTATGCGGTGTACAGTAGCGTTGGCCGCCTCGTCTCCTGTTTCACAAAGCCCAGGAATGCTTTCCTTCCCCGGCAAACAGTTCTGAACTTGCCTGTCGAGCTGCTCTGTCATTACTTAACCCTCCTTCCACGCTCATCCAAACCTAAATCCAATCGGTCTGAGCACTCACACGGTTTGCTCGACAAGAGAAGGAGACTTGCCTGGGTCTTTGGGTACATGGGAACAGACCTCAGTAGGTGGAAAGGAGAAGTAATGGGGGAACCTTCAGGAAGACGTTTATGGAACCTGTGGCAGAACAGAAAGGGGATCGATACGACCCAACAAGAGGTTATTGAGGAACCTTCTTCCAGTTCTGCTCCGGTTACACGACCAGGAACATGGACTGGTGGGGGAACATCGAAAACCACAGCCATTTAAGCAAAATGTTCCTGCGAGATCCAGAGGGGAGCTTCTCGCCAAACTATGATTCTCAAGACGCGCTCCAGTATCAAGAACGGACAAATTAGATTTGGGTGGAACAAGCTCAAAGTCAGAATTTCAGCACTTCCGAAGGACCCGTTTACAAGTGAGACAAGGTTCCGGACGCTGGAGCCCTCATTTCTAGATCACTTGACATCAGTTTCGGGACTCACTTCGGCAATTCCATTTAGTTGAAAATTCGGTGAATTTACCGTTTATCCAACATGCACCGTATTTTGCCGAAAACAGAGATACCGAAGCAGTTATCGTATGTCGGCGAATTCCACCGAAGGAGGGGGGGGGGAATAGGATATCTCAAGGCGGATAAATCAATAAAAATGTAAAAATGCGTCTAAATAAAAAAAAAAGTTCTTAAAAAAAAATAATAAAAATGTTTATTGTAAAAAATAAAAATGATTAATTAAAAAGATATTCCATTTATTACATTGAAACCGATTAGATGTTGAATTTAAATCACTGAAATCAGGGCATGTCGGTGCAATTCGGCGTTCTGGGAACAGATGAATCGTTAGCGCTCTATGGGGACAATGTCGGTGCCGCCGAATGCTGTTAAATCGTACCTCGCTGTCAATTTGCCTGTATTAGGCACAAATACAGCTTAGTGAATACACGAATTGCCTCAAAATTCACGCGCAACGTGTGGTGTCCACAGCACGTCCGTCCGTGCAAACGTATGTTCATTACAACAGGCGTACTTATTGCGTTCGTGTGGCCCCGGCGTTGGGGTCCATTTAATTTCTTGGGAGAAGTTGACCATTCATCAACGTGACCTGCGAGGTGCCCCGTCTGAGGTCCTGGGAGGTCTTTAACCACTCAAGTACCACGGGTCTTTAAAGTCAATGCATTTATGACATAACAGTTACGTCATTGGTCCTTAAGGGGTTAAGACTTGTGTGACAGGTCGCACAGATATTACTATATAGAGATAAATCTCTCCAACCTCCATGTTGTTCTACAGAGTCTTTGGACGGATCTCTGATGGTTTACACAAGGGATCTCCAAACTCTGCCCCCCCCCCAATGTTTCTGAACTTCAACTCCCAGAAATCTCTGACTGTATTAGATGGATGGAGAAGCATGGGAGTTGTAGTTCTGGGGAGCCGGAATTTGGAGATCCCTGGGTTACTCCTCTGGGAAGGTGAAGCAAGATTTGGGGAGAAACTAATTTATTGCTGAGGAGCCGATCAGGAAAAAGTCATTTTTACACCTACTGCTGCCTCCTATACCTTATTTATAATGAGTAACATTGTAACCACATCACGACGGGCCTATATCCCGGCACCTGAAACCTCAGAGAGGTGGATTAATGGGGAAAATCCAGCAAAATGGAAACAGGAGATAAAAACCTAACTTTATTTTTTCTCTTAAAACGCAATAACTTTAAGAAGAAAAACAGCAGCATGTGTTTTATAATGTGTTTTTCTTTGTAATGCTCAAGTAATCTACAGGGTTATTCAGAGAGAGGTGAAAACCAGGAGAAGAGAACAATCTAGACCAAATAGCCGATTTGGAAAGTGAGATAAATGGGAGAAATTTTCTGGTATGGCTATTTTGACCTAGAATTTCCGCTCCTCCAGTCATTCTCCTGGTTTTCACCTCTCTCTGAATAACCCTGCTAGTTACAGCTCGTGTTAGCGGTACTGGCCCTTTAAATCCATTATTAACTTCTTACCAGGAGGGACATATTCCTATTTAGAGGAAAGTCTACAGACTTCTCCCCCCAACCTGCATGAACGTGCGTCACCAGAAATGGAGATTTTTTTTTTCTTTTAACAAAACTCATAGTAATTTGGTTGATGTTTTTAAATTCCCCTCTTCGTTCCGCTTTGGTCCAGGCGATCTTTTCTTGAGCTTTCACAGCACCCGATTCTTTACACGTTGTGTACACAAACTCCCTTTCCAGCTCCATACCTTGCATTCCTCCGGTACCCGGGGGTTAGGAGAGCCGGCGCCTTGATTAAATGTGTCTAGAACTAACGCCATGCTCGATCATGGGACCCCAAAGAGATAGAAAGCTGAGGAGCACGGCGAGCTGCCCCCTTCCTCAACAAAAACAATAACAACGTAGAGTTAAAGCCAACACAGGATGCGTAAAACACACCTACACTGCTTCCTCCAGCTTCCTGGCCACCGCACAGACACGTGCCATGGCCCAGTACCCCTGGCTACGGATTACATATCGAGACGCTACAATGACAACATCTGGTTTGGAGTGGAATAGATCTGCACAAGGAGCGAAGTGTGAGGAGGGAGGGGCGAGCAGTGATAATGAAACCTGGAATCCTAGAGACCTTTGTTTTTAAAGTCCCGGAGTGCGTCCACTTTATAATTGTGTGTTTATACACACACACACACACACACACACACACACACGAAGCTTCACCAGGGTCTGCAACACGTGATTTAATTTCAGATTTTTCAATGTAAACACTCGTTCACGCTGGTTGTTTTAATCGTTAATATTTGCACTAGATGAAAAGCTATCATTCTGAATAATAAATCATTAAAGTTTTTTCAGAGCCGAGTCTGTTATCCATGTGCTTCTAATAATATATAATGAAATGATTGCAAGTAGAAAGATCTTCAGCTTCTCAGATTAATATCTCGCATTAAACTGTTTAATAAATATTTATAATAATAATAAACATCTCTGCCATATTCTTGGATTTGCTTAAAAAAAAAAAAGTTTCTTAGTGAAGTTGTTCCTTTCCTCTCAGCCTGATCACAAACTCACTGCATTCGCGTCACCGGGCCTTTTATTTCTTGGTCGCACTGCTCACACGCCTGCTTTACACACAGGTAGAGGATCGGCATTAAATTATTCCCAGACTTGACCAGTGATACAGGCTGCAGCCATTCTTATCCTCAAGGAAGGGGGTGATGCACTTCGTGCAATGTGCACAAAGACCCCAAGGCCTGTCTGCTGCTCAGAAGGTTTCATTGTCACTGCTCGCCCCTCCCTCCTTGTGCAGATCTATTCCACTCCAAACCATCTTCTACTAATTGAGCTTCTTGAAACTCAGCAGTTATGGTAACACGTTCATTGTTTGGACACAGATTTCCAGAATAACACGGTCTTTCCCTGAGCCATGTTATTTTAGATCATTTTTACTGTAATTAGGTATCTGTAACTTGAATGAAATTTACCAAAAATGTGAAATATTGCATGAATATACAGCCTCGTGCTACATAGCTTTATTTTTGTGGTTCTTACCATTAATATGTGATCTTGAATTTATCTACTCCAGTATTTTGAAATGTATTCGCATTTTTGGGAGTCTTTTATGAAACTTTTGCTGATATTTATTGATTTTTTCAGAGGTAAAGTTTTCCTTTATTATACATGTGATGCGTTTAATGGATGGTTACTCCTAGCACGGCTTAAAATGATATATACAAAGCACGGTGACCCCGGGGTGAACGCGCAGCAGTCACCCTGAGGCTGCACCACTCGAAATACATTTTGAGGGCAGAATGTATCAATCTCCAGACCCCCAGAATTTTTCTTCTTTCTGGGAATTTAATTTCACAAACTGTTCAGTTAAAAATGAACTTTTTGGCTCATTGCATTTTGCTGAAAACAGACCGGCCTCGAGGTTACTCCTTGTTTGCAGCTGTGGAGTCGATTAATATTAACTCCGTGTAACCCATTGCTCAGTCTCCTAGTACAGATTAACTAGTTCCTTGGAAACCTTTATTTTGTGTGTTGTTTCACAGAGGCAGTCACCATTTATAGAGCATCTCCTGTGCAGGAAGCATGAAGTGAACCCGCCGATGACACGTCATGATCCTTTCCTCTACCCAATCCAGCTCCAGACCCCGGCTCCACTCCCGTATCAAGCTCCGGGCCTCTTTCCTCTCCCGCTCCTTTTCTGTACCCGGCCCCAGTTCCCGCTCCTTTTCTGTATCCGGCCCCAGTTCCCGCTCCTTTTCTGTATCCGGCCCCAGTTCCCGCTCCTTTTCTGTATCCGGCCCCAGTTCCCGCTCCTTTTCTGTATCCGGCCCCAGTTCCCGCTCCTCTGCTGTATCCGGCCCCAGTTCCCGCTCCTCTTCTGTATCCGGCCCCAGTTCCCGCTCCTTTTCTGTATCCGGCCCCAGTTCCCACTAATCTGCTGTATCCGGCCCCAGTTCCCGCTCCTCTGCTGTATCCGGCCCCAGTTCCCGCTCCTCTGCTGTATCCGGCCCCGGTTCCCGCTCCTCTTCTGTATCCGGCCCCAGTTCCCGCTCCTCTTCTGTATCCGGCCCCAGTTCCCGCTCCTTTTCTGTATCCGGCCCCAGTTCCGCTCCTCTTCTGTATCCGGCCCCAGTTCCCGCTCCTCTTCTGTATCCGGCCCCAGTTCCCGCTCCTCTTCTGTATCCGGCCCCAGTTCCCGCTCCTCTTCTGTATCCGGCCCCAGTTCCCGCTCCTCTTCTGTATCCGGCCCCAGTTCCCGCTCCTTTTCTGTATCCGGCCCCAGTTCCCGCTCCTCTTCTGTATCCGGCCCCGGTTCCCGCTCCTCTTCTGTATCCGGCCCCAGTTCCCGCTCCTTTTCTGTATCCGGCCCCGGTTCCCGCTCCTCTTCTGTATCCGGCCCCAGTTCCCGCTCCTCTTCTGTATCCGGCCCCAGTTCCCGCTCCTCTTCTGTATCCGGCCCCAGTTCCCGCTCCTCTTCTGTATCCGGCCCCAGTTCCCGCTCCTCTGCTGTATCCGGCCCCGGTTCCCGCTCCTCTGCTGTATCCGGCCCCGGTTCCCGCTCCTCTGCTGTATCCGGCCCAGGTTCCCGCTCCACTGCTGTATCCGGCCCCGGTTCCCGCTCCTCTGCTGTATCCGGCCCAGTTCCCGCTCCTCTTCTGTATCCGGCCCCAGTTCCCGCTCCTCTGCTGTATCCGGCCCCGGTTCCCGCTCCTCTGCTGCACCCGGCTCCCGCTCCTCTGCTGCACCCGGCTCCCGCTCCTCTGCTGCACCCGGCTCCCGCTCCTCTGCTGCACCCGGCTCCCGCTCCTCTGCTGCACCCGGCTCCCGCTCCTCTGCTGCACCCGGCTCCCGCTCCTCTGCTGCACCCGGCTCCCGCTCCTCTGCTGCACCCGGCTCCCGCTCCTCTGCTGCACCCGGCTCCCGCTCCTCTGCTGCACTCGGCGCCCGCTCCTCTGCTGCAACCGGCGCCCGCTCCTCTGCTGCACCCGGCGCCCGCTCCTCTGCTGCACCCGGCGCCCGCTCCTCTGCTGCACCCGGCGCCCGCTCCTCTGCTGCACCCGACGCCCGCTCCTCTGCTGCACCTGGCGCCCTCTCCTCTGCTATACCCGGCGCCCGCTCCTCTGCTGTACCCGGCGCCCGCTCCTCTGCTACACCCGGCTCCCGCTCCTCTGCTGCAACCGGCTCCTGCTCCTCTTCTGTATCCAACTCCTCGTCCTGTTATCCAGCTCCAAGTCCCGCTCACCTCCTGTATCCATTTAAGTGGTCGCGGTGGCAGAAGTCTACCCCCAACTATTCCCGGCCGCTGAAGGCTGTCAGTGACATCAACTCACCAATCTTTGTCTATAATTAGGTCATTTTCGTTTCTTATTAATTAGGTATTTTCACTTTAAGTCTGAACCTCCAATTCACAGTTTAGCAGGTAGACCCCATTTAGCACATTTATTTGACACATACTCTTTACGTGTTTCTCTGCGCCAAGATCTCTCCTTCTATAATGCACCCTTATTAAAAATGCATGAGACAGGGCCGGACGATCCTCCTGTCTGATGCGGGAAACTCGTGGTATAGGTCATTGTGGAAACCAACGTCGGGAAAATGGTTTAAAAATAAATCCTAATATTCCGAGGGAGAAGAGTAACACAGCTCAGTATTTCCATGAATCTCAGTGGGTTATACCCTTAGAATGTCCTCTTTCCTACTTCCTAAAGCAACACGAGTCTCTCCAGGTGTGAAAAGGTAAAGAATTACATTTTAAGCCAGGTCTTTGACTATAGTGCAGCTACTTTCCTGTTTACAGCAGAGCTTATGGTCTTCACATACGAAAAACTCACAACGCCTGCGCAGAACGGAGCTGCACGAGCATGCACAGATCTGATCCACAGTGGCCTTTCTGAGATCGATCACATATAGTGATATCAGCCGCTCTGTGTGTGTGTGACATCACTAGTAGCAAGTAGTAACTAGCAGCCAGGGAATTCAAATCCTGGCTGCTGGTGACGCATGCTGGGGGGGGGGATGCGTTAAACACACTTATCCTGGCGCTAACGCTTACATATCGAGGCGCTACATTAGCGCCAACAATGGAATCGAGCCCTCAGAATGCGGCACTGACCTTTTCAGGAATATAATGTGGGGGATATTCCATTCCTGACGCTACCCCCCCGTTTGCGCATCAGTTTTGCGCTAGTTTCCTGTACTTTGCGCTTCCTGTACTTGGCATGGGGAGAGCAAACGTACATTTCGAGAAGTGAGGTATTTCCCCGTTAGCGTCCCCATGTTAGCGTAAAATAGGGCCCTTTGATTCCAGACCCTATGGCTGTGATCAGATGAGTGCACCGATCGTGCACAGTGCGTCCGTTGAAACAGATGCACTTTGTAACGGGTGAGATTGTGGTTACATTGTATCGGTTAGTTATGGAACACGTAGCTGTAAGCGGGGGTGCATCTACATCAATGTCATTTTGGAGTCCGTTGCAACGTGCGTTGCTTGTGCGTGAACACACAGCATCACTAAACAGATGCACTTTGTAACGGGTGAGATTGTGGTTACATTGTATCGGTTAGTTACGGAGCACGTAGCTGTAAGCTGGGGGTGCATCTACATCAATGTCATTTTGGAGTCCGTTGCAACGTGCGTTGCTTGTGCGTGAACAAGTGCGCACGTGCTTCGTGTGTTGTTCTTCATTGACTCCTTTGAAAAGCTACAACGGACAGCAAACAGTGCGGTCAGACATACGTACTACGAGCGCTCGTCTAACCACAGCCTAATTTATCAACAATACCAAGAAACTGATTGACAAACACAATAAATCAAAGCCCTCTCTGTATCAGCATCACTAAATACTGCAGCAACATAAACCAAACAAACACAGCAATAAAAAAAAACAATGCCTTTAAAGGAACACTCTAGGCTAAAAATCCCCCCCCCCTTTTTTTATACATTAAAATATACCTATTCCCTACCTAGTTATTCAGTATATATATATATATTTTAATGTGATACTTACCCTAAAAACCACTTGTTTCCAACGGCGTCTTTTTTTTAAATTATTTTATACTCACCTCCCTCCTCTTCCGCTCCCGTCCTGTTAGAGCTTGAACTTGGCTAATGGTTAACGTGAGAAGCGCGCATGCGCGCCTCTCACGTAAGCCAGCCAATCAGCAGGCTTCCTCTTCTTCTTTGATTAGTGTTACGTGCAACACTAATCAGCCGCTGCCGCCAGCTACTGCGGCAAGTTGGAGACGTCTTTGCGCTGAAAACGCGATGACGTCTCCTACTCGGCAATAGTCTGCAGAAGCGGGAAATATGAATCCCGCTCTGCTGACTGACAGCTGGGAGGGCGGAGTAAAGTCCTCCGCGTCTCTCAGCTGTTTTAGCAGATAGGCTGAGTGGAGGGAGGGGGGAAAGACAAGGGCGTACTCAGGGCATCATGACCACCTAAAAAAGCTTTGGTAGTCATGTTGCCTCTAGAGTATCCCTTTATAACATATACACATTTCTAAATGTTCTTTTGTCACCAATTTTTTAAGTGGATATACAAAAAAAGAGACGGAAAAGAGACATTTGATGTCACTCTTAGGTTAGGGGCTCCTCCATATATTCAGGTTGTGCGGGTGTCTTTTTAGGGGCTCCTCCATATATTCAGGTTGTGCGGGTGTCTTTTTAGGGGCTCCTCCATATATTCAGGGTGTGTGGGTGTCTTTTTAGGGGCTCCTCCATATATTCAGGTGCGGGTATCTTTTTAGGCTCGTCCATATATTCAGGTGTGTGGGTGTCTTTTTAGGGGCTCCTCCATATATTCAGGTGTGCGGGTGTCTTTTTAGGGGCTCCTCCATATATTCAGGGTGTGCGGGTGTCTTTTTAGGGGCTCCTCCATATATTCAGGGTGTGCGGGTGTCTTTTTAGGGGCTCCTCCATATATTCAGGGTGTGCGGGTGTGTTTTTAGGGGCCCCTCCATATATTCAGGGTGTGCGGGTGTCTTTTTAGGGGCTCCTCCATATATTCAGGGTGTGCGGGTGTCTTTAGGGGCTCCTCCATATATTCAGGGTGTGCGGGTGTGTTTTTAGGGGCCCCTCCATATATTCAGGGTGTGCGGGTGTCTTTAGGGGCTCCTCCATATATTCAGGGTGTGCGGGTGTGTTTTTAGGGGCCCCTCCATATATTCAGGGTGTGCGGGTGTAAAACAGAGCTGCAGAGCAATAAAACTCCCAGCAAGGAGTCTGTAAACTAAAATAAATGTTGTCAGAAACCATGCGTTGTAAATTAGACCCTTTGCCCGTGTTCTAAACCATTGATCAGCATCCTTGACCCACCAGATGCTTTGGAACTACATCTCCCATAATGCCCAACCACTCAATCGGTTAGCTATGCCTCAATGGAAATCTAGTTCCAAAATATGTGGAGGGCCAAGGTTGCGGAAACCTGTAGTAAACAACATTTTTATTCATATAAACGTCTCTGATGTGGCAAGACGTTCTCTAAAAATAGGAATAAACCTGTGTATGGCCCCGCCTCCTGCGCCATTCCCTAAAATACAGGTGTCACTCTCTGAGCCTTTTGAAACATTGGGAGAATAAAGACAATAAATAGATAAAATAGATATGCACGGCTTTCTTATTGCCTGAAGAGGTGACCCTACAGCAAGGACTATATATACAGTGAAGAATGTGTAGACTCTGGGAGCGGTTATATATACCCCTGTGGGCTGTGGGGGGGCCCTGGAGCAGTTATATATACCCCCTGTGGGCTGTGTGGACTCCAATAGCGGTTATATATACCCCTGTGGGCTGTGTGGCCCCTGGGAGCGGTTATATATATATACCATATACCCCTGTGGGCTGTGTGGCCCCCCGGAAGCGGTTATACATACCCCCTGTGGGCTGTGTGGCCCCCTGGGAGCAGTTACATATACCCCTGTGGGCTGTGTGGCCCCTGGGAGCGGTTACATATACCCCTGTGGGCTGTGTGGCCCCTGGGAGCGGTTACATATACCCCCTTGTGGGCTGTGTGGCCCCTGGAGCGGTTACATATACCCCTGTGGGCTGTGTGGCCCCTGGGAGAGGTTACATATACCCCTGTGGGCTGTGTGGCCCCTGGGAGCGGTTACATATACCCCTGTGGGCTGTGTGGCCCCTGGGAGCGGTTACATATACCCCTGTGGGCTGTGTGGCCCCTGGGAGCGGTTACATATACCCCTGTGGGCTGTGTGGTGGCCCTTGGAAGCGGTTACATATACCCCCTGTGGGCTGTGTGACCCCTGGGAGCGTTACATATACCCTGGGGCTGGGCTGTGTGGCCCCTGGGAGAGGTTACATATACCCCTGTGGGCTGTGTGGCCCCTGGGAGCGGTTACATATACCCCTGTGGGCTGTGTGGCCCCTGGGAGCGGTTACATATACCCCTGTGGGCTGTGTGGCCCCTGGGAGAGGTTACATATACCCCCTGTGGGCTGTGTGGCCCCTGGGAGCGGTTACATATACCCCTGTGGGCTGTGTGGCCCCTGGGAAGCGGTACATATACCCCTGTGGGCTGTGTGGCCCCTGGGAGAGGTTACATATACCCCTGTGGGCTGTGGGGGCCCCTGGGAGCGGTTACATATACCCCTGTGGGCTGTGTGGCCCCTGGGAGCGGTTACATATACCCCTGTGGGCTGTGTGGCCCCTGGGAGAGGTTACATATACCCCTGTGGGCTGTGTGGCCCCTGGGAGAGGTTACATATACCCCCTGTGGGCTGTGTGGCCCCTGGGAGCGGTTACATATACCCCCTGTGGGGGACCCTGGAAGCGGTTACCCCCTGTGGGCTGTGTGGCCCCTGTAAACCTCTCACGCTGCAGCAATATGACACCCTGACCTCACAGGCCCCATACAGCTGCGGCCTCATATCGCCTCATATCCCTCCTTGCCTGGGCCCTCCCCTTACTTCTTCCCCGCCCAGCGCCATTGACTCTAAGCATAGAACTAATCCCGCCCCATCCAGCCGCTAGCCGCCTATTGGCCCCGGCTCCTGTCAGCCTGCGGGGATGGGCGGGGTCTAGCCAGGGCTAGTACACTGTAGTGAGCCCGAGCAGAGGGAATAAGGCCGCGGGGGCGCGCGGGGCACAGAGTGGCGGTGCGCGCTCCCGCCCAGACCCGCAGCCAGGGCTGCCCCTCCCGGGAGCCCCCCCAAATCTCTGGAGAGGGGAGAACCCCGGAGCGCGCGGCAAACCCTCACCCTACCCTCCCGGGGGCCACCCGGACGCGAGTCAGTGTCACCCGTCCCCACCCGGCAAGTGGTCCCGCGCGGTCACTCACCTCCCCTGGTGGCGGGCGCGCGCTCCGGGGTGCGTGCCGGGGGGTGCGGGGGTCCCGCGGGGGCTCAGGGCCCTCACCCCCTCCTCGTCTCCCCGCTGCCAGCTGTGAGCGCCATCTTCCTCGAGCAGCACAGGAAATGACGGCACTACCGGCAGCAGCAGCCCGGGCCCCCGGCACCGGACAGGGGGGGGCGGCACGACGGCTCCCAGCAGCCCCTGCGCCTACAGTAACCTCTGCGCCGCCACAGCCAGTAACCCCTGCGCCGCCAGAGCCAGTAACCCCTGCACCTCCACAGCCAGTAACCCCTGCGCCGCCACAGCCAGTAACCTCTGCGCCTCCACAGCCAGTAACCCCTGCACCTCCAGAGCCAGTAACCTCTGCGCCTCCACAGCCAGTAACCCCTGCACCTCCAGAGCCAGTAACCTCTGCGCCTCCACAGCCAGTAACCCCTGCACCTCCAGAGCCAGTAACCCCTGCACCTCCACAGCCAGTAACCCCTGCGCCGCCACAGCCAGTAACCTCTGCGCCTCCACAGCCAGTAACCCCTGCACCTCCAGAGCCAGTAACCCCTGCGCCGCCACAGCCAGTAACCTCTGCGCCTCCACAGCCAGTAACCCCTGCGCCTCCAGAGCCAGTAACCCCTGCGCCTCCAGAGCCAGTAACCCCTGCGCCTCCAGAGCCAGTAACCCCTGCGCCTCCAGAGCCAGTAACCCCTGCGCCTCCAGAGCCAGTAACCTCTGCGCCTCCACAGCCAGTAACCCCTGCACCTCCAGAGCCAGTAACCCCTGCGCCGCCACAGCCAGTAACCTCTGCGCCTCCACAGCCAGTAACCCCTGCGCCTCCAGAGCCAGTAACCCCTGCGCCTCCAGAGCCAGTAACCCCTGCGCCTCCAGAGCCAGTAACCCCTGCGCCTCCAGAGCCAGTAACCCCTGCGCCTCCAGAGCCAGTAACCTCTGCACCTCCACAGCCAGTAACCCCTGCGCCTCCACAGCCAGTAACCCCTGCGCCTCCAGAGCCAGTAACCCCTGCGCCGCCACAGCCAGTAACCCCTGCGCCTCCACAGCCAGTAACCTCTGCGCCTCCACAGCCAGTAACCCCTGCACCTCCACAGCCAGTAACCCCTGCACCTCCACAGCCAGTAACCCCTGCGCCTCCAGAGCCAGTAACCCCTGCGCCTCCAGAGCCAGTAACCCCTGCGCCTCCAGAGCCAGTAACCTCTGCGCCTCCAGAGCCAGTAACCCCTGCACCTCCAGAGCCAGTAACCCCTGCGCCGCCACAGCCAGTAACCTCTGCGCCTCCACAGCCAGTAACCCCTGCGCCTCCAGAGCCAGTAACCCCTGCGCCTCCAGAGCCAGTAACCTCTGCACCTCCACAGCCAGTAACCCCTGCACCTCCACAGCCAGTAACCCCTGCGCCGCCACAGCCAGTAACCCCTGCGCCTCCACAGCCAGTAACCCCTGCACCTCCACAGCCAGTAACCCCTGCGCCTCCACAGCCAGTAACCTCTGCACCTCCACAGCCAGTAACCCCTGCACCTCCACAGCCAGTAACCCCTGCACCTCCAGAGCCAGTAACCTCTGCACCTCCACAGCCAGTAACCCCTGCACCTCCACAGCCAGTAACCCCTGCACCTCCAGAGCCAGTAACCCCTGCACCTCCAGAGCCAGTAACCCCTGCACCTCCAGAGCCAGTAACCCCTGCACCTCCAGAGCCAGTAACCCCTGCGCCTCCAGAGCCAGTAACCCCTGCGCCTCCAGAGCCAGTAACCCCTGCGCCGCCAGAGCCAGTAACCCCTGCGCCGCCAGAGCCAGTAACCCCTGCGCCGCCAGAGCCAGTAACCCCTGCGCCGCCAGAGCCAGTAACCCCTGCGCCTCCAGAGCCAGTAACCCCTGCGCCTCCAGAGCCAGTAACCCCTGCGCCTCCAGAGCCAGTAACCCCTGCGCCTCCAGAGCCAGTAACCCTGCGCCGCCAGAGCCAGTAACCCCTGCGCCGCCAGAGCCAGTAACCCCTGCGCCGCCAGAGCCAGTAACCCCTGCGCCGCCAGAGCCAGTAACCCCTGCGCCGCCAGAGCCAGTAACCCCTGCGCCGCCAGAGCCAGTAACCCCTGCGCCGCCAGAGCCAGTAACCCTGCGCCTCCACAGCCAGTAACCCCTGCGCTGCCACAACCATTTATTTCTTTTCATCCACAGCAAAAAGACTTTTAATGAATTGTTTTTGAAATGTGAGATTATTTTCTTGGTAGGCAAAGTTTTTGATTCTCAGTTTTTTTTTTCTTCTTCAGTCCGGCTGCATACTTCAGTGGTGCCGTCACCTATTTCGGCGACCTCGGGGGGGGGGGGTGCCGCATCTGGCAAGGTTTCTTTTTCCTTCCTTTTGATGGAGCTGAAACCCCATTGTTTTTTTTTTTTTTATTTTTTTTCTCTTCGTTAGTCGGCCTGTACATTGTTCGACCTGGGTCGTCCACAGATGCTTCCAGTGGACGGATCTGGTTGTGCGACGGCATTGTCCGCAGTCGACAGACCAAGTCATTCGTCCACCTACGGACCCAGTGGACGGCCAGCCTAATGCCCAATGATGCCGCCGTACCAGACAGTCAGATTTCCATAAGGACCTAACTCGTGGTGAGGTCATAGTTTGACATATGACATTCATGGGATCCTCTTACGTAATGACGCCACCCTTTCTCTCTAATTTTTCAATAAAAGCTAACCAGCTCATAGAGATGAAAACCTACTTCTGTGTATCCGTGTGTGATATTTCTTGTGCCCCAATATCGGCCAAGGCAATCGTTGAAAGCCATGGTGGACATTGTCGCCGGAGCCCAGGAAACTGTCACATAGAGGTTCCTCTTAGGCCCGTGTCAGACGAACCCAGTGATCATGTCAGTGTTGCCGCACATTTTAATGTCTGTTGTAGCATAAAATTATGATCAATAGAGACCCACGCTCTAAGTACGTGCGCACAGAAGTGCGCACGCACAACGCACGCGGCACCGGACGCAATTTAGTCAAGAACGTCAAATCGCTAGGTCGGACACACAGAGTGCGCCACGTCCGCGTAGCTTTGTGTGTGTGCGATGGAACGTAGTCAGACGGACTGCATTTTTGAATCCAGCATTTTTGATGGACAAAATGGTTTTTCATATCAATTTTTTTCATATTCATTTTATTTCCCATCTACATCGAAGAAAACGTCGGTCAAAAAAAAAACGGACCGTGTGGTGTCTACAGTATCATCAGTCAGAAAGTGTATCAGTTGTGCACAGACGCACAGTGTGCTCAGAATGCGTTCATCTGACATTAGCCTTAACGGGTAGATTCCATATAGATACAGTTCAGATGTCCCATTTTATGTATCAGTGTGACATTAGGACAGGGCTCAAAATTTCAAGTCCCAAGCTAATAGCCAGACCTTAAGAGTTACTCGCCACCAGTTGCCCCACCTACCCTGCCCTGAACTCCGCCCCTAAACACACCCTCTTAAATTATTTTATGAAATTACACTGTTAAAAGATTTATTCAGAATAAAGCTACAAAAATAAATAACATTAATACCCAGGCACCAGATACTGTCCCCCAGCTCAGGGATATGCCCCCCAGTTTATGGATATGCCCCCCAGTTTATGGATATGCCCCAGCACATGGATTTGCCCCAGCACATGGATTTGCCCCCCAATTTATGGATATGCCTCAGCACATGGATAATGCCCCAGCTCATGGATATGCTCCAGCTCGCTCATGGATATGCCTCAGCTCACACATGGATATGCCCCAGCTCTCACATGGATTTGCCCCAGCGCACTCATGGATTTGCCCCAGCTCACACATGGATTTGCCCCAGCTCACACATGGATATGCCCCAGCTCACACATGGATATGCCCCAGCTCACTCATGGATATGCCCCAGCTCATGGATATGCCCCAGCTCGCTCATGGATATGCCCCAGCTCTCAGATGGATTTGCCCCAGCTCTCAGATGGATTTGCTCCAGCTCTCACATGGATTTGCCCCAGCGCACTCATGGATTTGCCCCAGCTCACACATGGATTTGCCCCAGCTCATGGATATGCCCCAGCTCACTCATGGATATGCCCCAGCTCATGGATATGCCCCAGCTCGCTCATGGATATGCCCCAGCTCTCAGATGGATTTGCCCCAGCTCGCTCATGGATATGCCCCAGCTCGCTCCTGGATATGCCTCAGCAGCTCATGGATATGCCTCAGCTCACCTGCCGCCGCCGCGTTCGTCTCCCTCTGAGCCTGCGTCCGGCGGCAGGAAGCTTGGGCACTCGCTTGGGGAGCCACGTGACCGCGATCTCGCGAGATCGCGGTCACGTGGCTCCCCCAGGCGAGTGCCCAAGCTCCTTGCCGCCAGACGCACGCTCAGAGGGAGACGAACGCGGCGGCGGCAGGTGAGCTGGGGCATATCATCATGGGGCATTCGCTCCATAAGACGCACCCACTTTTCCCCCCTCTTTTTGGGGGGAGAAAAGTGCGTCTTATGGAGCGAAAAATATGGTAATTCATCATGCTGCCTGCGTGTGAATTCCCGCTCGCCCTCAATTGATTTCCACTCGCCAAATGCGAGCAGGCGAGTGGAAATTTTGAGGGTTGCATTAGGATATTATTTAACAATTGCTGTCGCCGATGACCCTCCTCATGCGCGGTCTGGATTGGGACACCTTTTTTGATTGCTAAATAGTGGCTGAATTTGGTACATACTAGTGTATTTAGTTAGCCCCTATTTAAAATGCCCTTAGGACATTAATTGTAAACAATGGTTGTAGCAGATGACCCTCATCATGTACAGGCGGGATGGAGCAGAGGTAACATCACTGGTCCTATAACCGTGGAGACACAGGTTTGAATCCCGGCCAGAGCACCTCTCCACTAAGTGTCCTTGGGCAAGACAGCTAACGGTACATACTCGCCTTCCACACAATATCGGCTGTGGAGTCCAGTGGTAACGTCTCTACCTTTTCGACCGTGGAGAAGTAATTCAATATACCATTCAGCGCATCACTTCAATACAACTGTGGAGAAGCAAGTCTCGACGTTACGAGAAGTGGGTCCAACCGAACCACCAGGTCGCTGCTCTACAATCATGGAAAGACGACTCTATCCCACCACCAGCGAGTGTCCTTGGGCAAGAAACCTAACGATACGGATGCCCCAACCTCACAAAATACTTGTACATCTCATAGATTGTAAGCTCCCTTGGGAACAGGGTCCCCCTGAATCAGGTCATCATCCATGTGTGATATTCTAATGTATTAACCCTTGTACACTGATCTTGTAAAGCGCTGCGGAATATGCGGCGCTATATAAATTAAGGATAATAATTATTGGTAAGTTGTCTGTGACAACCATGAACTATATGTACTGGTGAGTGGATACATGTAACGAATTAATTAGTATTCTGAGTATATGTTACTAGCTATTGCTAATGATAATTTATTAGCTACCAATTAGTCTTATGGGTCTCGTGGTTCTGTTTGTTGATGGATTTTGTATTTAATTCCATTAATCCAGGATGTTATAATTGATCTGGTATGCAATCATTGCCCTTTGTTATGAGTTTAAGGCTGGGGTCAGACTAGCGCATTTTTAACATGCATTTAGGCGCACTTAATCACGGCCGCAGTAGCAGCAAATGACGGCCAATATACGAAGTACGGTTGCAAAAAAGTCCGGCCGCGCAACGCAAGTGGAAATGAACACATTTTTTCGAGAATGCAGAACCGCTAGTACTGTCGTACAGAGTGCGCTGCGTCCGCTAGTGGCGTGTGTGCGTGATTAGGAGACGTCAGACGCTGCTCATGTTTGGCCAACATAACGTCCAGACGCAAAAAGTGTTTTATTGACGATCCATAAAATATCGTGCACGAAAATGCGCATCGTATGACCGTTTTCGTGCATTCCGTGAAAAAATATAGCAATGCGTTCGGACGCACTTTTTGACGGTCGCTGCGAATAATGCGTTCGTTTGACCCTAGGCTTATTCTTATTTTCGAATTTTTTTTTTTTTTTTTTACAGTGTACATATATATGTTAGTATCCCCCCCCCATCTTAAGGTGGGATGGTTTTGTGTATCAGATTAGTAGGTGGACGTGTTAAGACTGTTTCCCAAACATTTGCTCTGGACCCGCCGACGGGCGAGGTTTGCCAGATATCTGAAGCACAGCTGATATGATTTTCTGCTCCGTTATTGCAAGATTCAGTCTGCTTTTCCCAAGGTTATTTGTAAAATCTGGCCTGTTGTGGGTCCCGAGGACTGAAACCCTGGATAGAGGGTCCTGCACATGGGAGCTTACAATCTAAGGGAGTGTGATACAAGTCGTGTTTAACAGATCTTGTATCAATTCTCTCAGTATGATTGTAAAAACACTACATTTTCAATAAAAACTGTCAAAAATAAACAAATATATGTATATATAAATGCATATAAATGTTTTTCCACAATTTATGTTTATTTCAAAACAAAAGAGCAGATACAGAAAAAAAAAACAAAGAGTTATGCTTATTTTTCTGTATTTTGATTTTACAGCCCTTGATAAAGTCTAAGGACGAAACGCGTTGGGCAATTTTATAATTGTGCAATAAATTTCATATTTTACTTACCTTCCCGATTTAATCATTTTATTTGGTTCGTGATTATTGGAGATTATCCAGTATCGAGACTCCGGGACGCCCATGTTCCAGAGAATCGTCTACCTCAAATCCACTGGGGTTCATCCCACCCAGTAAAGGGTCAGAAAAGCCCCTCAAATTTATATTTCTTCTATTGATCCAAGGAGAGTGGGAATACCTCCGGGAGGAGTCGACCCAACATCAAAGATAAGTACCCTGCACCATTTTTACCTTTTATATCCTGTATTTGTAAAATCTGGCCTGTTAGAGGGTCCGGAGGACAGGTTTGGGAAACACTGGTCTAACCCCTAGATACCTGATACTGAGTATTGCCCAGTGAGAGTCTTTTATTTTGAGTAGTGCACAAGTAATCAAATCTGCTCCCCCTCTGCATGAAATAGTAATATGTGTCCAGGAAAACATGGCCGACCTGGCAACCCTATTCTACTCCCCCTCTGCATGAAATAGTAATATGTGTCCAGGAAAACATGGCCGACCTGGCTGCCCTATTCTACTCCTATTCTGCATGAAATAGTAATATGTGTCCAGGAAAATATGGGCGACCTGGCAACCCTATTCTGCTCCCCCACTGCATGGAACAGCAGTATGTATCCAGCAAAACATGGCCGACCTGGCAACCCTATTCTACTCCCCCTCTGCATGAAATAGTAATATGTGTCCAGGAAAACATGGCCGACCTGGCTGCCCTATTCTACTCCCTTTCTGCATGAAATAGTAATATGTGTCCAGGAAAACATGGCCGACCTGGCAACCCTATTCTACTCCCCCTCTGCATGAAATAGTAATATGTGTCCAGGAAAACATGGCCGACCTGGCTGCCCTATTCTACTCCCTTTCTGCATGAAATAGTAATATGTGTCCAGGAAAACATGGCCGACTTGGCAACCCTATTCTACTCCCCCTCTGCATGAAATAGTAATATGTGTCCAGGAAAACATGGCCGACCTGGCTGCCCTATTCTACTCCCTTTCTGCATGAAATAGTAATATGTGTCCAGGAAAACATGGCCGACCTGGCAACCCTATTCTGCTCCCCCTCTGCATGAAATAGTAATATGTGTCTAGGAAAACATGGCCGACCTGGCAACACTATTCTACTCCTATTCTGCATGGAACAGCAGTATGTATCCAGCAAAACATGGCCGACCTGACAACCCTATTCTGCTCCCCCTCTGCATGGAATACTAATATGTGTCCAGGAAAACATGGCCGACCTGGTGACCCTAATGCTCACTCTTCATTAAGCACAGGTCCATTCACTCTTCCAGGGACAGAAATCCAGAGCCCCGTTCAATACCTCAGCAGCTGCCGAATTGCTGCAGTGCAGCAATTCAGTTTGCTGCAGCAGTATCATTGAACGCTTTGGATGCGAATTTCGAAGTAAAATGGCCGACGATTTCTTAATGAAAGATTCCGATTGTTTTTGTATGACTCGGACAACAGTTGAGGTATATAATATATGATCAAGAAAAGCAGTCAGCACAATTTCGTTTTGTATGCACACACCACAAATGATAGGTTTACTTCTGAAACAAAATATAATTGAGCTGTAATATATGTCTATGTGCAGGGGTAAATAATAAATAAATATTTTGTGCTTTGGTGAACAAAAACCTCAAAATTAACATTGCCGTACGGAATTGTTACTTGCTTCATGGCGGCGGCCATCTTTACTACGTCACACTCAGCTACTCGCAGCATCTCCTCGGGTCGCTGCAAGTGCTGATCGCTGATCGTCAGAACGGCGTTCAATGGCAAGTTGCTAACTTAGCACTTGCAGCAGCTGAGGTATTGAACGCGCCTCAGATGTGTCATGGCGGGTTGGGGATTTTTGGATCTTGGCAGGTAATGATAGTCTGTCGAATCATGGTTGCGTCCAGGTGCTTCTTCCTCATCTATGGTTGATATACATACTGACGTGCCTCCCGGCGTCTGTCGCAGCGTTGTGTTGCTGCGACGGGGCTAGCCGTACGCTGTTGTATGCACACAAATTGCGTGCGCAACAGCGGCCATGCTGCGGCTGTGCTGCAAGCCTCCCCGCCGAAGCACTACGACACGCGTTCGACGGGACTGCAAACCGCAATCCTCCATAGGAGGATCGAGCCTTGCAGCGCTGAGTACACTATCTGTGCTCAGCAAGGTGGCCAGACGGGTGTCAGAGTGGAAGGAAAGTCCACTCTCACAGACGTTCCTTCAGCTCTTAAAAACATTCCTCTGACACTCTACTATCAATACCCCAAATACCGGCGAATTGACAGCGTAATACGGTGCAGTTCTCTGCGGTTCGCCATTCTTCGGTCGGTGCAGTTCTCTGCGGTTCGCCATTCTTCGGTGCAGTTCTCTGCGGTTCGCCATTCTTCGGTGGCAGCGAAATTGTTCCATA
This sequence comes from Leptobrachium leishanense, assembly GCA_009667805.1. Lineage (NCBI taxonomy): Eukaryota > Metazoa > Chordata > Amphibia > Anura > Megophryidae > Leptobrachium > Leptobrachium leishanense. Next base: position 111,446,104 of record CM019072.1, read on the forward strand.
GAGAAGTAATGGTTAATCTATTCAGAGAACGCCGAACAGCACTGAAGTGTCAGGAAAATGCCCTGATTTTCTGTGGTTCAGTTCAACAGTTACAAGCATTTTATAAAGCGCCAACAGATTCCTTAGAGCTGTACAAGTTTTAAACAGGTTGAATCCCATAGGTATTCAATGTAAATAAAATTATCGTTTTTCTTTTTTTTTATTCTTCTCATTATCAGCAAACCGTCTTTTTATGTATTTGAACACCTTTTATGTATTTTTTTTTATGTTTTTAAGATTAAACTTTTGATTCCCAATTTTGTTTTTAAAAAAAAGTGTTTTTTTTAAAAAAAATTCTGTACCGGAGCTTTTTAATTTTTAGTTTTTTTGGGGGCCTTTTTTTATTATTTAGACACCTTTTTAAAGCATTTTTACTGGTTTAAACACCTATTAGAAGAATAACAGAGATCTGTTGTTATTTTCTGCAGTTCGGCGACGTTCAGCGGTCACTTCGGCGGCTCCTTGTTCAGCGCACTTGCGTTGAATAGTGAATTCATCGCAGGGTCGGCAAAATGAAATTTGCCGAATGAGAAATCACTGAACCTTCACTGAAATTCCGGTGTTTTCTGAATAACCCCTTCTGTACATGCAACATGAGGTACAGGAAGAGAGTATAAAAAGAATAAATACTTATTAAATATTCACACTATATCAATGAAGGTGAACCTTGGCTCCCCAGATGTTTCAGAACTATGTGTTCCATGATGCTTAGTTTCACACATAAGCCTGGCAGAGCATTGTGGGACATGTAGATCAGAAACATCTGGGGTGCCAAGGTTAATCATCACCTCAATATATACTGTCGTGGAAATTTTATTATGTGGACATTATATTCTAGGATGTGCGTGTTTTATAAATTGTCATCTGTCTCCCTGTGTTGGATTTGAATGTGGTTTTAAATCCAAACCAGCGGCAAAACCGTCAGTATGAAAACTTTCTTTTGGGTTTAGAGACATACCTGCTTTTAAGACATTTAAGCCTTGTCTCAACACTGGTACCGTGTTGAGATAATAACTGTATTTGTCCCCGCAGATATGTCAATAACCCGTAGGAACAAGTAGATTGATCTTCACTCAGATACTGATCACTCTGAGCAGTATCTGAATGGGGTCCGTATTGACGAGTGACGGGGGAGGGGGACAAACATGGCTGACGGGGATCATGGAGATGGCTCAGGGATGAGTCATCTCCAGGAGGCCGGTCGGTCATTCTGGTCCACGCCCCTGTCCTTTTGATATGTAAATGTAATTACTGGGCAACCTGGCTTTCTGTTGTACAGCCAGGGGGCTACTGGGCGTGTGCGATTGTCTAATAAATTAAACAATCCAGGAGCCACAGCTCACTTGGCCGCAGGATTTTCCAGCTTGAAGCAGCGTGTTTGTCTGATTCCTGTTGGGATAGAGAAGTACTTCGTTCTTATACAGAAAGAGCTAGATATAGCGTGTATTTTTATAGTGACGGATTTGTTTGTACTGGGCGCACTTTAATACTGAAGTGTACCTTTTTAATGCACCAGGACTTTATGCGCAAACACCAAACTTTCCATAACAATTGGCGAGCCTTGTATTAGGAGCTGACGTGGATTCCAGAGCAGCTTGCCAAGGGAGGGAGATTGGATTCTTGGTTTTGGACAACCAGAAAAAGCCGGCGAAGTTGGTAAGACTTTCTTTTCAGTTTTTGAAATTTCTGTTGTCCTAGAACCAGCATCTGGTCTCTCTGCAAGCTGTTGCGGTAATCCGCGCCCAGCAAAAGAATCTTTCTTTTTGCTTTTTCACTCTTTGTGTATAAGGACAGGGGATTAATATCTGTACATAGAGGGATAGGGGTATTGGCTGGGGATAGAGTCTATATTTTGCAAATCCCTGGTCAATACAGCCAAGAGGGTCTTTGTACGGGGTTTATGTATGGAGTTTGCTGGATGTTTTAAAAGTGTGACTGGGTTATTTTCATAGTGCTGGTCACCGTGTGAAATAACTTTTAGTGGTGGATCTGAAGTTGATTGTGACGTGTGGGGTGATCATTACAGGGTATCGTTTTTGTTGCAACTTTTATGTTTGTAAGAGGTGGTTTTGGTTTGTAAAGGCAGCATTTCCTTCGTTAGCATTTGCACAGGAGAGACCGCAAGTGAAGGATTTTTATGCTGCTTGCTCCAATTTTCAGGAGTAGGGCACAGGGAATAGGAAGAAACTGTTTTGTTTAATTTGGGTTTTTATTGCTGGATTTTGGAGACACTATTTTGTCATCCTTTGTGTGACACCATGTGCTCACCCACCATCTTGTTGAAGCTCAACCCACCATCTTGTTGAAGCTCAACCCACCATCTTGTTGAAGCTCAACCCACCATCTTGTTGGAGCTCAACCCACCATTTTGTTTGTAGTTAAATTTTTGTTTGTTCTCAGGTTTAACTATTTTTGTATTTTTATACAGGAAGCAGATTTCAGTAAAGCGGTTGCGGTTTTTATACTAAATTTTGAGTTTAAGTGAAATCTTTACTTTGTACTGAGCTTCGTTAGGTAGTAAGACCAAGTTTAACTAAGAGTTTTTGTACCTTTAGTGGTGATTTTATTTTTTTTATTGGTATTTCAGTAGAAAAGAAAGATTTGTTTTTTTTAAAAAAAAAAATATATATATTTTTATATTTACTTTCCATAGGCAGATTGTGCAAGCGAGAATAACACGCTGTTATGGGTTCATAGTTACTTTGCGCAGCGAGTAGTTTCAGACGGTTTGTTAGCTTCATTTGGTGACAGTGATTCAGGAGTTGTAATGAGGCATCGTACAACTAGCAAATAGACAGAAGAAGGCTATCCCCATTTAACTTCTGTATTGAGAGAAGCCACATTGTTCTGTAGAGAAAGATAGTCATTGTGCTGTGCGGTTTAGTCTGGCGACACAGTGTACGGGCGTACAGCGTATACGCTTGTGTAGGCATACACTGTGAGGGGTAGAGACATAATTTGGGAAGGGGGGTAATCTGTGGTTGTTGACTAATCGTTTGGGGCATAGTTCTGTACCCAACCTGTTGGGACAACAAGCCATAGAGTTACACGTCGCCTCGGTTAGGGTCTCTAGTTGGAGGACTATAGTGATTATAATCTGACAATCCACCGTGAAAAGAGGACACCAGGCGGTGCTCTCCTAAATTGGTGCAAGGGTTTCCCTGGACGCAGGGGTAAGACGATAAGCCGATTCGAATCGCCATGGGCAATGTGCCGTCCATGCAAGGGAAGGAAAGCGAGGCTTCCTACAGTCAGACGGCTGCGCAGCACATGAAATCTAGTTTTGGGGCGAAGGCCATGAAACCCCTTAAAGAATGGCATAGATGGTCCAAGGGTACCGCTTGGAGTATCCCTCTGGAGGGGACGTTTGACGCCTGGAGATGGGAGAAATTTATAAGTGAGTTTAAACCCAGACTCTGGACGGCAAAAACTTTAGATGTAGCTCAGCTGTGGCTTCAGAAGCCTATTATGGTAAACCGGCAGGGTATACAGAAGGCGGTTTCAGTCCGGAAGAACTGCATTATGTACACCTGGCCAGAGGGGATAGCCGCGATTGGTGATCCAATGCTGGAAGCGGAAGAGGCTCTTTCCGGGCTAACTCTGCTAAGGCAGGCTGGATCCACCAACACTGGATCTGTTGTAGTTTCATCTGATGCTTCTGCCATCACCAATGTAACAACCTCTACTCTGCTCTCTCCAGCTACCATACCTCTCGCTCCCACAACTCCACCTAACCCTCTCTATCTGTCTCCCACGGCCACATCTGGGGCATTTCCTCCTCCAATTACAGTTAATTACGAATCATTTCCAACTGGGGATCTGCAGATGCTATGTGAGTCTAAGGGAATTGGGACCAGACTAAAGAACCGTGGGGATTGCATAGCTGCGCTAAGAGCTTTTGATTCAGCCGTGCCTACCATCTACCCTTCATTGGATGGCTTCCAGACGGGGATGATCATGGGAAAGGTAGGACACAACAGTCCAATGAAGCTACAGCCTCCAAGGTATACACCTGGTCCCACTTGTGTCTCTGAACCTGGTACTTATCCAGTCCGGGTGCAACAATACAAGGGTGTTCCCAATGCCGACGGTGAAAGGACGTTAGGGAGAGGGTGGTATGGCATGTCCCTTTTGCTTCCTTTGGAAATCAGAACCATCCTAGCCGAACTGCCTGACTATAGAACGAATCCACGAGGGTTCGCGAGAATGTTTTGTCAAAATCAATTTAGTTACGGCATGAGCGGAACGGACTGTGCCCAAGTTCTGAGGGCAAAAGTAGGAGAAGAACCAGCAGGGGTTGTAATTTCCCGCTGCAACATTGTCACTCACAGACAGGCCACTTCCAGAGGTAAGGAATTCTGTGTTGCCCTGCTAGCCAAACTTCCAGAGATGTATGGTGCCTCCTCTATCCTCTACCACGGATGTGATGAAACTCTGTCAAAATCCTGGGGAGGAATGCGTTTGTTTCTGGCGTCGCCTGAAACAAGCGGCATTAGATGCAGATATGGAAGTTGGTCCTGATGTGCCAACCGACGGAGGTAAGTTAACCGCTATTCACCTCCTACTAAGAGCCAAATTCTTAGAAGGCATCCATACGAAAATTCGAGACCAGTTATTGTTAGCCAGACCCGAATTTAGTGAAATGACAATACCTGCCATTCTATCCACACTCTCCGCTATAGAGAGAGAGGTGGATAGGAAGAAACAGGATAAAACATCCAAAGTCCTTGTGTCACAAGCCCCCGATGCAGAACAAACGTACCAAGATCGTGGGAAAAAGACACAACGCTGGAAAACCAGGACTTGTCACATCTGCGAAAAGGAAGGACATTTAAAGCGTGACTGTCCTAACAGACCCAAGGGTAAGTGGCAGGTCATTCCAGACGATCCAACGACTTCGGTCGTGGGGATGGCCAGCCAGGGCTATGATTCTTCATAGCACATTGGCAAACCGGTGTCAGGCCATATAAACCTGTTTATCGAGGAATTAAAATATCCCCTCCCTTGCCTCATTGACACCGGTGCAGCCCGAACTGGTCTGAGATCCAGAGATCTCAGAGGCAAGGTCCCCCTCTCTGGGGAGACTATACCCACTGTGGGTCTCACAGGTCAGACAGTGTCTCTACAGACCACCAAACCACTCCATTGTAGACTAGGGCAGCACACAGAAGCCATCAGGTCTGTACTGGTATCAGATGAATGTTCCCATTAATTTGTTGGGAGCGGATATTTTATCAGAAATACAGGCGATTATTGAGTACACTCCAGCTGGCATTGTGGTAAGTAGCGCACTATCAGAAGAACGATTATGTGCTATGGTAGCATTACTATATCTAACGGAACCAACCTGTTTCCTGGAGTTGGATGTACTGGCAGAGATAAATTCCAAAATTTGGGCACCAGATAAGTACGAAGTGGCTCTCCTAACACCCACTAAACTGACCCAAAAACGATGCACCATTTGAACACAGCGTCTCTTCTTCCTATTACGAAGGAGGAAGAGAAGGGGGGAGATAATGGTGTGAAATATACGAAAATTTTCCAACTTTTACTAACCATTCTAACCTCAACTTCTAATCAATTTTCCAACACTTTGAGGACCATCATGATTGCTTTTCCTTGATGAGCTCCAAAAAGTCCACCGGGTCCAGGAGTCTCTCCTGGACCCAAACCCAATAACCAGTGTCCATTCTATTCAACCAGGTGATTGGGTCGTGCTAAAGAAACATCCGAGGACGGGACCAGAGACGCGATATCTTGGTCCATTCCAGGTGCAGCTGACGATGCCAACCTCTCTGAAGCTCGAAGGACGAGACAACTGGGTCCACGCCAGTCACTGCAAGAAGCTGCTCAACTACATCAAAGAATGAGAAGTGTCATTTTTGTTTACTTGTTTAGCTTAATTTATTTTAGCGAGGGAAACGATGAAAAACATCCCAATCTTTTATTTAAAATGCACCTCCAGCTAGCTAAGGCAGCAAACAGGACCAATTGCTGGGTGTGCTCAACCCCCCCCCCCCTAGCCATTATACTCCAGCAATGGCAGCCGTTCATGCTATATACAATGTTCACATTGGCATGAAGAAGTACGAGAAATTAGCCAAGACCACCCAGAGACATTTGTCGATAGAATTTAACGATACATTCCTAGAGGGTAGGGATGTGCGTTTCGGGTTTCGGAATTTGGGAATTTTCACGAAATTTCCCGATTCGTGTTTTCGGATGCGGCCGAATTTCCGAAAATTTTTAGATCCGAAAATGTCAGATCCGAAACGTTTTCCGAGCCGAAACGAAATATTTTCGGGTTTTTTGAATGGACTTGAAATGTGTCAAACGAGGAGAACAGACGTTCCGAAAAAACGAAAATTTTCCGAAAAACGAAAATTTTCTGAAAAACGAAAATTTTCGGAAAAACGAAAATTTTTCGAAAAACGAAAAATCGATACAAAAAACGAGCAAAGTGACACGAAAAATACGAAAAATGGTCGATATTCCGAAAAAAGTACAATTCCGAAAAAAACGAAAATTTCCGAAATCACGAAAAGTCGATACAAAAACCGAGCACAGTGACACGAGAATACGAAAAATGGTCGATATTCCGAAAAAAAAATGTACCCGAAAAACGAGCCGAACCGAATCGAATCCGAAATCGGTTGAAACGAGCCGAATCGAAAAGTTTAAAAATCCGAAAAATCGAACCGAATCGAACCGAAAAAAAAATCGGTGCACAAGCCTACTAGAGGGTAACATCAGTTATAGTTTTAATATTAGCTCTGGCTCTTGCGCCTCGCTTGCCAATCCTGTATGGGTGTCTGGGCAATTAGGTGGCCCGCAGGTATGCTTCAACATCAGCTTCGGTGACAGATTTGTGGGATCCTCCAGTTGTAAGAAAGGTATAACATTCAACCTTACTAATGAAACCCCCGATATCTTTAGTAACACCCATAGACCAGATTATATCTGCTGGAAAGAAGGATGCGATGTTCAGACGGCGGGGGCGATCCCCCAGTCTATTCAGTTATTACTGAGTGCCCGAGACCGGCAGAGAAACTCCTCATGTACTGTTCTGACAGGCCCACATTATTTCCTGTGCGGTTCCGCCGCTTATAAGGTAATTCCCCCTAATACAAGAGGTTCATGTGCTTTAGTGAAGCTTGTTCCGGCATCTTAGTTACGTCGCAGCCGATCGAGAGGATCTGATGGTGCATAGGAAGGCCAAGATGTCCGGGAGAGCTCGTAGGGAACTATTCTCTAGCCATGATCAGGCTTGGGCATGGTTCCCCGCGTGGACTGGATGGGGAATAGAGCTTATGAAGCGATTGAACAATTTCTCCTCTATTGTAGACGAGATGTTCAATGAAACCGTAGAAGCTGTCAGGGAGATCACCCAGGAACAACGACAAATAAAGACTCTGGTATTGCAGGAAAAGATGGCTCTTGATTATCTTTTAGCGTCCAAGGGGGGTTTCTGTGAATTCATAGGTGAGGACTGTTGCACCTGGATAACGGACACCAATGACATGGTCAAAGCACATATGGATAAGGTTAGCGCCCTGCAAGGCAGAGCCAGAGCTATAGCCAGTGAGGGTTGTAATCCTTTTGAAGGTTTGGGAAGCTTCGGGGATTTCTTGTTTTCCATTGGATCCTGGCTAAAGGAAATGGGAGTATATATACTTAAGGTGTTTCTGTTTCTATTCCTTCTATATGCCGGAGTGAAATGTTCCTGTTGTCTAATCGACCGAGTTACCAAAGCCAGAGTAGATGACTACGTTTTCGTTGCCGAGATGAGACGCCCTGAAGACCAACCCATGGACCGGACACAGAGGATTTCAGACTGACCAACAATCGACGCAACCCACCACCTCATGTCCTCCCTCTGAGTCACCTCCCCTAAAGCAGATTCTACGTGTCAAGTTCCACGTGTCAAGATTTGGTTTTAAACTTGCTTTATGATCCACGTGTCAAGATTTGTTTTTAGACTTGCTTTATGATCCACGTGTCAAGATTTGTTTTTAAGATTTGCAAAAAATCGGCGTGTCAAGATTTGTTTAAGACTTGCGTTAAGATTCTACGTGTCAAGATGGACTGTCTGTTGTTTTCTATCATCTGTTTGGTTTTTTTACATTCAGAACTTTACAAGAGGAACTGTTTCTTTCCAAGGAAGATCGAGATTCATCGAGGGACACTGGGGAGCAAATGACAAAGAGGAGGGACTGTCGTGGAAATTTTATTATGTGGACATTATATTCTAGGATGTGCGTATTTTATAAGTTGTCATCTGTCTCCCTGTGTTGGATTTTAATGTGGTTTTAAATCCAAACCAGCGGCAAAACCGTCAGTATGAAAACCTTCTTTTGGGTTTAGAGACATACCTGCTTTTAAGACATTTAAGCCTTGTCTCAACACTGGTACCGTGTTGAGATAATAACTGTATTTGTCCCCGCAGATATGTCAATAACCCGTAGGAACAAGTAGATTGATCTTCACTCAGATACTGATCACTCTGAGCAGTATCTGAATGGGGTCCGTATTGACGAGTGACGGGGGAGGGGGACAAACATGGCTGACGGGGATCATGGAGATGGCTCAGGGATGAGTCATCTCCAGGAGGCCGGTCGGTCATTCTGGTCCACGCCCCTGTCCTTTTGATATGTAAATGTAATTACTGGGCAACCTGGCTTTCTGTTGTACAGCCAGGGGGCTACTGGGCGTGTGCGATTGTCTAATAAATTAAACAATCCAGGAGCCACAGCTCACTTGGCCACAGGATTTTCCAGCTTGAAGCAGCGTGTTTGTCTGATTCCTGTTGGGATAGAGAAGTACTTCGTTCTTATACAGAAAGAGCTAGATATAGCGTGTATTTTTATAGTGACGGATTTGTTTGTACTGGGCGCACTTTAATACTGAAGTGTACCTTTTTAGTGCATCAGGACTTTATGCGCAAACACCAAACTTTCCATAACAATACTAATATTATTAATTCTTCCCTCCAACATGCGCGTGGGGGCAAGTGAGGATAAACTCGGAGAAAAAGAGGCTCGGCTTACAAGAATGAGCAACGTGTCCTTCTCAAACGCCGTTTCATTGCGCTGTGGGACCAAGAGAAATATTTGCTCAAGGAGCGCTACAGCCAACTTCAAAAACCATCATGGCTATCATAGGTTAGGTTTAGGCTACGGCTTTCAAACTTTGTCCCCCTCGCCCGAGATGTCTCTGAACTACCATGATTCCTTGCCCATCTCTTGCAGTCAAAGGATTCTGGGAATTGTAAGCCACCAATATCTGGGGGGGGTTGGAGTTTGACATCCCTGGCTTAGGACATGGGTCAGCAACCTTTTGCTCTCCAGGTGTTTTGGAACTACAACTCCCATGATGCTCAGAGACTCATTAGATTGGCTGAACCCTATGGGAAATGTTGTTCAAAAATCTGGAGGGTCAAGCTGTTGACTGACGGCTTGGGGCACGGCTCAGAAACCTTGGCCCTCCAGTTGCTTTGGAACTACATTTCCTAGAAGATTCAGCCAATCTAATGAGTCACTGAGCATCATGGGAGTTGTAGTTCCAAAACAACCTGGTAAGAGGCAGCGTGCTGTTCCTCCTCCTCTTCGGCTCAGGGACTCCCGAACCTGGACGTCCTTCAAGCTTTTCTGCACAATTTGTGCTCCTCCTATGCAACGTGCGCAGCGTAGAAGTCGCAAATCGTACAGCGCTATAGGACGTGCTCACTTTACGTACACAAGCTCTGTAGCGCCTGCGCAGAGCGATGGATTGGAGCTGCACGCGCATGCACAGATCTGATCCATCGCTGCCTCTCTGAGAACGCTCACTACAACGATTGGTCTCAGAGGGTGACGTCGGCCGATCTCTGTGTAGGACATCACTAGTGACCGATCTGGTTACTGGCAGCCTGGAAATTCTAAATCCCGGCTGGTGGTGATGCTGGGTGGGTGGAGGAAACTCCTCCACTTCACCCAGCAATTTCACCACATGGGGGGGCACTCCTCACATCCTCACCACCATGATAAGCTAAAGTGTCAGGATGAGTAAAGTGTCCCTTTAACGCTCCACTTGCCGATATTTGTTATTTTTTATTTGTTGTAAATGCGGAATATTTCAGGATGTTATAATCCAAACTGAGTTACATTTTATTTAGCCCAATTTATAAGTCTGGATAATTTCCCAGAGGGTTTCTGGGGGGGAGGCTAGGGTGTTAAGATCGTTTAGGAACACAGAGCAGGTTGGGTGCAAACTGTGCCCTGAATTACAAATATATTTATAAATGTGTGTGTTTGTGTATGCAACACATTTTGAAAGAAATGGAACCGATGCGCGCATCTATAAATACGTTCCCAGACTTTGAAACCTGCTGTTTTATGTTTATTTTATATAAAGAAAAGTAACCAAGCTACAAAATCCAAATGTACTTAGTGTGCCAAGCTGCAGGGTGTTTGCAGAGAACGAGTCTCGCCGCATGGCATTTGTACTTAACGAGTCACGTAACACAGTGCCTACATTCTGCATGCAATGCCGCAGAGAGGGTTCATTTATCATGCCAGGGTGCAGAGGGGCTGCGTTTAGCGTGCAATGCTGAAAGGTGGCTGTATTTAGAGTGTCATGATGTAGAGTAGGGATGAGCTGTTCGATCAGTTCGGAGTTCGATTTGAACTTTGGCAGTTCGAAAGTTCACGTTTTGGCGTGTTCAGTTCGAGTTCGAAAAAAAAAAATTGAAAAAAGTATAAAAAATGCTTAAATACGAAAAAATCTAAAAATAAACACTCTTTACTGCAGAATATTATAAGCAATGGTTTATTAGATATTGGATTAAAACAGGAATATTTTTAAAATTGAAGCCTATGGGATAAAACATTCTTGTTGCTAAAACATCAGGCAGACGAGGCCCTCTAATCAGGCACTGTAGAGGGCAGCCCGCCGGAGCCTCCCTCCCAAGGACCCCTTGACTTGAGGAGCATGCGCCCGCAAGATTACAGAGCTGCGACTGTGCGGGCTGGCCAGCCAGGTGCATGTGGCAGAAAGGTGGCGCAGGGACTCCAGGGAGGGTGCCACAACAGACCTCCCCTTCTGCCAAACCAGGATCCAGGTTGCAGGGTGCATGTGGCAGAGCCAGAGAGGTGGTGCAGGGACTCCAGGGAGGGAGCCACGGAGGACCCCCCCTTCCGCCCAACCAGGATCCAGGGAGCCCCCACTGACCACCAGGCTAAGGTAAGGCGGCACATTTTTAAAAAACAAAATCCGAGGACATTTTTAAATGTCTACAGCAACATAAAATAAAACCTTTTTTTCTTTCTAATACTCACCTGATTCCTGGATCCACAAACTGTAGAGGTGCTGCTGAGCAGTGTGCGGAATCATATGCTGCATTAATTATACTGTAAGGCTGGGTTCACACCTACGTTTTTTTTTACGCGCAAAGAATTCTTCTTCTTACAAATTTGGTTACTTAACCTGTTTCCGTTTGGATTGTAATATTGTGACATCCAGGGCCCCGGGTGGCGATCGGGGGGGCCCCGGTCGCATGGTGCCACCAGCTGGCCGGATGCCAGGATCTCTGGCGGCACCTGGCGCAGCTGTGAGTGATCAGGGGGCAGGGCGCTGCGTGATGACGCAGAGCCGCCGGGACTGGTGTGCGCCAATTCTCACCATATACAGTAGCGCAGTACTAGTGCCTAAACGTTGTTGAGCTGGTTTTGTTATAACAACTACTCTCGCTCTGTGCCCCTGTCTGGTATATTCCGCTGCTTGTTACTGCTGGTGCGCTTCCATCCTGCCATACACTATAGCGCAGTAATATTTTGGTGCACTGCCACTGACGCCTATATTACCAGATTCATATCATTTTAATATTTGACCACAGGGTCCGACCCTGCACTCTTCCACAATACCACAAAAGGGTTACGGTGCGAAGGCACTTGCTGCCACCAAAGGCACAATATTTGGGTGCACTGACGCCTTTACCAGATTGATATCTTTTTAATATAGGACCGCAGGGTCCAACCCTGCACTCTTCCACAATACCACAAAAGGGTTACGGCGTGACGGCACTGTTGCCGACACTAAAGGCCCAATTTTAAAGCACCTGTTGTTACTTTCATCCAAAGCCAAAGTTTCACCATAATTTAGCCAAAAAATCACTAAACTTGTTCTGTGTGTCCTAAAACGTCTCCTCTTTTCATACAGGCTGCCGCCCCAAGCAGTTGTTTATGAATAGATTAAAGGAAAACCATTTACCGTCATTTGAAATGTCATTTTTTTGTTTTTTAAATGTTTCTTTACATCCTACAAATCCGCCACTTCACGGGCAGGTTATGGGGACCTCCTAGGCACGATATTTGAAGGAATATTTCGTTTTTATTTTTAACCCTTATTTCATGGAAAACTCACTGTCCCTTTAAAAACATTTTTTTTTTTACTTTTTGTCCTTGTTTCCTGTCCCTCAGGGCACTACCCGGACCCCCCATACACCTTTTATGGCAAATATCTTGCATATGTGCCCTCTTGGAGGGCACTCTAAAAATCGAACTTTTGAGTCCCATTGACTTGCATTGAGTTCAGTTCGAGTTCGTGTTCGAACTCAAACTTTTGAAATTGTTCGAGTTCGAATGCGAACCGAACACGGGGGTGTTCGGCTCATCCCTACTGTAGAGCAGTGTTTCCCAGTCCTTGTCCTCAGGTCCCCCTAGCAGGCCAGGTCTGCAGGATTACCTTGTGGAAAAGCAGACTGAATCCTGCAATCACTGAGCAGCAAATCTTATCACCCGTGCTGTGCTTCACATATCCTGCAAACCTGGCCTGTTAGGGGGACCTGAGGACCAGTGTTGGGAACCACTGCTGTAGAGTTTTCATTTGGAATGTCATGCTGTTGGCTGCCGGTTGCATTTAGCATGCCATGCTGTAGAGGGGTTGAATTTAGTGTGCCAGGCTGTAGACCAATTTAATTTGGCATGCCATGTTTTAGATTGGTTGTGTATGGCGTGCCACGCCATAGGCTAGGGTCAGACGAACGCATTTTTCGCATCTGTAAAAAAGTGCGTCCGAACGCATGGACGTACTTTTTCACGGAATACGCGATCATACGATGCTCATTTTCGGCCGTGATTTTTTACGGATCCAAACCAGGAAACTTTGAGCGTCTGGATGTTATGTAGGCCAGACATAACCAGCGTCTGACGTCTCCTAATCACGCACACACGCCTCTATGCGGACGCAGCACACTCTGTACGTCAGTACTAGCGGTTCGACGTTGTTGCAAAAATGCGTTCGTTTGCTGCTTGCGTTGCGCTGCCGAACTTTCGTGCGGCCGTACTTCGTGGGTGGGCCTGCATTGGACGTCATTTTCTGCTACCACGGCCTTAATAAAGTGCGTCCGAACGCACGTTCGCACTGCGTTCGTCTGACCCCAGCCTTAGGTGGTTGTATATGGTATGACATGCTGAAGTGTGGTTATGTTTATCGTGCCAGTCTGTAGGGTGGTTGCACATAGCATGCTATGCTGTAGGTTTTTTTAGTGTGCAAGGCTGCAGGATGGTTATGCTTATCATGCCAGGCTGTAGGTTCATTTACTGTGCCATGCTGTAGGCTGGTTATGTGTATCATGCCAGGTTGTAGGGTGGTTAATTGTATCATGCCAGACTGTAGGTTTGTTTCGTGTGCCATGCTGCAGGATGGTCATGCGCAGGGGCATACCTAAGGGGGGTGGGGCCGGGTGTACCTAAGGGGTGGGCCGCACTGGGTGACACCACCCCCTGGGTAACACTCTAAACACACATAGAGGAAAATATCACACAATGAATGCACCTAGTGACGCACATAGAGGGAAATATCACACAATGGATGCACCCAGTGACACATATATAGAGGAAAATATCACACAATGGATGCACCCAGTGACACATATGTGACGGATCGGCCGCCACAGGATTTATTTAGTTTAATTTCATTCTTATTTTGTTATATTTTGTTTACCCTTTATTTATAGGAACTAATTTCCTTTGGTAGATTTAATGTAAAACTGTTGCTAGACTTCTAATTAATCATGTTTTTCCCCTGCACCGATCCTGCTAGTAACCATGGAGAACATGCTTACTACAATGTATCAGTCACAGATGTAGCGCTCCACGCTTCAAACTCCAAAATACTTTATGTTCAGTTATATTGTGTGGTTTTAGATGTATTGTCAATTGCTCATTTTTAGTTTTAAATAGACTTATATTTCTTTAGCTAAATGTGGTTTTTAAAGACACTACCTGCCACTAGTGTCAAATGCTTTCCTTTGTATAGAATGTACAATAGGTTTGAGTAACTTGTGGATTATGCAAAAGTGCTTTCTCTTTGGATATCTGTTATCTGTTTACCTGTTCTGAAAGGTTGGGAGTCACATTGTCTCAGCCACCCACTATCTGATTCCCTTTACAATGGGTTATGTAAATCACTGTATGTGGTCACTGTGAGGTCAAGACTTCATCTGCATACAACCAGTGGACCCAAGTGAACACTGAGAGGACCTGAAAGAAGCCTGCAATGGTCTTGGAACCAACCAATCAGAACTGTTGGGGTGGGCGGGAAGTCTGAATGTGCATGGCTGTATTTTATATATAAGCACTGTCTGTTCCCATTCTAAATACACTCTGATTTACCTTCAAACCTGTACTGAGTCACGACTAGTATTTGGGAGGGCAAAATCACTGAATAAGCCAGCTTCACTGAATCCTTCGCTTCCAGACCATCCAGGGACCGCTGCCAATCTCTCTCCCACCTTGCTAGCTCGCTACTCGGCTAAGCTCGCCAGCAAGACTCGGCGCCGCAGGCGGAGCTACCCCTGCAGGGTAGCTGATCTGTTACATTGGCTGGCAGTGATGGGATCTCCGAGACCAGACAAGCAGGGGGAAATATAGCCGCTGGCTTGACCCCGGTCTCGGGCACCACAACCGCCGAGCGCCTGGAGCAGCACATCACCTGGGGAGATTCTGAGACCAGCCCAGCAGGGGGAAATACAGCCGCTGGCTTGACCCCGCTCTCAGACACCCGGGGATTCAAGAGATTGCTACACCGTCCTACAGCCGTTCACCCCATATTGCCCAGCGCTATGACGGCTGGAAGCGCATGGTCCTCAAGGAACTTCTCAAAGCCAGGGATAAAGCGGTCAGCGGTAAGCCAAAGGCTGCCCTCACCAAGGACCTGATGGAGGACGAACAGGCAAGTCTGGCCCTCCACGAGGACTCAGAATCCACAGAATGGTGCCGGGAGGTACAATGGAAGCCGGCCCTGTTCGGAGTCAACCCCCCGGCGGATGTGATCGCTATAGTTTTGGCAGGGGTCAGTCAGCTCAGAGTGGCTGAGTTGCGGTACCAGCTCGGGGAATCTCCAGCGCCCCAGGAGATACTCCCTGCAGTCGTGGAAGAGGAGTTCGAGGACCAAGGAATGGAAGCGCCTGACCAGCACAGTGATCCAGGTTTCGGCCAGGAGGTGTTGTGGCATAATGACTTGGCACGGCAGCAGCTCTGGAGGGACGTCCTACAGCTTGAAGAACAGGACTACCTTGGAAAGATTCTTCCTACCTTGGGTGAGAAATACTGGAGACTGTGGGACCTGCGGGTGCCATTCCTAGGAGTGCAACCCCAGGTAGAAAGACTGTCCCAACTGGAGAACCTGATCCAGATGGAGCTATGGCTGGAGGACGGGTACCGGGCACTGGAATGGTATGCTGCCAACCTGTGTCCAAAGTTGGAGAGGAAAGATCCTACGGAGGGCTATGACTACGGCGGCCCAAGATTAATATTTGACGCTCTCCAGGACGACCCCTCCTTTGGCAGTACAGCTAAACTGAGATGGGAAGAGATCCGGGACTTTAGGGAATGTGAGCACCTTGACGACCTCGGGCTGAGCAGTGATTTGGACTGGCTAGCCACCCAGGAGTGGGAGCTGGAGCAGGGATACAGGAGATTGTTTGAGGACGCTCCCCCGCTCGCTCTCACCCCGATGGACATGGCAGAAGAGCTGCCAACAGAACCCGGTGGTGCCAACCTACTTTCAGGATCTTCTGCTGGTTCGGAGCACCAGGGTGAGGAGGCAGTCGGCCCCTCTCCACAGCTGCAGAACGCATCCCAGGCCTCAACTGCTACAGAGGAGGTGACTATCCTGCAGTCGCAGCGCAGCATGTTGTCCGGGGAAAAGACAGAGGGCTCAGCAAGTACCGTTCCTGCAGAACCTGCAGCGGAGCAGAGTGACCAAGTGCTTCGGACACCTACCAAGGTCAGTGGAAGTGCACCGGTGGATGGGACTGCGGTCTCCACCAATGAGAGCCGTCAGGACAGTGGTCCACTGTGGAAAGAGGAGAACTGGAAGACAATGGGTGAGATTGAGGCCCACCCAGGCAGCTGGCCAGAGGGCTCACCAGGAGACCCAGAGTCCCAATGGAGTGCTCCTGCTCAGGGATGGGTGGAGGAGCTAGCGACAATGTCATGGCCTGCCAAGGAAGAGGCTGCGGTCCTTTCCACGGAGCCCAGGAGATGTGGGGCAGTTTGCCCAGATTCACTGCTTGCATCAGCAGGCACTTCAGCGCATGAAGAGGACAATTTATGTACGGGGGAGCGGTTCCCCAACCCAGCAGCAGAGCTGGCATCAGGACAGAGCTCAGCTACCCTCTGCCCCCAGCTGGAGGCTCCAGAAACCGGGGAGAATATCGGGTGCCAGACGAGGGAGGGGGAGACTCAGGCCCCCCCGTGCCAATTGCTGGCGTACCCGGCAGGGAACCCCGAACCCCAACCAAATGCTCCTACCCACGTATGGATAGAGGAGCGGGGGACAGCGGACATGCTACGGCCTGCTGTGAATGAGGCTATGATCCGTTCCACGGTGCCTGAGAAGTGCAGGTCAGCTAGCCCGGGGCCCTGGCTGGTGGCGTCAGGGATCAAGGATAGCCATTCATACATGGGGGAGCGGCCCCTCACTTCAGCAGAAAAACTGTCACCGCGGCAGAAGACCGCTAACCTCTACCCCTGCCCTTCCACCGCAGAACTTGAGGAGAACTACCTTCTCACCAAGGAGCCCCATGGACTGACAATCCGCTCCTCTCCTGAACTACAGACCAAGCTCCTGGCCTCCACTGCTACGCAGGAGGCAGAGAGCCTACAACTCCAGCACAGCATGCCATCTGGGCCAGAGAAAGCATCAGACTGGGCAAGTACAGTTCGTCAGGGGCTATCAGCAGAACACAGTGCCTGTGATGGTGCACCGCATTACGAGTTCCAGGGTGGGGAGTCAGTCGGTCTCCTTCCACCACAGCAGCGGCTACCCCAGGTAGAGAGTACTGGCGTTACCTCTCCCCAGTGACAGGTAATAATCCCGGAAGGGGAGATGGCCCCACGCCGCCAGCTTCAGCCCTGGCACACCCTCCAAACTCGCTACCTGCAAAGATGCTCCCGCACTGCAGAGCGTGCCTGGAGGAAATCCCGCTCTGAAGCTGATTTTTTTCACTTCAAGTTTATTCTCCGGTCATACACCTCTGCCCTCCACTTGGCCAAACAATCCTTCTTCTCATCTCTTATATCTACGCTGTCCTCCAACCCTAAACGGCTCTGGTCCACCTTCAACACCCTCCTCCACCCACCTGCACCTCCCCCCTCAGCTGCCTTCAGCGCTCAAGACCTGGCAGACTACTTCCTCAGTAAAACTCTAACTATCAGAAGCAACATCCCTACACAAGATAGTTATCTGCCACCTCCACTCCCACAGGTCCCTCTGCCACCCTCTGCCGCTTCCTCCCAACCACTGAGGAGGAAGTCAATTCCTTATTGTCCTCCTCACATCTCACCACGTGCCCGCTCGACCCCATTCCCTCACATCTAATTCCTCCCCTCTCCTCCTCCCTCACCCCTGCTCTCACACACATCTTCAACCTATCTCTCTCCACTGGCTCCTTTCCATCCGCCTTCAAACACGCGCTAGTTACCCCTTTACTAAAGAAACCATCCCTAGACACCAACTCTCCATCCAACTACCGCCCTGTATCCCTGCTTCCCTTCACATCAAAGCTCTTAGAAAA
Organism: Leptobrachium leishanense; assembly: GCA_009667805.1. Taxonomy (NCBI): domain Eukaryota; kingdom Metazoa; phylum Chordata; class Amphibia; order Anura; family Megophryidae; genus Leptobrachium; species Leptobrachium leishanense. Next base: position 111,464,201 of record CM019072.1, read on the forward strand.
ACTAGTCTTCAACCGCCTCTCCCTCTTCCTGTCCTCCAATTCCCTACTTGACCCCCTGCAATCTGGCTTCCGTCCGCTACACTCAACTGAAACTGCCCTCACCAAAGTCACCAACGACCTCCTAACTGCTAAAAAACACGGCCACTATTCTATTCTCATCCTGCTTGACCTCTCGGCTGCTTTTGACACTGTTGACCACCCCCTCCTTCTACAGACCCTCAACTCTCTGGGTCTCGGTGACACTGCACTTGCTTGGGTTGACTCCTATTTATCCAACAGGTCCTTCTGTGTGTCCTTTGCTGGTAACTCCTCCTCTTCATTGCCTCTATCTGTTGGTGTACCTCAAGGCTCTGTCCTTGGTCCTCTGCTCTTTTCCATCTACACCTCCTCCCTGGGCAAAATCATCAACAGCTTTGGCTTTAATTACCACCTCTACGCTGATGACACTCAGATCTACCTCTCTACCCCTGATCTCTCTCCCCCTGTCCTTTCAAAAGTCAGTGACTGTTTATCTGGCATCTCCTCCTGGATGGCCTCCCACCACCTAAAGATCAACATGTCAAAGACTGAGCTCCTACTTATTCCTCCCTCTAATGCCTCCCCACCTCCTGACTTCTCTATCACGGTGGAGGGTATCACCATCTCCCCATCAAACCAAGTTCGCTGTCTTGGAGTTACACTGGACTCTGCTCTTTCCTTCATCCCCCACATCAAGTCTCTTTCCTCCTCCTGCCGATACCAACTGCGTAATATTTCCAGAATTCGGCCATTTCTTACCGCTGTCACCACAAAACAACTCATACACGCCCTGGTAATCTCCCGACTCGACTATTGCAATAATCTCTTATCTGGCCTCCCTCTGTCCCGCCTCTCCCCCCTACAATCCATCCTGAACGCCTCCGCCAGGCTAATTCACCTCACCCGCCGCTCTGTCTCTGCCGCTCCCCTCTGCGAGTCCCTTCACTGGCTCCCCATCCACTGCAGAATTAAGTTCAAAATCCTTATCCTTACCTACAAAACCCTCACTAACTCAGCGCCCCACTACCTGTCCTCACTAATCACCAAATACACCCCAGCCCGCTCCCTAAGGTCAAACAGTGACCTGCGCCTAGCTTCTCCCCGCATCACCTCTTCCCATGATAGACTGCAGGATTTCTCACGCGCAGCCCCCACTCTCTGGAACGCTCTCCCTTGTGCTGTCAGACTTTCCCCTAACTTCTCTTCCTTCAAACGCTCCCTGAAAACATTGCTATTTAGGGAAGCCTACCACCCAACTCACTGACGCAACCATCAATCACTCTCACCTTACAGTCCTCTCCTCCTGTTTCCAACCCCAACCCTCCTAGATTGTAAGTTCCTACGGGAATAGGGCCCTCATCTCCTCCTGTACTGTTTGTCAAATGTTGTTCAATGTATTGTAACCCTGTCTGTACTGTGCTTATTGTACAGCGCTGCGGAATATGCTGGCGCTTTATAAATTAATAATAATAATAATAATAATAATGGCAGGTCTCGCTCCCCAACATTTTGAGCCCCAGCGTGAGGGTGGAGGTGTCCCTGTGCCAAGCAACGGCGTGCTGCTTCTCCCGTTCCCCAGGATGTGGGAGACTCCCATTGTGGAATTGTTGATGGTGCTGGAATTTGCAAGTGGGTGACCCCGAGACGTTGGGCAGATGGCCCAGATCCACAACCACTCTTTCTGGAGACACCGGTCACCCCATCTCCCACCCAGCTTCTGACCGAGGCACCAGGAAAGGGTGCTATCGGCCCGTTTTTCCTGCGGCTGACTGTGGCACCGGGAGAAGGTACAGGCGGTATCCCTCCCCAGCGGGTCATGGCCCCAAGAAATGGTGCCAGCAAGGCTGCCCACCAGCGAGGGGCTAGGAGACCAGGAGGAGAAAAAGCCCTCAACGTCCCACCCGGGCCAGTTGTTTCCCCATGGCAGGGTACCAGCCCCGGGTGTCTGTATGGTCCGTCGGACACCGGTCCAGACTAAGGGGGCAGTTGGAGAAGCCCGGGGGCCAGCCTCCTCCCTACGGACTATGGACCGAAAGACTATCGGGGGTTGGCAAAGCATTGCCCCAGCAACCCAAACGTGAGACTGTTTAAAGACACTTGCACCTGGACATCCCCAGGCGGACCCGTAGAGGGTCTCACCAGGTCTGCCATCATGGGACTGGGGGAGCTATGTGACGGATCGGCCGCCACAGGATTTATTTAGTTTAATTTCATTCTTATTTTGATATATTTTGTTTACCCTTTATTTATATGAACTAATTTCCTTTGGTAGATTTAATGTAAAACTGTTGCTAGACTTCTAATTAATCATGTTTTTCCCCTGCACCGATCCTGCTAGTAACCATGGAGTACATGCTTACTACAATGTATCAGTCACAGATGTAGCGCTCCACGCTTCAAACTCCAAAATACTTTATGTTCAGTTATATTGTGTGGTTTTAGATGTATTGTCAATTGCTCATTTTTAGTTTTAAATAGACTTATATTTCTTTAGCTAAATGTGGTTTTTAAAGACACTACCTGCCACTAGTGTCAAATGCTTTTCTTTGTATAGAATAAACAATAGGTTTGAGTAATTTGTGGATTATGCAAAAGTGCTTTCTCTTTGGATATCTGTTATCAGTTTACCTGTTCTGAAAGGTTGGGAGTCACATTGTCTCAGCCACCCACTATCTGATTCCCTTTACAATGGGTTATGTAAATCACTGTATGTGGTCACTGTGAGGTCAAGACTTCATCTGCATTCAACCAGTGGACCCAAGTGAACACTGAGAGGACCTGAAAGAAGCCTGCAATGGTCTTGGAACCAACCAATCAGAACTGTTGGGGTGGGCGGGAAGTCTGAATGTGCATGGCTGTATTTTGTATATAAGCACTGTCTGTTCCCATTCTAAATACACTCTGATTTACCTTCAAACCTGTACTGAGTCATGACTAGTATTTGGGAAGGCATAATCACTGAATAAGCCAGCTTTACTGAATCCTTCGCTTCCAGACCATCCAGGGACCGCTGCCAATCTCCCACCTTGCTAGCTTGCTACTCAGCTAAGCTCTCCAGCAAGACTCGGCGCCGCAGACGGAGCTACCCCTGCAGGGTAGCTGATCTGTTACAACATATATAGAGGAAAATATCACACAATGGATGCACCCAGTTTCACATACAGTTGTTTTCAAAATTATTCAACCCCCACTGAAATTGAGTGTTTTGGCCAGTTTGACATTGATTTTGATCATTCAGTCATCTTGCTTACAATTAAATCAAAGAGGCACGTGTAGGTCAGACAAATATAACATAACATTTATAATGAAATAACCACAAATGTCTTTTCTGTGCTCACATCATTATCAGTTTTATTCAACCCCCAAGTGACATTCAATCTTAGTACTTAGTACAACATCCTTTTACAGTTATAACAGCTTTTAAACGTGAAGCATAGCTTGACACAAGTGTCTTGCAGCGATCTACGGGTATCTTCGCCCATTCGTCATGGGCAAAAGCCTCCAGTTCAGTCACATTCTTAGGCTTGCGCACTGCAACTGCTTTCTTTAAGTCCCACCAGAGGTTCTCAATCGGATTTAAGTCAGATGACTGCGATGGCCACTCCAAAATGTTCCAGCATTTAATCTGCAACCATCCCCTAGTGGACTTGGAGGTATGCTTGGGATCATTGTCCTGTTGAAAGGTCCAACGTCTCCCAAGCCTCAGGTTTGTGACGGACTGCATCACATTGTCATCCAATATCTCCTGGTACTGAAGAGACTTCATGGTACCTTGCACTCGCTGAAGCTTCCCTGTACCTGCAGAAGCAAAACAGCCCCAAAGCATGATTGACCCCCCGCCATGCTTCACAGTAGGCAAGGTGTTCTTTTCTTCATAGGCCTTGTTCTTCCTCCTCCAAACATAGCGTTGATCCATGGGCCCGAACAGTTCTAATTTTGTTTCATCAGTCCACAGAACACTATCCCAAAACTTCTGTGGTTTGTCCACATGACTTTTGGCATACTGCAGTCGACTCTTCTTATTCTTTGGAGACAGCAAGGGGGTGCGCCTGGGAGTTCTGGCATGGAGGCCTTCATTACGCAGTGTACGCCATATTGTCTGAGCTGAAACTTCAGTACCCACATCTGACAAATCTTTTCTCAGTTCCTCAGCAGTCATACGGGGACTTTTCTCCACTCTACGCTTCAGGTAGCGCACAGCAGTCAAAGTCAGCATCTTCTTTCTGCCACGACCAGGTAGCGTTTCAACAGTGCCCTTTGCCTTGAATTTGCGAATGATGCTTCCTATGGTCTCTCTTGGTATGTTTAACATCTTTGCAATCTTCTTATAGCCATTGCCCTTCCTGTGAAGAGTAGTCACCTCTTCTCTTGTCTTCCTGGACCATTCTCTTGACTTCACCATGTTTGTAACCACACCAGTAAATGTCTAGAAGGAGCTGAGTATCACAGTCATTTAAAGCTGCCTAATTGGTGCTTATTATGCTTTATTGCTGCTCCGTGACATCCACAGGTGTTTTCAATACCTGATTGAAAACACTTGAATGAACCTCTGTTCTTCAGAGTGGTAGTCTTTAAGGGGTTGAATAATTGTGTCAATGAAGAATTCACAAAAGAAACATTTACTACTGTATTACAAAACCAATTGATATAATTTTAGTTGCATATGGTTCTTTAAAAAGTCCTTGTAGGATTTCATTCTGAATACAATTACAAATGTACACTAAATTCCCTAAAACCCTTTACAGCATTGGGGGTTGAATAATTTTGAACACAACTGTATATAGAGGAAAATATCACACAATGGATGCACCCAGTGACACATATATAGAGGAAGATATCACACAATGGATGCACCCAATGACACATATAGAGGAAAATATCACACAATCGATGCACCCAGCAACACATATAGAATAAAATATCACACAATGGATGCACCCAGCGACACATATAAAGGAAAATTTCACACAATAGATGCACCCAGAGACACATATAGAGGAAAATATCACACAATGGATGCGCCCAGTGACACATATAGAAGAAAACCTCACACAATGGATACACCCAGTGACACATATAGAAGAAAATATCACACAATGGATACACCCAGTGACACATATAGAAGAAAACCTCACACAATGGATGCACCCAGTGACACATATAGAGGAAAATATTTTCTTAACTAAACATACAAGAGAAAAACAAAACACATGTAAGATATCTCCAACATCAAATAAACACAGTAAGGACGTGTCATATTTTTAGTTAGTGGCCCTTTAATGCCAGAGATGTGACTTATCGATTTCCAAGGCTTTAGCTTAATATTCTCACAGATCATTTGGTATTGCAGATGCTGCGAGATCTCGCGTTTCCCGGTGATATTCCCCAGATGGCTGATTCATGAGAGTTCTAGCAGTCTAGGACGCCGTGCCCTGGGACTCGGAGACATGTGGACAGAATTGATGCATTGTTTGTAACAATACAATCGACTTTCTCCCTGCTTTTGATATATTGTGTGGTGTTTACACACTGCTGCGGCCTCGTTATTGTCTCTGTGCACCTTTCGATGAATGTTCTTTAAGGCTGGCGCCACTTCCAAGTGGTTTACTGGTGGCTTGGGTTCCTAAAGGGCACCATATCTGTGGCATCGAGGATGGTGACATCATTACATCAGCAGGCACATGACCGCTTGCAGATTATGTTTGAGATTAAGTAAATCATCATCATGGTAGAAGAACTGTGTCCGGTAATCAATTTAACTCCATGTTTTCTGTTACTTAGGTTGCGGTGGTAATAGTTATGTAAGACTGGTCTTGATATTTTTCTCGTTGTAGACACCAAGCCATTGACATGGTGACTGTCCATTGGGTCTACGCCTGGAACCACTGGTCAACTCATTGGATATTTGCTTGTCCATAATATGCAGAAGTGCTTTACTAGTATTTTGGAGATGTAGGCATCCCCCACTGCCCTTCATTTACTGAGACCTTTGCTTGAATGAAGAGTCCTCTGTGAGCCCACTTTTTGAACCTTCAGTATATGGTCAATGCATGTCCATGATGGCAAATCAAGGATGGATGGTCAGTGTCCCACAAGTTTTTCCCATGATGTTGGAACCATCCCTTTACATACCATTAACATGGAAAGTTCCTGTTGGGTACAATTTTGAATGTAGACGACACTTGGTGTTTACATGATGGCCACAAGCATTGACTTACCATTGGCCCAGCCCATGGTTCATGTCCTTACCCATGGTTCTACACATTCTTCCTCTGAAGATACTTAAAAATTATAAATATTTAGCCCATGAATCCTTACAGACCATTTATTACAGGACTGGTTTTATCGTGATGCTCAACAAAATTCTTGTTTAGACCTTACTCCCGTTACCCTGTATAACTGCAAACGAGCTGGAAGAAGCAGCCCCCAGCCTTTATATAAAAGAATGTTCAACAAACTCTACTGCTATGTTTCTCAGAATACAGGGAGAGCTGTGGGGTCAGGCGCTGCTGTACAGGGATAAGATTCAGGCGGTTATAATGAATGTAAATCCCTGTACAGTACAGATACAAGGTGTCGCTGTAATTGCCATACACAGGCAATATGCATCACATACAGGTACAGGGTGTTGCTGTAATTGCTACACACAGGCAATATGCAGCACATACAGATACAAGGTGTTGTTGTAATTTCCATACACAGGCATTATGCAGCACATACAGATACAAGGTGTTGCTGTAATTGCCATACACAGGCATTATGCAGCACATACAGATACAAGGTGTTGCTGTAATTGCCATACACAGGCATTATGCAGCACCTCAGATACAAGGTGTCACTGTAATTGCCATACACAGGCAATATGCATCACATACAGGTACAGGGTGTTGCTGTAATTGCCACACACAGGCATTATGCAGCACATACAGATACAAGGTGTTGGTGTAATTGCCATACACAGGCATTATGTAGCACAAACAGATACAAGGTGTTGCTGTAATTGCCATCACAGGCATTATACGGCACATACAGATACAAAGTGTTGCTGTAATTGCCATTAGGCTTGTGCACCGATTTTTTTTTTTTTTTTTTTTTTTTTTTTTTTTTTTTCGGTTCGATTCGGTTCGATTTGTTCGGATTTTTAAAATTTTTGATTCGGCTCATTTCGACCGATTTCTGTTTCGATTTGGTTCGGTTCGTTTTTCGTGTACATTTTTTTTTTCGGAATATCGACCATTTTTCGTGTTTTCGGGTCACTTTGCTCACTTTTTTGTATCGACTTTTCGGAAATTTCGGAAATTTTCGTTTTTTCGGAATGTCTGTTCTCCTCGTTTCAAAGTGTCTACGATAATTCTGGCGATTCTATCGTGTTTTTTTTTATTAAATAAAGATCCTTTTTTTCTTATGAATATACATTTCAAAACTTTATTTAATCATATTAAAATGGTATAAAAGCCAAGGAACAAAAAAAATGAACAAAACGATTTAAAAAACGCTAAACTGACCCGAATGCCACAAGAAACAAGTGATACGCATTTACAAATACAAAATTTACAGAATCCGCGATATAACCGATAATAGTTAAATATACGATTTCCAGAATTACCGAAATGGAACCGAAATCACGAATGGAACCGAAATCATGAATAGAGCAAAAATAAATTTCGATTTGACACATTTCAAGTCCATTCGAAAAATCCGAAATTTTTTCGTTTCGGCTCGGAAAACTTTTCGGATCTGTCGGTTTTCGGGTCCGACCCGATTCGGAAATTCGGCCGAATCCGAAGACACGAATCGGGAAATTTCGTGAAAATTCCGAAACCCGAAACGCACATCCCTAATTGCCATACACAGGCATTATGCAGAACATACAGATACAAGGTGTCGCTGTAATTGCCATACACAGGCATTATGCAGCACATACAGATACAAGGTGTTACTGTAATTGCCATACACAGGCATTATGCAGCACATACAGATACAAGGTGTTGCTGTAATTGCCATACACAGGCATTATGCAGCACATACAGATATTGCATTGCTAATAATCTCATTCTGATCACTACAAATCCCCATAAACAGGATATCTCACCATTTTATTATCTGTCTGCAGCACATTTACTGCATCTGCCTGTATGCTGATACTGCAGACCCCGTGTAAGCAGGAGATCTCACCATTATCTGTCTGCAGCACATTTCCTGACACAAAGGCCATTTCTGCCTGTATGCTGATAATGCAGACCCTGTCTGACACTGTGTGAGATAAGGGACACCGTCGGCATCTAGAGTTTAGAACCTTTCATCCCAGCGATATTACTGTAAAGGATAAACTGTAAAGGATAAAATAAATAATATCATGATAATATATTATTTACAAAATGCACACGTTCGTGAAAGGGTTACATTTTCTGGTCCAAGGACTTAGATTTTCTCCTTTTGCCAGAACTAAAGCGTTAAACAAGCTGTAAATATAGATATTTTATTGCTGATTACCTCCCTTGGTGTTGATTACTCCCCCCCTTAAACGATTCCCCTGTGGTTGAACAAGCATTCACGCCTAGAAGTAAAAAAATAACATGGTTTGTTTGTAGATTTTGCTGTTTAAAGCGGATTTATGTAAAAAGCCAGTAATTAATGTTTGGAATGTTCAGTGCTGGATGCACCTTCCTGTGCGTTTAATAGCTGTGATACATTTTAATTGTCAACTCAAGTATCATTAATTAGCATCGTGCTCCCGGCTCTGCGAAACTCCACGCGTTGTGTTTTATAATCTACTTTAAATACCAGTGTGAAAACAGTCAATAAAACGTCACCAAGCATCTCCTATACATCGCCTTAGTAACTGAAACATAATGTAAAGATTAAATTATACATCATCTTCGAACATGTGGGCCTTTAACTCTTTCAGTATCAAGCTCTTTTTGTTGAAGAAAGTGTTATCATAATATTTATTTGAAGCATTGGATGCTTCCATAGCATTTAACCTCCCTGGCGGTCTAATTTTTTCAAAGTTTCGTGTCTAAAAGCATCTCAATTTTTTTTTAAGAAAATGTGTTTTTGTACATAGTTAGCCTGTAATAATTAGGAATCACACACTGAAATCCGTGCAATCAAGAGTCCTTACTGGTAAAATCCTTTATAAATAAATAAATAGTAAATACACTGAGTCCGATAAAGTTTGAAACACGACAAAATAATTTATTATCCCAAAAATAATTATCCAAAATAATGCAAATAAATGATATTCAATAAAATACAACAAAAAACACTGAAATCTGTCCGCAAACAAGGGTGAGACGATGTATGGTCTATTTCTTATCCCGTTCATAAACATTACACTGTATAATCCAAAGTGCTGTAAACTGTAAAAAAGATTTATTTTATGCTGGTCCCACCCCCCCGCATCATGTGACTCGCAGGGAGCCTTCCAGGAAGCAGCTCGCCGCGATCACACTGCGGGGGACAGAGAGGGAGCCAGGAGGAGAAAGAGTAAACATCCGTGCCCGAGTGTGGCTCGGGGTTACCATTCGTGCTAGCGAAATTTAACCCCGAGTCACAATCAGGAATACCGCCAGGGAGGTTAAAGGGATGCTCTACTCATCCTGACCACCGCACTATTATAAAGAGGTCAAGATGTGAAGAGTCCTTCCCCCCCAGCTTCCTTGATGGGGTGAAGCGGAAGAGTGTCCGCCACCCTACCCAGCATCACCAGCAGCCGGGATTTTGAATTTCCCGGCTGCTGGTCACCAGAGTGATGTCACACACATAGTAGCCGATGTCACCCTCTGAGACCAATCACTGTAGTGCTCGTTCTCAGAGAGGCAGTGATGGATCAGATCTGTGCTTGCGCGTGCAGCTCCGATCCATCGCTCTGTGTAGACGCTACAGAACTTGCAGGCATAGAGTGTGCATGTCCCGTAGCACTGCGCAATTTGTGGTTCGTACACTACACAAGCTGCGTAGGGCCGCATATAGCTTTAGAAAGCTTCAGGGACTTCTGGGTTCAGGACATCCCTGAGCCGAAGGGGACGAGTAGCGCACGTGACAAGGGCTAAAATGTAGGTTAAGAAACCTTAAAAGCGAAATAAAGAAGAAATAATTGGGCAGAGGCTGTCAACATCCTCCACCCAGTTATTTAACAGCAAAAAAAAAACAAGGAAACTATATTCTAATACAGTGTTCCTTTTAAATTTAGGGTAAAAAAAAAGTTATTTTACATCGAGGTTGTAATTGAGACTTCATTAACTGATATAAATCTTTTGGATTTTCTAATTTTTCATGTATAATTTTACCCTTTTACAGAAATCTTGTTGGGATGAAAGGTTCTAAACTCTAGATGGCGTCCCTTATCTCACACTCTGTCGCACAGGGTCTGCATTTTCATCATAAAGGCAGTAATGACCTTCGTGACAGATCCTGTAGATGAGATGCAGACAGATAATAAAGTGGTCAGAGCTGTCAAGATAACAAGCCAGCATTAAAGTAAAATGCATAGCCCCTCAGGGCTTCCGTAGTTTACCCTATAAATCCTTGCCTTTTGATAATCTCAACATTTAGCCATAACTGTCCTTTATAAAAACACAGATTTTTTTGCACCGTGCATCCTGGAGATTGTGAATGTGCTGCGAGATATGTCTGCTTTTATAATACCCCTCGTGTAGCCTACGGGCAGAAAATGCTTTTTTAAAGTAAAAAAAAAAAAAATTCTACTTTTCTTCTTCAACACTGCAAAGGAAAATGTGTCTTTGTGTCCTTTTATTCAGATCATGGCTTAAACGTTTCTGCGTCTGAGGTTATTTCGACCCAGAAGCACAATTAATAATGGCTTTATCTCCGGAGGAACAATGGCCGCTCCGGCTTTGTCTTGGGAGACCAGATTTAGTATCAGTGTCAATATGACCAATACTCCTCATCCCTTCTACCTAGCAGCGCGTCCATTGTCTGCGCTCAGGAGGAATGTGTGCAGGGAACTTTCTGTAAATCCAGCTTTAACAGTTTTTACCGAATTTGATTTTTAACCTATTAGAGATCCAAGAATTGATTTCGTGCCCTAACACTAAATAATATGTAGCTAGATTACTTGTGCGTTACAAAAAACACCTTATAAATACATTATAAAACACTTGCTGATATTTTTCTTCCCTTTGAAGTAACTGCATGTAAAAAGGAAAAATAAAGTTAGGTTTTTATCTCCTATTTACATTTAGTGGATTTTTCCCCATGATGGAACATTTAACAAAATCTGTGCAAAAGTTTTACTTTACTGCTGTGCTCTATCTAATCTACAGTATGTACCAGTTAAAATGAGGTGGAGAAGGGAGTGGTGGGATAAGGCAGCAGGAGGTCTATTGTTCTCAAGGCTACCCGAGATAAGAGCTGACAGCTGAATGAGAAAAAACAGGGAGTTTAAAAGACTTCTAATCTACCCCCTGTCCTTTGAATACATCCCACTCAATACAATGATGTGAGTCGGTGACTGACCTATTCACTCCATTCTATGTCTAAAGCCAAACAGTGAGGAGCAAGTGATGGAAAGATACAACACAAAATATCACAATGGATGCACACAGTGACACATATAGAGAAAAATACCACACAATGGATGCACCCAGTGACACATATAGAGGAAAATATCACACAATGGATGCACCCAGTGACACATATAGAGGAAAATATCACACAATGGATGCACCCAGTGACACATATAGAGGAAAATATCACACAATGGATGCACCCAGTGACACATATAGAGGAGAATATTTTCTTAACTAAACAGACAAGAGAAAAACAAAACACATGTAAGATATCAGCAACATCACATAAACACAATAAGGACATTTCATTTTTTTGTGGTACTGGCCCTTTAAATAACCTTTTTTATATATTATTTCTGCTATACAGTGTATAAAATAAATATACATATATCTTTTTCCACTGACACAGAGATTGATGCTTCCAGGGCTTCTCGTGTGCCTTATGTTTTTTTTTTTTGCTTTACTTTTTATCATATTTCCCTTTTATTTGTATAGTTTTTTACTGTTTACGTTTTTAAAACGAAAGAATAGAGAATGTGAATCCTATCTGCTTTCATGTTTACAATGTTCTATTATTCTTATCACTGTCCTCATTTAAATAGCACCAACAGTTTATGCAGCTCTTCACAACAACCAATGGGAACGAGACAGAATTTAAACAAACATAGAAACAGAAACAAACGGTATAGAAAATTTACAAGGTTATTCAGAGAGCGTGAAAAGCAGGAGAATGACTGGAGAATGACTGGAGAATGAAAAATTCTAGGTCAAAATAGATTTGGAAAGTGAGATGAAAGGGAGAATTTTTCTGGTTTGGCTATTTTGACCTAGAATTTTTCATTCTCCTGCTTTTCACGCTCTCTGAATAACCCTGTTATTTTTTCTCAACTCCGGTCCTCAGGTCACCCTAACAGGCCAGGTTTGCGGGTTATGTGAAGCACAGCACAGGTGATATGATTTTCTGCTCAGTGATTGCAGGAGTCTGTCTGCTTTTCCCCAAGGTAATCCTTAAACCTGGCCTGTTGTGGGTCCCGACCGAGACTGAAACCCTGGATAGAGGGTCCTGGTCACGGGAGCTTACAATCTAAGGGAGTATGATACCAGTCGTGTTTAACAGATCTTGTATCCATTCTCTCCGTATGATTGTAAAAACACTACATTTTCAATAAAAACTGTCAAAAATAAACAAATATATGTATATATAATTGCATTTTTATCTATTTTGTTATTGTTATGTAAACAATGTATCAGAATAAAAATGTTTTTACACAATTTATGTTTATTTCAAAACTAAAGGGCAGATACAGGAAAAGAAACGGAAGCGCTAAAAGGGTTATTCACTAATTGCCATTCTTCTTCTTAAAGGGGCCACGCTACACACCCTCACCGATTTAGCTTATACAAGTGGTCAAGCTGAGTTGAGACTCCTCCCCTTTACCTTCTACCTCTCCCTGCAACCCCGTTTGCCAGATATTGGGTGAAGCTGAGGAGTTTCCTCCACCCAAACAAGAGTCACCAGGCAGACGGGAATTGAATATCCCAAGTGCCAGTTACCAATTCGGTCACTGATGATGTCAGCACTCTCCGTGTGACATCATCCTGTCTCCGTACACTCGCAGTAGCAGGCTTTCTGAGAGTCAGGAGCACTCGCAGCACCAATCCCTCATTCTGTGCAGGTGCTACAGATCTATAAAAGTGCATAAGCTCCGAACGATGCACAGTTTTCACAACGTGCGCAACTCAATCCTGCGCGCTGGACAGAAAGCTGTCAATTCGCCAAATAGGGGCAAACTGACAGCGAAATACGTTGCAGTTCGCCGCAATTTGTCGATCTTCGGCGGTAGTGAAATTGTCCCATAGAGAAGTAATGGTTAACCCTTTCGCTGCTGAGGCTTTTCCCGCCTCTGTGCTGAGGTCATTTTTACCGGTTTTGCTCATCATGTTTAAACGCGTTTTGAAGGCTTATTTTAGTATATGACCCAGACATATTATATATCGTTCTTTCCGTCAGACTCGGCAGATTAATAATATGTCATTATTATATGTATACGTCATGACCTGTCTGTATATTATAACAAAAAATGCAATAAAATATGAATTTTCAATAATTTACAGATTGTAAAGGGTTTTTTTTTCCACATTTTAACATGCGAGCAATTGCGGTTATATTTTGTATGGGGTGCGCTTGCTAAAAAAATTAGAGATGGGGTCTCGTTACATTTTTTTGTTGGGGAAAATTACACGATTTTTAACAAACGCACCGCATACAAAAATCGTTAGTGCAGCATCATTGTTCACATTATAATTGAAATGGGAACAATATTGCTGCATTAACAAACCAAAAAAAAGAAAAAAAAATGTTTTTTTTTTTTTTTTTTTTTATAATTTTTTTTCAATATTTTTTTATTTTATTTTATTTATTTTTTTTACAAACTTTTTTCAAATTCGAGTTTGGTATCGTTGGAACGGCCATGCTCTGGCCGATCCAACAATACCAAACGTTAACCCCTAGCTGCCACGGATCGGGAGATAGGGAGTTCCAATGAACTCCCTATCTCCACCGTTGGTGGCAGTTAGGGGTTAACTCCAGGACTGGCGTCATCGTGCTATGCACGATGACGCCAGTCCTCAGGGGGAGTTCCCGGAGGCTTGGCCGACATCCAAGATGTCGGCCAGCTCCGGGAAAGGATCATGAACCGGCGCTTTTCAGGGCCGATTCGTGATCCAGCTCCCCAGGGGTTAATGCCAGGTACCATTTGGAAGGGCAGGCTGTGCCCTTCCAAATGGTGCCTGGGTTAACCCCCGCAACGCCGCCGATCGGGAGGGAGAGAGGTCCGAAGGACCTCCCCCCCCCTCCCTTTCAGGCGCCTCCTCCGCACATGCGGGGGGGTGCCTGAATTAGGTGTCATCGCGCTGCCGCGATGACACCTAATTTCACCGGCGGCGGTTCCGGATGCTGGGCTGACATCGAGGATGTCAGCCCGCACCAGGGGGGCCAGCGATCGGCCAGAACCCGGCCGAACGCTGACCCCAAAGGGAGGACGCGCTCAGCGCGTCCTCAGCACAGCAGGAGCTATGCGGAGGACGCGCTGAGCGCGTCCTCCGCATCGAAGTGGTTAATCTATTCACAGAACGCTGAACTGCACTGAAATGTCAGAGAAATGCACTGATTTTCTGTGGCTCAGTTCGCCAGGATTAAACAGGCAAATCCCATAGGATTCAATGTTTATAAATATTATCGTTTTTATCACATTTTTTATTCAACCGTTTATTCTTTCCAGTTTCAAGAAAAGCCTTTCAGGGTTATTCAAAGAGAAAGAAACGTCGCCGCAAGTTTGGTGACTTTTCGTTCTCTTCAATTCTGTGCGATTTGGCGATCCCATTTCGGCGACCCTTCGGTGTATTCAGCGAGCACCACAGGGCTGTCGTAGTGCAGGGAAAAGCCGCAGCAAACACGACGAACACTCACCGCAAACCCGGCGAAGGCTCACCGAAACCCGCAGAAAAACATCTAGATTAACCCCGCCGAACACGCCGGAGAAACCCGAGCAGCCACCGAACACAGTGCAGAGAAGCCATCAGAAAAAGCCGACACCGCAGACTTATGGAGTGAAAAAATAAAAAAAAAAGTAGGCTTGAATGTTTGAAAAGTGAAACGCTGTTTGCAAAGAAACTACAGAACGAAAAAGTCTGAAATTTACATATAAAATCCAATGAATGATAATAAAAAGGGCTGTTACAGAAAAAAGAAAAATCGATGTAAAAAAAACGAAAAACTATTTTTGCAACAAAATCCCAAAAAATGCCTGAAAGATCCTTAAAAATCGAAAAATAAAGAAACTTTTTACTGCAGAATATTATTACAAAACGGTTTATTAGATATTGTATTAAAATGGTAATATTTTTAACATTGAAGCCTATGGGATTCGCCTGAATAAACCTGTCGAATGAAACCAATGAACAGCAGGGCATTTCGGCAACTTTTCACTGCTGGTTTTTGTTCTCTGAATAGACGAAGCATTGCTTCTCTCTGGGCATTTCACTGCCCTCGAACAGGCAACAAACAGGCACATTTGCCGAACTGCCTGCTCTCTGAATAGCCGAATGGCCAGGAAAGGTAAGCGTATACTGAATCGAATTGTTTTAGGTTGAAATTTTTGATTCCAATTTTTTTTTTAAAGGTGTTTTTTTCATTATTCTGTAACAGAGCATTTTATTATCATTTTTATAGGACCTTTTTTATTATTTACACACCTTTTCAGCATTTTTATTGTTTTAACCCCTTCACTACCAAGTGATTTTCCAAAAAAACTTTGTCAGAAACCAGTGTTTTTTTTTGTAAAATCTTTTTTAATTAATTATATATTAAGAAATATTCGCGTTTATACCATTGTATTTCTAGTTTTGCCCAGTAGATGGTGCCATCTACTGCCAAATTGAGTTAGAGGTTTGAGCGGCTGGTCTATTTTCTTATTTTTTCTCCTGCATCGGCTGCTGAATGTCCGATATTTCAGAGCTTTCAGCAGCTGCTTTTACAGTTTTAGTGCTTTTAACATTATGCCTACAGGGCTAAAACTTTGGGGGCACCTTCTGTAGCCCAAAAGCAATGGAAATTTGGCAGTCTTCAGCGGCTGATTTTCAGTGTTTCCGTTCGACAGGTTTAAACAGGCGAATCCCATAGGATTCAATGTAAAAATGTAATATGATTTTTAAATCCTGAAAAGAATAAAATAAATATTTTTTCATTTTGTGCACAAAGCCATTTTATTTAATTTTTTTAACAACTTTCAGTATTTTTTTTTAGACAAAACTTTTGTTTTTTTAGGACAAGGATTGGGAAACTTTGCTTTTACTTATTTCTTTATTTTATTTTTGATATTTTTCCAAATAACCTTTGAAGGGCCACTTGATACACTCTGACCGCTTTAGCCTTCTCCCCGTTTGTCTGATATGCTTGTGTGAAGCAGAGGAGTTTCCACATCTCATACAAGTATTACCAGTCAGTGTATTTGAATATCCCGCCTGGTCTCCAAATCGGTTAATGATGATGTCATCAGGCTCGGCAGGTTGACATCGTCCTGCCTCTGAATGCTCGCAGCAGTAAGCGTTCTTGGAGGCAGGAGCCGATGGATTCGTTCTGCGTGCACCCTCCCCCTATCTATTCCACTGTTTCGCGCAGACGTACAGAACTTGCCTAAAAACGTACGCAAGCACCGAGTGATGTACAGTTTTTTGTAGTACACAAAATTCAAGTCGCGTTCGGATGCAAATTGCGTCATTTAGGTTGCGGGATCTCCATATCTTGCAAGCTCTGAGTTGTCGGGGAGGAGCAGCGTACGGCAAAGGAGGAAAAAGGGAGTAATTACACCTAATCTATAAAAATATGTAACAATAATTGGTTACATATCCCCCAACAACAACTAACCAATTATTTATGGGCAAAAAAGTGGGAGGAGCTCCATGTTTTTAATACACTGTCCCTTTAAGAAATCCTCTATATTCTTCCATTTGAAATCCCTGTTATCTGGATCTCCAAACATGAGAGTTAATGCCAAAGCTTTACTACCCCCTAAACAATCATTCCATAGTACACACAGTGAGCCCTCACTTTCCTGGACAATAGGTGATTTTTTTGCCAACAGCCTCAGCCCAATTATCTTTATAATATATATGTTTTTGGGTGATTTTTACTCCCCTTTTGTCCCCTGGAGAAGAGCTCCTCCTCTTCAGCTCAGGGACTCCCGAACCCGGACGTCCCTGAAGCTTTTGTGCACAATTAGTGCTGCTATAAAACTTGTGTAGCAGAGGATCCGCAAATTGCGCAGCGCTGCGGGACTCACACACTTTACGTACGCAAGTTCCGTAGCGCCGGTGCAGAGCGATGGATTTGGAGCTACACACGCATGCACAGATCTGATCCATCGCTGCCTCTCTGTCACGTCCCACGCTGTCTGTGTTGTACAGCAGCTGTCAGCGTCATCCACGCTGCTTGCTGGTCGGCTGCTGAGTGAAGAAGCATCCGGTCACAATCACGTGATGCGACCATGAGCGGGGTGCCCCCCAGGTTTAAAACCCTGACGTGGTTTTCACTCCTCTCAGCGCTCCTTGTGATTTTGTATCTATTCTGTGTATCGACCCCGGCTTGTTTGACACTTCTCTCCCGGCTCTTAACCCTTGGCATTCCATTGAGGACCCTATCTGGCTAAACGACCCCTGGCACCTGGCTGTCAATCTCTCTGGCGATACGACCCCTGGCATTTCTGAGAACCCTACTGGTATATGACCCCTGGCATTTCTGAGAACCCGCACTGGTATATGACCCCTGGCATTTCTGAGAACCTGCACTGGTATACGACCCCTGGCATTTCTGAGAACCCGCACTGGTATACGACCCCTGGCATTTCTGAGAACCCACACTGGTATATGATCCCTGGTATTTCTTTAACATTCTGATTTTGTATTAACCCCTGGTGTGTTGTCCTGGATACATACTCCTCCAATTCCATTCTAGGTAGACGTGCCCACCATTCTAAGGATCGGAAGCGTAGGATAGTTGTGCTGCGTACAGGGACTAGCATTATGGTTGTCGTGGAGGAACATGACACTCTCTGAAAATGCTCGCTACCCCGATTGGTCTCAGAGGGTGATGTCAGCCGCTCTCTGCATGTGACATCAATAGTGACCGATCTGGTGAACGGCAGCAAGGAAATTCAAAAATCCCAGCTGCTGGTGACACTGGGTGGGGTGGAGGAAACTCCTCCACTTCACCCAGAAATTCACACAACTGGGGCAGCAGGGAAGAGAGGGAGAGAAGAAGGAGCACTCCTCACATCCTGACCATGTTCTCGTTTTAGAACGTCTCTTCAATAAAGTGATCAATGGATGGAGCAAAGCAATAGTCATTTATACATAGTTATACAATGTGTCACTGATAAATCAGAGCCGAGCTCCATCACTTGGATCCAGGCATGGTTTTGTGTCTTAGTAACAATTAATGTTACATTTTATTCAGTGCTCCTACGTTCATGGCCCTAGAGGCAAGATCTGGTCTGTTCAGGGGATGGAGTCTCCAGGAACCCTCTTTATCTATAAATCACCTTTGTTTCATTCCCTGGCAACGCGATTCTTGCCAGATCTCCTCCTCTCACCTGAAAACCCCAGACACAATGGCCCCAGGTTAGGAGTTTAAAAAGCTCCAAGACAGCGGACTCTCACTCTCCTGCTTTGTTGGGGTCCTGCACCCTCTTACAACCTTCATTATGAACATCTACATCAAATGTACTCTGGTATTTTGCCTCGTTTGTGTCCTCACTGCAGATTTGACTTCAGGAAGACGAATCAAAAATGTAGGTAATGGTTTTCCATTCTAGGATCTGGAGATTTCCATTCTTTCTAAAGGAACCATGATCTCTCATGGACCGCCTTGGTACAGACAGAATACTGTGGGCCCCATGACACCATAAAACATTAGTATTGCTAGAGTGGGGAGAGGGAAGAATATTCTTTCTCAGCCATTGTGAAACTCTTAAAGGGCCAGTACCACTAAAAACGACATGCTCTTATGGTGTGTATTTAATGTTGCAGATATCTTACATGTGTTTTATTTTCTCTTGTATGTTTAGTTAAGAAAATATTTTCCTTTATATGTGTCACTGAGGGCATCCATTGTGTGATATTTTCCTCTATATGTGTCACTGGGTGCATCCATTGTGTGATATTTTCCTCTATATGTGTCACTGGGTGCATCCATTGTGTGATATTTCCCTCTATATGTGTAACTGGGCGCATCCATTGTGTGATATTTCCCTCTATATGTGTCACGGGGTGCATCCATTGTGTGATATTTTCCTCTATATGTGTCACTGGGCGCATCCATTGTGTGATATTTCCCTCTATATGTGTCACTGGGTGCATCCATTGTGTGATATTTTCCTCTGTATATCACTGGGTGCATCCATTGTGTGATATTTTCCTCTATATGTGTCACTGGGTGCATCCATTGTGTGATATTTTCCTCTATGTGTGTCACTGGGTGCATCCATTGTGCAATATTTTCCTTTATATGTGTCACTGGGTGCATCCATTGTGTGATATTTTCCCCTATATGTGTCACTGGGTGCATCCATTGTGTGATATTTTGTGTTGTATCTTTCCATCACTTGCTCCTCACTGTGTGGCTTTGGCCATAAAATGGAATGAATGGGTCAGTCACTGACTCACATCATTGTATTCTGTGGGATGTATTCAAAGGACATCACCAGAGTGTAGATTAGAAGTCTTTTAAGTTCCTTGTCTTATCTCATTCAACTGCCATCTCTTATCTCAGGTAACCTTGAGAACAACAGACCTCCTGCAGCCTTATCTAAACATTTACTCCACCTAATTAACTGTTAAATATTGTAGATTAAATAAACAAGAGCAGTAAAGTAAAGCTTTTGTGCAGATTTTGGTAAATGTTGCATCATGGAAAAATCCACTAAATGGAAACAGAAGATTAAAAACATCGAACTTTATTTTTCCTTTTTTACATGCAATTACTTCAAACAAAGAAAAAAAACAGCAGAATGTGTTTTATAACATGTTTTTATTTGTAATGCACAAGTAATCTAGTTACAGCTTATGTAAGTGGCAGTGTCCCTTTCTTGTCACGGGAGGATTCACTCAACATCACCCTGAAGAACTGCATGGCTATCATCCTTCTTCTAGATCAGGGCTGCCAAACAGATTTCCCCCACCCAGATGTTGATGCCTACAATTCCCAGAATTCTTCCATTGGAAAAGATGGCC
This sequence comes from Leptobrachium leishanense, assembly GCA_009667805.1. NCBI lineage: Eukaryota > Metazoa > Chordata > Amphibia > Anura > Megophryidae > Leptobrachium > Leptobrachium leishanense. Next base: position 111,484,540 of record CM019072.1, read on the forward strand.
AGGGAATCAAGGGAGTTGTAGGTCAGAAACCTCTGGAGGGACTGGAGTTCGACCACCCTGTTCTAAATCCTATCACCCCTCATTTATTGTCGCATAAGAAATGAGTAATTCTATAAATCCAAGTCATATTGGTCTTGCTTTAAGTGGTATTTTATGATGTTTTTTTGTTTTGTTTTTCTTAAAGCCCAATAAACCACGACCAAAACCTAAACCCGGTAAGTTCTCCCCATACAATGTTCTGGTCTTTGTTCGGTCAAACTTTTCAGGATGTTACCTTATATCAAATGCAGAGACATATAATCTGTGAATTCATGGTCCCCTGATGGGGTGACAATAAACCACCCAATGTAGATTATATAATTTGTATATATTTTTAAATATATATATATATATATTTATTTATTTGTTTTTTAAAAAAAATATATATATATACATATTTTTGTGTATATTTTTTTTAAAAAATAGATATATATTTTTGTATGTTTTTTTAAAAAAAATAGATATATATTTTTGTGTATATTTTAAAAAAAATGTTTTTGTGTGTGTAGTGTTAGATATTCTGAAGTGTCAAGGCTTTTTAGGAAATGTTCACCACTTGTATATTAAAGGGGTTATTCACAAACGCGTTTTTTTTATTCCCATATTGAAATTGAGTTCAATTTTGGCGCATTTCGCCTCACTTTGGTGATTCCATTTTGTCTAAATTTTAGTGCATTCACTAACTATCGAATGTTCACTGTATTGAGCTGAAAATGATGTTGCAAAACATGCTGATAAGTGTTGAATTCCAGCGAATTCCAATGACCAAAAAAAAAAGGAAACGTCACTTATTTTACTAATAGGAGCTTAAATCAATACAAATTTGATAAAAATGTGTCTAAATATTAAAAAGGCCCTTTAAATTAAAATAAAAAAGTCTGTTAAAAAATAATTAAAAACATTATTTTATAAATACAAAAAGGTCTTTTAAAAAAATATAAAATGTGTTTGTAAAAAAGAAAAATAGTAAATGCTCTTTAAAAAATTTTTTAAACCGATATTCCATTTATTATATTGAAACCTATTTTTATTCCTGTGGAATTAAAATCCCCAAAATCAGATCATTTTGCTGCAATTTCAGTGTAATTCGGCATTCTGTGACTAGACAAATTGATCGTTATATATGGAACAATTTCGGTGATGCCGGATCGCACCAAATTGAAGCAAAAATGCGCAGTATTTCTCTGTCAATTTGCCTCTATTTGCCGCTTTGAGAGCTTAGTGAATAAACAAATTGCACCGAAATTGCAAATGCGGTAAAATTCACCATTCAGTGGCAAACTTGGACCCTAGTGTAGAACCTCCTAAGATTATTTCCTTTTCCTTAATGTGTCGGGGTAGATTTTTGTGTTAAAACCCTCCTTTTAATTTTCTCTATAACTGATCTTATTATTGATAATAAAAAACCAATATGTACCAAAGCCTCTGGCAATGGTGTAAAGGCAGTTTGTATGAATGGGAATGCAAAGTATTGTGAGAAGATAAGGCAGCGCGGCCGGTGTGATTCCAGCACGGAATGAGGACGAATGCTAGAAATGTAAAATAACTTCATTAATCAGTGATAACATTAGTGAGGAATAAGGAGTGTTTCCTCTGGCTTTGCTGTAATAACTGTGTCTGTTTAATGGAAACAAATGTAACAATCTGCTTATTGACACAGGTCCTCGTGTTACACCGTCGAAAGAGGTAAGAGTTTAAGCCCTTAAGGACCAAGGGTCTTTAAAGTCAATGCATTTGTGACATAACAGTTACATCATTGGTCCTTAATCAATTATGTCATTTCTTTAGCAGTGTTTGTAATTTTTGTTGTGAGTCCTAATATACAGTATCTATCTATGTATCTATCTATCTATCTATCTATCTATCTATCTATCTATCTATCTATCTATCTATCTATCCCAATATACTCTATCTATCTATCTATCTATCTATCTATCTATCTATCTATCTATCTATCTATCTATCTATCTATCTATCCCAATATACTATATCTATCTATGTATCTATCTATGTATGTATCTATCCCATTCCCAATATATAGTATCTATCTATCTATCTATTGCTCTATCTATCTATCTATCTATCTATCTATCTATCTATCTATCTATCTATCTATCTATCTATCTATCTATCTCTATAACTATCTATCTATCTATCTATCTATCTATCTATCTATCTATCTATCTATCTATCTATCTATCTATCTATCCCAATATACTATATCTATCTATGTATCTATCTATGTATGTATCTATCCCATTCCCAATATACAGTATCTATCTATCTATCTATCTATCTATCTATCTATCTATCTATCTATCATCTATCCCTCTATCTATCTATCTATCTATCTATCTATCTATCTATCTATCTATCTATCCCAATATACTATATCTATCTATCTATCTATCTATCTATCTATCTATCTATCTATCTATCTCATATCTATCTATCTATCTATCTATCTATCTATCTATCTATCTATCTATCTATCTATCTATCTATCTATCTATGTATCTATCCCATTCCCAATATACAGTATCTATCTATCCATCTATAATATACAGTATCTAACCTAATATACAGTATCTATCTATATCCATCTATCTATAACATACAGTATCTAACTTAATATACAATATCTATATATATATCCATCCTAATATACAGTATCTATCCATCCATCCATATATACAATATTTATCTACATAGAGATGCATGTACATGTATGGCCAGACACGCCATTTAACCTAGTGCACACACCCTGACCAAACACAGACACCAGACTTCAGACCTATATATACACACACTCACCAGACCTCAGATACATACATACATACATACATACATACACCAGACCTCAGATACATACATACATACACACTCACCAGACCTCAGATCCATACATACATACACACACAGCAGACCTCTGACACATGTATATGTTACGGGTAAAGCCCGAAGTGCGGTTAATCCTAGGATTACCCGGGTAATCCTGACATTACCCAAAACGGCTGGGTAAAGCTGCAAAAAAAATTAAAATTTCGGACTTTACCCGGGTAATTTTAGGACTAACCAACTGCCCTTGGGTAACGGTCTGGAAGAGCTGAAAAATTCGCACTTTACCCGGATAATGTGCAAATCTGAAGCTTCACCTGGGTAATCTGAGGACTATCCACAGCTTCACCTGGGTAATCTGAGGACTATCCACAGCTTCACCTGGGTAATCTGAGGACTATCCACAGCTTCACCTGGGTAATCTGCAGAGCATCCAACTCCACTTGGGTAACAGTGAATTTTACTATTATCTCTGGATATTATCAACGAAAATGGCAAAAGACAAACATTAAAATGTATTAAAGATAGAATGAATATACAGAGTGACAGGATAGTTTTTTTATATGAATGTGAAGAAGTTACGTGATCTTTATTATGTGTCATATGTGCTTATATATAATTTATAAAACACAATAACCATCAGGTTACTCTTTATATAATATCTTTATCTTCATAAATTAATTTTCAGGCAATTAATGTACAGAGTAACATGATGGTTAATTAGTGTCGTTTGTGACTGTGGATACAATTTCATTCAAAATAACAAAAAACTCAATTTTGTTATCAGTCAGATAACAGTTTGCAGCTTTATCCGGCTAATCCTCGTAATTCAGTAACTGTAACCTGCTGAATACCCAAGAAAGCCCAGTACCCAGAGGCGTTTGGATATTTTGCAGATTACCCAGATAAAGTCTGAGGTTTCGTTGAACATCACACTTTATCCAGCAACACTAGGGTAATGTGCGAATTACCCAGTTAATACAGTGCAGAAAACCGGATTACCCAGAGGCCTCTGGATACTTTGCAGATTACCCGGGTAAAGTCTGAAATTTCATTTCACTTTGGACTTTTCCTAATGACGCCTGGGTTATGTCAGGATTACCCGGGTAATCCTAGGAATAACCGCACTTCGGGCTTTACCCATAACATATATACACACACACACATATACAGTATATCTATATATATTTACAAGGGTTGTGGTGGAGGACAAAAAGTGAGATAAAAAGCCTCCACATTATAATTAGTTATGTTTATTATTGCAGAAGCCACTTGCACATCACAGCAATTCAAAGAATTGCATCCCAATGCATAAAAGTGAGACAGATGTCATTCGCATATCCTACCCAGAATTCCTTGCTGCATATGGGGAATGTAGCACAGTGTCACGGTTCCCGGATCCCACCACGCAGTCCTTAAAGCCCAACACTCCACAGAGCCCAAAAGCTACCAACAGGGTAGTCGTAGAAGAATCCCTAACTGTCTGGTCCTTAGAATTAGCCAGGTATACTAGCTAGGCAGAAAGGGTTAATCAAAGACAATGTCGTAATACAAAACCAGGTCAGCAACACGGGGGTAGTCAGACAAGCCAGAATCAGGAATACAGAGTATAGAATAGTCAAATGGAATAGCCGGGTCGATATCAGTGCAGAAGCGTAGTACAAGAAAATAGTCTAGAGCAACGGAGGGCAGAATGGTCAGAAAACAAACAGAGGTCAATAACAGGTTAAATCACGAGAGAATTCAGGTACAAGGAGCTCAGGTATGGATAACCACGATTTGGCACTGCTTAGAAGGAACTGTTGGTTTTTACAAGACCTTCACCAGACCGCGCCCCCCTCTCAAACCGCGCCTCATGCAGCCACCTCCCTGCCTGTTTCAATTTAAACTGGGTGTTGGTGAGCGAGCAGCATCAGACATGCTGCCCTCAAGCACACCGGAAAGGCTGGAAGCCCCCAACGTTACACACAGGAGCTCTGGGATGCAATTCTTTGAATTGCTGTGATGTGCAAGTGGCTTCTGCAATAATAAACATATATATCTATATATATAAACGTGAAAGTCCTGACTGACTGACTGACTCATCAACGCCCAGCTGAAACCGTTTAACCCAGGAACGTGTAAGGTGCACAGTTTTTATGATGTAGGCACCCACTAAGGAAGGATTTTTGGAAAATCCACCCCTAAGGGGGTGAAAAAGGGGTTGAATATTTTAAACAGGATACCTACATCTCAAAAACAGAAGATGTGACAGACGTGAAAATTGGTATTTAGATTCGTCTTGAAAATAAAACAACACGTATTTTACCATTTTCCAAAAATCCAGTGGAGGGGCAAAAAGGGGGATGAATACCTTTATCATTATACCTATATTTCAAAAACCAATGATGTTACAGGTGTGAAATTCGATATTTACAATCTTCGTGCAAAAAAACCCATGTTTTACCATTTTCCAAAAATCCAGTTAAGGCGGGTGGGGGGAAAGGGATATGAATACTTTTATCAGTATACATATTTCTAAATCCAAAGAGGTTACAGGTGTGAAATTTGGCACTTACATTCTTCTTGAAAAAAAAACCACGTGTTTTACAATTTTCCAAAAATCCCCAACTTTCTACCAAAAAAACCTCAAGTTTCTTTTAAAAAACAATTTTAACAAATCCTAAAATCCATGCGAGCGAAGCCCCGGGCAAAAGCTAGTCTAAATATATAAACGCGAAAGTCCCGACTGACTGATCAACGCCCAGCTGAAACCGTTTAACCTAGGAGCGTGAAATATTTTGAAGGTGCACTGTTTTGTATGATGTAGGCACCCACTAAGGAAGGATTTTTGGAAACTCCGCCCCTAAGGGGGTGAAAAAGGGAGGTTGAATATTTTAAACAGGATACCTATAGCTCAAACTCAGAAGATGTTACAGACGTGAAAATCGGTATTTAGATTCGTCTTGAAAAATAAAAAAACACGTATTTTACCATTTTCTGAAAATTCCATGGGGGGCCAAAATGGGGGGTTAAATACATCTATATATATAAACGTGAAAGTCCTGACTGACTGACTTATCAACGCCCAGCTGAAACCGTTTAACCTAGGAACGTGAAATTTTGAAGGTGCACTGTTTTTATGATGTAGGCACCCACTAAGGAAGGATTTTTGGAAAATCCACCCATAAGGGGGTGAAAAAGGGGGTTGAATATTTTAAACAGGATACGTATAGCTCAAAAACAGAAGATGCTACAGATGTGAAAATCGGTATTTAGATTCATCTTGAAAAATAAAAAAACACTTATTTTACCGTTTTTCCAAAATCCAAGTGGGGAGGGGGAGAAAAAAGGGGGTTGAATATTTTAAATATTTTAAACAGGATACCTGTATCTCCAAAACAGACAATGTTACAGTCCTGAAAATTGGTATTTAGATTTGTCTTGAAAAATAAAACAACACATATTTTACCATGTTCTGAAAATTCCTCGGGGGGGGGGCAAAAAGGGGGTTGAATACTTTTATCAGTATACCTATATTTCATAAACCGAAGATGTTACGGGTGTGAAATTTGGTATTTACAATCTTCATGAAAAAAAACAAACATGTTTTTTGCCATTTTCCACAAATCCAATTGGGGGGTCGGGGGAAAGGGGTCTGAATATTTTTATCATTATACCTATATGTCAAAAGCCAAAGATGTTACAGACGTGAAATTTGGTATTTACAATCTTCTTGAAAAATAAAAACATGTGTTTTACCATTTTCCAAAAATCACAAGTGGGGGTGAAAAAAAGGGGGGGCTGAATACTTTTAAACAGGATACCTTTATCTCAAAAACAGAAGATGTTACATACTTGAAAATTGGTATTTAGATTCGTCTTGAGAAACAAAAACACATCTATTTTAACATTTTCCAAAAATCTATGGGAGGGGGGGCAAAAAAGGTGGGTTGAATACTTTTATCAGTATACCTATATTTCAAAAACCAAAGATGTTACAGGTGTGAAATTTGGTATTTACGATCTTCGTGAAAAAAACCAAACATGTGTTTTACTATTTTCCACAAATCCAAATAAGGGGGGGGGGTCGAGGGAAAGGGGTCTGAATACTTTTATCAGTATATCTATATTTCAAAAACCAAGATGTTACAGGTGTGAAGTATGGTAATTACAATCTTTTGAAAATAAAGAAACACGTCTTTTACCATTTTACAAAAATCCAAGTGGGGGGTAAAAAAGGGGGGTCAATACTTTTAAACCGGATACCTACATATCAAAAACAGAAGATGTTACAGACTTGAAAATTGGTATTTAGATTTGTCTTGAGAAACAAAAAAACACCTATTTTACCATTTTCCAAAAATCCAGTGGAAGGGGGGAAAAAAGGGGGGTTGAATACTTTTATCAGTATACCTATATTTCCAAAAACCAAAGATGTTACAGATGTGAAATCTGACACTAACAATCTTCTTGAAAAATAAAAAAACACATGTTTTACCATTTTCCAAGAATCTCATGTGGTGGGTGAAAAAAGGGGGAGTGAATACTTTTCAACAGGATACCTATATCTCAAAAACAGAAGATGTTACAGACGTGAAAATTGGTATTTAGATTCGTCTTGAAAATAAAACAACACGTATTTTACCATTTTCCAAAGATCCAGTGGGGGGGGGGCAAAAAGGGGAATGAATACCTTTATCACTATACCTATATTTCAAAAACCAATGATGTTACAGATATGAAATTTGATATTTACAAACTTCGTGCAAAAAAACCCCCATGTTTTACCATTTTCTGAAAATCCAGTTAAGGGGGTGGGGGAAAGGGATGTGAATACTTTAACCAGTATACCTATATTTCAAAAACAAAAGATGTTACAGGTATGAAATTTGGCACTTACATTCTTCTTGAAAAACAAAAAAACACGTTTTACAATTTTCCAAAAATCCAAAGTGGGGGGGGGGGGGGTTTCTACCAAAAAAACCTCAAGTTTCTTTTAAAAAACAAATTTAACAAATCCTGAAATCCAAGCGAGCGAAGCCGCGGGCAAAAGCTAGTATATATATATATATATATATATTGTAGAGGTCGGCAGGGCTGGGTCCTGGATGGACAATATGTTTCACCCCTATTTGGGTTGTGGACCCTTTAAGGGCAACCACAGGGTTAATCTTCCTGTCCAGGAAGAGTTTTAAAGCCAGCAACTCCCAGATAGGATTGTGGGGGTTCAGGAAAAGGAAAGTAATCAGTGGAAGCTGTGTGTTTGTGTTCCAAAAGCAGGAGACGTGCTGTGCCTTGCTGGAGAGGCTTCTACATACTGGGGAAAGGATTCCCTAGGTTTGGGACTGTTTAAAGCGTTGGTGAGCCACTATTATTTCTCTGTTTATTTGTGCTGAAGATCAGGACTTTGCTTTAATTTCGCTGAACCAAAGCGTGTACTTATTATGTTGCCTTTTTGACTGCCCTGAAAGGGTGAATAAAACTGTTTGGTTTGTGAAAGACATTGTGCACGTGCTCTGTGGGCCCCCAAACGTCACAACTGGTGTTTCGAATGCGGGCAATTTGCTACCCCTCACACGCCAAGCAAGAGGAATTTTTGTGGAAAAAAAAAAAAAACTGACATTTTTAAAGGACAGTGTTCTGATTGCATGTCCTGGGCTAAGGCTGCACTGAAGTCCACAGCTATGGAGGAGCTCGTTAAGCAGATGGTCTTTGTCAGTGTGCAGGCCCAGACTCGCCATGAAGAGGCGATGGCTTAGCAGCAACAAGCCCTGGCACAGGCTGTTGCTGCCCAACAAGAAAGCACCCATTTGCTGGCTGCACAACTTGCAGCACAGCAGGTAGCCACACAGACGCAGATCAATGCCCTGCGGGAGGCCATGCAGCAACTTGCACCTGGACGTGATCAAGCAGTGGTCACTACTGGTAACCATGTCTCCATAAGGGCCAGTCATTTCCTCCAAAAACTGTCTGCCAGTGATGATGTGGAAGCATTTCTTACCACGTTTGAAAGGACTGCTGAGAGAGAGGGGTGGCCCCAAGACCAATGGGCCGGTCTCATTGCCCCGTTTCTGACAGGAGACCCTCAAAAGGCATATTTTGACCTGCCCCTAGAAGATGCAAAGAATTATGACCGGCTGAAAGCTGAGGTTCTGGCCCGCCTTGGGGTAACTGTTGCTGTCCGGGCTCAACGTGTTCACTGCTGGAAGTACTGCCCTGACCAGCCACCCCGGTCCCAGATGCATGACTTAGGACAGCTGGTTAAAAAGTGGTTGCAGCCAGAGACCCTGACTAGAGAGCAAATGGTCGAAAGGGTTGTGATGGACCACTACCTGAGGTCTCTACCAAAGGATCTACAGCGCTGGGTCAGCCATGGGGACCCCAAGACTGCAGCACTGGTAGTCGAGATGGTGGAGAGATACACCGTGGTGGAGGACCTGCTCAGACCAACCAATCATCGAGGACCAGTCTTGCCACCGCCTGTGAGGCCTGCTTCAGTTCCTCGGAGGGAAGCGTCACTGGACCCGGGAACCAGCACCCCAAAATCATCTTCCTCGGTTCTGCAGAGGCCTGTCGCTACCCGAACTGCTGGCGATATACAGTGTTGGAGGTGTCGCGCCTGGGGCCATACCCGGGCGCAGTGTCTGCTACAGGAGGAGCCCATGGAGTGGGGATCCGCTCGGAGAGTGTCTTTCTACACCCTCACAACGTGCACTACCCACCTTGACCTAGAGGGGGGTCAGTTTGAATGTACTGTGTGGGTGAATCACCGCCCAGCCAAAGCTCTCCTGGACTCTGGGAGTATGGTCACCCTGGTGCATGCCCGGGTAGTCAGAAGGCTCGGTCCAGTACAAAGAACCCTCCGGGTTGTCTGTATCCATGGGGATACTCGGGAGTATCCGCTGATCCCTGTCACCATTCCCGCCAGGAACACTTCGGTCACCCAAGCGGTCGGGGTGGTGAGTACTCTGATACATGATGTGATTGTGGGACGGGACTGCCCCTTGTTTGCTGAACTGTGGTGCTTGGCACAAACTGAACTGCCCATCGAACTGGGGAACAATTACTAGTACCCCAGCCCTACCAGAGAATGGTGCTGGATCTGGCTCACAATGATGCTCTAGGTGGTCACCTGGGAGCTGAGAAAACCGAGGCCCGGATAACAGACCGGTTTTACTGGCCAGGGATCGGTGCCGCAGTTAAGAGGTACTGTTCCTCCTGCCCTGTTTGCCAGTTAACTGCCCCAGCACCCCATTATAGGAACCCCTTGGTGCCTCTGCCAATAATTGAGGTGCCCTTTGAGCGCATCGCTATGGATATAGTGGGTCCCTTAGAGAAGTCTGCTCGGGGACACCGATATATCCTGGTGGTTCTTGATTATGCCACAAGGTATCCAGAGGCGGTTCCTTTAAGAAACCCTACATCAAAGGCCATTGCGCGGGAGTTGTTTTTTATGTTTTCGAGAACTGGCCTGCCAAGGGAAATTTTGACAGACCAGGGGACCCCATTTATGTCCCGGGTGATGGCAGATGTGTGCAAGTTGTTCCAAATCAAGCAGTTGCGAACATTTGTTTATCACCCTCAGACAGATGGTCTGGTAGAAAGATTCAACAAAACTCTGAAAATGATGCTTAAAAGGGTTGTGCAGAGAGATGGAAGAGACTGGGATCATTTGCTTCCCGCACTGCTGTTTGCTATTCGAGAGGTTCCTCAGGCCTCCACGGGGTTTTCACCTTTTGAGCTGGTGTATGGTCGCAGACCCCGGGGATTGCTAGATTTGGTGAAGGAGACATGGGAAAGTGAGTCCTCTCCACACAAATCGCTCATTGAACATATCTCTCAGATGAGAGAGAGAATTTCTAAAGTGATGCCTTTGGTACAGGAACATTTGCAGAAAGCTCAGGAGGCCCAGAAAAGGGTGTACAACCGGTCAGCCAAGCTGCGGCAATTTCAGGTTGGGGACCGGGTAGCAGTACTTATACCCACGGTGGAAAGTCGGTTCCTAGCCAAGTGGCAGGGACCATATGAGGTGGTTGAAAAAGTAGGGGAAGTAAACTACCGAGTGCATCAGCCTGGGAAAAGAAAACCATACCAGATCTACCACATAAATTTGTTAAAACCCTGGAGAGACCGAGAGGTGTCCGCCATGGTTGGGGTGGGTATAGAGTCTGATGGTGTTGACGCAGTACACATTGCTGCCACCCTGTCCAAACCCCAAACCCAAGAAGTTAAGGAGTTTCTGCAAAGAAACAAAGGCATGTTTTCAGGACTACCGGGACACGCGTCCGGGATTAAACATGATATTGTGACGGAACCCCATGTAAAGGTTCGGGTAAAGCCGTACCGCATCCCAGAAGCCCATAGAAAGGCTGTTTCTGAAGAGGTTAAAAAAATGCTTCAGCTTGATGTCATTGAGGAGTCACAGAGTGAATGGTCGAGCCCCATCGTGTTGGTACCGAAGCCCAACGGCACTCTGCGATTCTGCAATGACTTCAGGAAACTTAACGAGGTGTCAAAATTTGACGCGTATCCCATGCCAAGGGTGGATGAATTAATAAAGAAATTGGGTCCGGCCCGTTATATCACCACCCTGGACCTTACTAAGGGATACTGGCAGATACCCCTGACTAAGGAAGCCAGAGAAAAGACTGCTTTTTCCACTCCAGAGGGTCATTTTCATTATAAGCGGATGCCTTTTGGGTTACACTCAGCCCCGGCCACCTTCCAACGAGCGATGGATAGGGTGCTCCGCCCCTACCTGAGATATACCTCGGTCTACCTGGATGACATTGTCATCTTCAGTCCAGATTGGGAGTCCCATCTTCCCCGGGTTCAGACGGTTTTGGACGGTTTGAGGAAAGCGGGCTTTACTGTTAACCCTGAGAAAAGTGCGGTAGGGATGGAGGAAGCTAAGTACCTGGGATATGTCGTAGGCAGGGGTCTGGTAAAGCCACAATTTAACAAAGTAGAGGCTATCAAGAACTGGCACGCCCCCTCACGAAAAAGCAGGTTCGTACTTTTCTGGGTATAGTGGGGTATTACCGGCGGTTTGTCCCCAATTTTGCCTCTATTGCTGCACCACTGACTGACCTGACAAAAGGTAGGAAGTCAGTGATGATTCAATGGAATGCCAATGCTGAAGATGCCTTCGAGAAGCTTAAAAATGCGTTGTGTCAGCACCCAGTGCTGGTAGTCCCTGATTTCATGAGGGAGTTCATTGTACAGACGGATGCCTCAAGTGAGGGTTTGGGGGCTGTGCTATCCCAAGAAGTCAATGGGGAAGAGCACCCCGTGGTTTTTCTTAGTAGGAAACTGACGGCAGCGGAGAAAAACTATGCTGTGGTGGAAAGAGAGGGCTTGGCCATAAAGTGGGCCTTGGATTCTTTGAGATACTTCCTGTTGGGCAGGAAGTTCCGTTTAGTGTCTGACCATGCCCCATTGACCTGGATGAGGCAGCACCGCCACGCTAATGCCAGGGTTACCAGGTGGTTCCTGTCTCTCCAGGAGTTTAACTTTGTGGTGGAACACAGGCCTGGGAAACAGCACCAAAATGCTGATGCCCTGTCCCGGATGCATTGTGGGCTGTCTACTGTTGCCTCAAACACCTGTGTACACTGTGTAATTTGGCGCCAGCACACTGTGTAATTTGGCGCTGCCCCCACACTGATCCATATAGCCCAGGCAAACAGCTGCAGGAGGAGCCACCAGCCCGCGTGCTTTCACTCTGCTGCGATGGAGGACCGAGGCAGAGAGGAGATTTATTACCAGGTGTGAATAAACTAATGGGAGGGGGTGTAGATTAATATACTGGGGGGGCCTGTAAATTGCTGCACTGGCTCCAGGGGCTGTAAACTGATATACTGGGGTGGGAGGCAGTAAGTAAATATACTGGGGGCTGTAAATTTATATACTGGGTCTGGGGGCTTTAAATAGATATACTGGGTCTGGGGGCTGTAAATTGATATTCTGGGTCTGGGGGCTGTAAATTGATATTCTGGGTCTGGGGGCTGTAAATAGATATACTGGGGGGGAGCTGTAAATTGATATACTGGGTCTGGGGCCTGTAAATTGATATACTGGGTCTGGGGCCTGTAAATTGATATACTGGGTCTGGGGGCTGTAAATAGATTTACTGGGGGGGCTGTAAATAGATAAACCGGGGGGCTGTAAATTGATATACTGGGTCTGGGGGATGTAAATGGATATACTGGGGGGCTGTAAATAGATATACTGGGTCTGGGGGCTGTAAATAGATATACTGGGGGGGCTGTAAATTGCTGTACTGGGTCTGGGGGCTTTAAATTGATATACTGGGTCTGGGGGCTGTAAATTGAAATACTGGGTCTGGGGGCTGTAAATTGATATACTGGGGGGGCTGTAAATTGATATACTGGGTCTGGGGTCTGTAAATTGATATACTGGGTCTGGGGGCTGTAAATTGATATACTGGGTCTGGGGGCTGTAAATATATATACTGGGGGCTGTAAATAGATATACTGGGTCTGGGGGCTTTAAATTGATATACTGGGTCTGGGGGCTTTAAATAGATATACCGGGTTCTGGGGGCTGTAAATTGATATACTGGGTCTGGGGGCTGTAAATAGATATACTGGGGGGGCCTGTAAATTGATATACTGGGTCTGGGGGCTGTAAATAGATTTACTGGGGGGGTCTGTAAATAGATAAACTGGGGGCTGTAAATTGATATACTGGGTCTGGGGGCTGTAAATAGATATACTGGGGGTCTGTAAATTGATATACTGGGTCTGGGGACTGTAAATAGATATACTGGGGGCTGTAAATTGATATACTGGGTCTGGGGGCTGTAAATAGATATACTGGGGGGCTGTAAATGGATATACTGGGTCTGGGGCTGTAAATGGATATACTGGGTCTGGGGGCTGTAAATAGATATACTGGGGGGCTGTAAATTGATTATACTGGGTTTGGGGGCTGTAAATTGATTTACTCAGTCTGGGGGCTGTAAATTGATATACTGAGTCTGGGGGCTGTAAATTGAAATACTGGGTCGGGGCTGTAAATAGATTTACTGGGGGGCTGTAAATAGATAAACTGGGGGCTGTAAATTGATATACTGGGTCTGGGGGCTGTAAATAGATATACGGGGGGCTGTAAATTGATATACTGGGTCTGGGGTTGTAAATGGATATACTGGGTCTGGGGGCTGTAAATAGATATACTGGGTCTGGGGGCTGTAAATATATATACTGGGGGGCTGTAAATTGCTGTACTGAGTCTGGGGGCTTTAAATTGATATACTGGGTCTGGGGGCTTTAAATAGATATACTGGGTCTGGGGGCTGTAAATTGATATTCTGGGTCTGGGGGCTGTAAATTGATATTCTGGGTCTGGGGGCTGTAAATTGATATACTGGGTCTGGGGGCTGTAAATTGATATTCTGGGTCTGGGGGCTGTAAATTGATATACTGGGTCTGGGGCCTGTAAATTGATATACTGGGTCTGGGGCTGTAAATTGATATTCTGGTCTGGGGGCTGTAAATAGATATACTGGGTTTGGGGGCTGTAAATTGATATACTGGGTCTGGGGCCTGTAAATTGATATACTGGGTCTGGGGCCTGTAAATGGATATACTGGGTCTGGGGGCTGTAAATAGATATACTGGGGGGCTGTAAATTGCTGTACTGGGTCTGGGGCTGTAAATTGATATACTGGGTCTGGGGGCTGTAAATTGAAATACTGGGTCTGGGGGCTGTAAATTGATATACTGGGGGGGGACTGTAAATTGATATACTGGGTCTGGGGCCTGTAAATTGATATACTGGGTCTGGGGGCTGTAAATTGATATACTGGGTCTGGGGGCTGTAAATAGATATACTGGGGGTGCTGTAAATTGATATACTGGGTCTGGGGGCTGTAAATAGATATACTGGGGGCTGTAAATTGATATAATGGGTTTGGGGACTGTAAATTGATATACTGGGTCTGGGGCTGTAAATTGATATACTGGGTCTGGGGCTGTAAATAGATATACTGGGGGCTGTAAATTGATATAATGGGTTTGGGGACTGTAAATTGATATACTGGGTCTGGGGGCTGTAAATAGATATACTGGGGGCTGTAAATTGATATAATGGGTTTGGGGCCTGTAAATTGAGATACTGGGTCTGGGGCTG
The DNA here is from genome assembly GCA_009667805.1 of Leptobrachium leishanense. Taxonomy (NCBI): domain Eukaryota; kingdom Metazoa; phylum Chordata; class Amphibia; order Anura; family Megophryidae; genus Leptobrachium; species Leptobrachium leishanense. The sequence goes on from CM019072.1 coordinate 111,499,555, forward strand.
TAAATAGATATACTGGGGGGGGCTGTAAATTGATATACTGGGTTCGGGGCTGTAAATTGATATACTGGGTCTGGGGCTGTAAATTGATATACTGGGTCTGGGGGCTGTAAATAGATTTACTGGGGGGCTGTAAATAGATAAACTGGGGGCTGTAAATTGATATACTGGGTCTGGGGGCTGTAAATAGATATACTGGGTCTGGGGCTGTAAATAGATATACTGGGTCTGGGGCTGTAAATTGATATACTGGGTCTGGGGGCTGTAAATAGATATACTGGTCTGGGGGTGTAAATTGCTGACTGGGTCGGGCTTTAAATTGATATACTGGGTCTGGGGGCTGTAAATTGAAATACTGGGTCTGGAGGCTGTAAATAGATATACTGGGGGGCTGTAAATAGATATACTGGGGGTCTGTAAATGGATATACTGGGTCTGGGGCTGTAAATGGATTATACTGAGTCTGGGGGCTGTAAATAGATATACTGGGGGGCTGTAAATTGATATACTGGGTTCGGGGGCTGTAAATTAGATATACTTGGGGGGCTGTAAATTGATATACTGGGTCTGGGGCTGTAAATAGATATACTGGAGGGCTGTAAATAGATATACTGGGGGGCTGTAAATAGATATACTGGGGGCTGTAAATGGATATACTGGGTCTGGGGCTGTAAATGGATATACTGAGTCTGGGGGCTGTAAATAGATATACTGGGGGGCTGTAAATTGATATACTGGGTTCGGGGGCTGTAAATTGATATACTGGGTATGGGGCTGTAAATTGATATACTGGGTCTGGGGGCTGTAAATAGATTTACTGGGGGGGCTGTAAATAGATAAACTGGGGGGGCTGTAAATTGAAATACTGGGTCTGGGGCTGTAAATAGATATACTGGGTCTGGGGCTGTAAATAGATATACTGGGTCTGGGGGCTGTAAATTGATATACTGGGTCTGGGGGCTGTAAATAGATATACTGGGTCTGGGGCTGTAAATTGCTGACTGGGTCTGGGGGCTTTAAATTGATATACTGGGTCTGGGGGCTGTAAATTGAAATACTGGGTCTGGAGGCTGTAAATAGATATACTGGGGGGGCTGTAAATAGATATACTGGGGGGCTGTAAATTGATATACTGGGTCTGGGGCTGTAAATGGATATACTGAGTCTGGGGCCTGTAAATAGATATACTGGGGCTGTTAATTGATGATATACTGGGTTCGGGGGCTGTAAATAGATATACTTGGGGGGCTGTAAATTGATTACTGGGTCTGGGGGCTGTAAATAGAATATACTGGAGGGCTGTAAATAGTTATACTGGGGGGCTGTAATGGAGTTATACTGGGTCTGGGGCTGTAAATGGATATTATACTGAGTCTGGGGGCTGTAAATAGATATACTGGGGGGCTGTAAATTGATATACTGGGTTCGGGGGCTGTAAATTGATATACTGGGTTATGGGGCTGTAATTGATATACTGGGTCTGGGGGCTGTAAATTAGATTTACTGGGGGGGCTGTAAATAGATAAACGGGCTGTAAATTGATTATACTGGGTCTGGGGGCTTGTAAATAGATATACTGGGGGGGCTGTAAATTGATATACTGGGTTCGGGGGCTGTAAATGATATACTGTCTGGGGGCTGTAAATGATATTACTGGGTCTGGGGGCTGTAAATAGATTTACTGGGGGGCTGTAAATAGATAACTGGGGGGGGGCTGTAAATTGAAAATAGGTCTGGGGGCTGTAAATAGATATACTGGGTCTGGGGCTGTAAATAGATATACTGGGTCTGGGGGCTGTAAATTGATATACTGGGTCTGGGGGCTGTAAATAGATATACTGGGTCTGGGGCTGTAAATTGCTGAACTGGGTCTGGGGGCTTTAAATTGATATACTGGGTCTGGGGGCTGTAAATTGAAATACTGGGTCTTGGAGGCTGTTAAATAGAATATACTGGGGGGGCTGTAAATAGATATACTGGGGGGCTGTAAATGGATATACTGGTCTGGGGTGTAAATGGATATATGAGTCTGGGGGCTGTAAATAGATATACTGGGGGGCTGTAAATTGACTATACTGGGTTCGGGGGCTGTAAATAGATATCTGGGTCTGGGGCTGTAAATAGATAATGGGTCTGGGGCTGTAAATTGATATACTGGGTCTGGGGGCTGTAAATAGATATACTGGGTTGGGGCTGTAAATTGCTGACTGGGTCTGGGGGCTTTAAATTGATATACTGGGTCTGGGGGCTGTAAATTGAAATACTGGTCTGGAGGCTAGTGTAAATAGATATACTGGGGGGGGCTGTAAATAGAATTACTGGGGGGCTGTAAATGGATATACTGGGTCTGGGGCTGTAAATGGATATACTGAGTCTGGGCCTGTAATAGATATACCTGGGGGGCTGTAAATTGTATACTGGGTCTGGGGGCTGTAAATAGATATAACTGCTGTTGAGGGCCTTGTAATTAGATATACTGGGGGGCTGTAAATGGATCTACTGGGTCTGGGGCTGTAAATGGATATACTGAGTCTGGGGGCTGTAATATGTATATATCTGGGGGCTGAATTGATATACTGGTTCGGGGGCTGTAATTGATATTACTGGGTATGGGGCTGTAAATTGATATACTGGGTCTGGGGCTTAAATAGATTTACTGGGGGGGGCTGTAAATAGATAAACTGGGGGGCTGTAAATTGATATACTGGGTCTGGGGGCTGTAAATAGATATACTGGGGGGGGCTGTAAATTGATATACTGGGTTCGGGGGCTGTAAATTGATATACTGGGTCTGGAGGCTGTAAATTGATATACTGGGTCTGGGGGCTGTAAATAGATTTACTGGGGGGCTGTAAATAGATAAACTGGGGGGGCTGTAAATTGATATACTGGGTCTGGGGCTGTAAATAGATATACTGGGTCTGGGGCTGTAAATAGATATACTGGGTCTGGGGGCTGTAAATTGATATACTGGGTCTGGGGGCTGTAAATAGATATACTGGGTCTGGGGCTGTAAATTGCTGACTGGGTCTGGGGGCTTTAAATTGATATACTGGGTCTGGGGGCTGTAAATTGAAATACTGGGTCTGGAGGCTGTAAATAGATATACTGGGGGGCTGTAAATAGATATACTGGGGGGCTGTAAATGGATATACTGGGTCTGGGGCTGTAAATGGATATACTGAGTCTGGGGGCTGTAAATAGATATACTGGGGGGCTGTAAATTGATATACTGGGTTCGGGGGCTGTAAATAGATATACTGGGGGCTGTAAATTGATATACTGGGTCGGGGGCTGTAAATAGATATACTTGGGGGGCTGTAAATTGATATACTGGGTCTGGGGGCTGTAAATAGATATACTGGGGGGCTGTAAATAGATATACTGGGGGGCTGTAAATGGATATACTGGGTCTGGGGCTGTAAATGGATATACTGAGTCTGGGGGCTGTAAATAGATATACTGGGGGGCTGTAAATTGATATACTGGGTTCGGGGGCTGTAAATTGATATACTGGGTATGGGGGCTGTAAATTGATATACTGGGTCTGGGGGCTGTAAATAGATTTACTGGGGGGGCTGTAAATAGATAAACTGGGGGCTGTAAATTGATCTACTGGGTCTGGGGGCTGTAAATAGATATACTGGGTCTGTGGGCTGTAAATTGATATACTGGGTCTGGGGCCGTAAATAGATATACTGGGTCTGGGGCCTATAAATTGATTTACTGGGGGTGTAAATTGCTATGCTGGGGGGTGTAAAATCATGTACCGGGGTCTGGGGGTGTAAAATGATATGCAGGGGGTTTGAATAAACTGATATTGGTACATTACCGTTTTTTATTGCTGTGGGGCTCTGTTATACACTCATTCACACTGCACATTACTATGAGTTTTATTGTTGTGGAGCTCTGTGATACGCTCATACACACTGCACATTACTGTGAGTTTTATTGTTGTGGAGCTCTGTGATACGCTCATACACACTGCACATTACTGTGAGTTTTATTGTTGTGGAGCTCTGTGATACGCTCATACACACTGCACATTACTATGAGTTTTATTGCTGTGGAGCTCTGTGATACGCTTTTACACACTGCACATTACTGGAAGGTTTATTGAAGTGAGCTCTGTAATTTGCAGTGTGTATAAGTACATCAATAAGGTAGACGTATCTTATAAACCTGAATATAAATAAAACCCACCAGTTTCTCTCATGGCTGAGAAGCCGCATGGGGACATGTGGTTGCTTAGAAAGCAGCTTTTGGTTTCATTAGGAAGGACTAGCCTGATCCAGAGGTGTAGTGATGTGGCAGAAGAGCTTACACTTTAATGACCATTCAAATAAACCAAAACCTCTGTGTTTTGCTTAACATGGAGCTACAGGGGTGAGCAGGGCTGGACTGGGACAGAAAATCAGCCCTGGATGTCATCCAGACCGGCCCAATTTAATTATGCAAATACGCACAAAAATAGTATATAATGCAACTGGATCGCTCAACCAATCGCTCTACAGATACTGGAGTTGCTGCAGAGCGATTGGGTAAAACACCGCAGTGGCATTGAGGTCAAGTGTGCACCATGCCTTAAGGTGAGGCGGATGTGCAGAGGGTCTCACCGGCACGGTGGCCGCAATATGAGACTGCGTCTGTTTTGCAGTGAGGAAGTTCTCACTCACCCCATTAAGGGCAGCGCGAGCCACGCGGTGAAACAGCATTCACACTGGCCCACAGAGCCATCGGCCCACGGGAATCTCCTGTAGTCCCTATGGCCAGTACATGCCTGGGGGTGAGCGCAAATGACAACTTATTTTCTTGGTATGTTTTAGAGATTATTATGCATCTCAATGCTGATTGACATGGCATGGTAGGGATGGGGGGGGGGGCACCAAAACGCACCTTCGCCTGAGTAGAAAAAAATGCTTGCACCGGCCCTGTATATATATATATACTTCCCAGACCTGAGACAGAGACACTGTGGCAGCTGAAAGAATGCACTAACAGCATTCTGCCCGGCCCGTCCGACTGGCCAGGTTCCAGCGAGCGGCCACCGGCATGTAAAGGTTGTAACGCGGCTCAGCTCTTGTGAGATCTTGCGGAGTTGGAGCGCAGCCAGTCTGGCTCTTAGAGCATTCTGCTAGCTGCCTCAGATACAGCCCGGCAAGCCAGCCCAGTGCTGGCTTCCCGTATCGGTAGAAGCATCAGGGGCAATTGCATCATTTGCAAATGTCTGGTATCGGCACCAATACTAGTATCAGTACATCCCTAATTCCTATGATTCATGCCACACTTTTGAGGTCTTATCTTCTTGTTTCTTCTTACAATGCATACCACACTCTACAGGGGTCTTATTTTCTTGTATCCTCTTTCTCAATTCATACACACTACCTTCTACTTCGTTCGTTTATATCTTTGTGTATCCTTATTGTCTCACTATTTAGTCTCTACAAAGTTAATTCCTTGAAAAATGAGAACTGTACTCAAGGAATTGGTGAGAAACCTCATATTTTCTTAGATTCTGTTGAAAATTGTTGCGTATTTTCTTTTTGTTTGCAGAAAACCAGAACCTGTGGGTGAGTCTTGGTTTTTCATTTATGGGTCATTTATGTTTAGCCATCTGCTTTATGTTTAAACTGGTAACCCTCCATCCTTTTTTGACTATATGTTTTTACTTTAAATTCTGTTTATTGGTGACAAAATGTTAAAATATAAGAGAAATAATGATCCAGAGAATCCAACAGATCACTGGTGGCAAAAAACTCGGGAACAATGGGCTGAGGAGCATAAGAAGAGCTTATAGAGCATTTTGAATCCGATTCCCTTATCCCATGTGTATAAGGTCATTAGATGGATTCAGTTGAAATCAGCTGATCTATATATATAAACGCGAAAGTCCTGACTGACTGACTGACTCATCAACGCCCAGCTGAAACCGTTTAACCTAGGAACGTGAAATTTTGAAGGTGCACTGTTTTTATGATGTAGGCACCCACTAAGGATGAATTTTTTGAAACTACGCCCCTAAGGGGATGAAAAAGGGAGTTGAATATTTTAAACAGGATACCTATAGCTCAAAAACAGAAGATGTTACAGATGTGAAAATCTGTATTTAGATTCATCTTGAAAAATAAAAAAACACGTAATTTACCGTTTTTCAAAAATTCGACTGGGGGGGCGAAAAAAGGGGTTGAATATTTTAAATATTTTAAACAGGATACCTATATCTTAAAAACAGAAGATGTTACAGACATGAAAATCGGTATTTAGATTCGTCTTGAAAAATAAAAAAAAAAAGTATTGTACCGTTTTTCAAAAATTCAACTGGGGGGGCAAAAAAAGGGGGTTGAATATTCTAAATATTTTAAACAGGATACCTATATCTTAAAAACAGAAGATGGTACAGACGTGAAAATCGGTATTTAGATTCATCTTGACAAATAAAAAAAACACATATTTTACCATTTTCTGAAAATTCCTTGGGGGGGCCAAAAAGGGGTTGAATACCTTTATCATAAACGCGAAAGTCCTGACTAACTGACTCATCAACACCCAGCTGAAACTGTTTAACCTAGGAATTTGAAATCTTGAAGGTGCACTGTTTTTATGATGTAGGCGCCCACTAAGCAAGGATTTTTGGAAACTCCGCCCCTAAGGGGGTGAAAAAGGGGGTTGAATATTTTAAACAGGATACCTATAGCTCAAAATCAGAAGATGTTACAGACGTGAAAATCGGTATTTAGATTAGTCTTGAAAAATAAAAAAAACATGTATTTTACCATTTTCTGAAAATTCCATGGGGGGTTAAATACATCTATATATATAAACGCGACAGTCCGACTCCTGACTGACTGACTCCTCAACGCCCAGCTGAAACCGTTTAACCTAGGAACGTGAAATTTTGAAGGTGCACTGGTTTTATGATGTAGGCGCCCACTAAGGAAGGATTTTTGGAAAATCCACCAAGGGGGTGAAAAAGGAGGTTGAATAAAAGGGGGTTGAATATTTTAAACAGGATACCTATAGCTCAAAAACAGAAGATGTTACAGATGTGAAAAACGGTATTTAGATTCGTCTTGAAAAATTAAAAAACACTTATTTTACCGTTTTTCAAAAATCCAAATTGGGGGGCGAAAAAAGGTGGTTGAATATTTTAAATATTTTAAACAGGATACCTGTATCTCCAAAACAGACAATGTTACAGTCCTGAAAATTGGTATTTAGATTTGTCTTGAAAAATAAAACAACACATATTTTACCATGTTCTGAAAATTCCTCGGGGGGGCGAAAAGGGGGGTTGAATACTTTTATCAGTATACCTATATTTCAAAAACCGAAGATGTTACGGGTGTGAAATTTGGTATTTACAATCTTCGTGAACAAAACCAAACATGTTTTTTGCTATTTTCCACAAATACAAATAAGTGTGGGGGGGGGGGGTCAAGGGAAAGGGGTCTGAATACTTTTATCAGTTTATCTATAGTTCAAAAACCAAGATGTTACAGGTGTGAAGTTTGGTAATTACAATCTTTTGAAAATAAAGAAACACGTGTTTTACCATTTTCCAAAAATCCAAGTGGGGGGGGGGGTAAAAAAAAAGAGGGGTCAATACTTTTAAACAGGATACCTACAGTTGTGTTCAAAATTATTCAACCCCCAATGCTGTAAAGGGTTTTAGGGAATTTAGTGTACATTTGTAATTGTATTCAGAATGAAATCCTACAAGGACTTTTTAAAGAACCATATGCAACTAAAATGACATCAATTGGTTTTGTAATACAGTAGTAAATGTTTCTTTTGTGAATTCTTCATTGACACAATTATTCAACCCCTTAAAGACTACCACTCTGAAGAACAGAGGTTCATTCAAGTGTTTTCAATCAGGTATTGAAAACACCTGTGGATGTCACGGAGCAGCAATAAAGCATAATAAGCACCAATTAGGCAGCTTTAAAATGACTGTGATACTCAGCTCCTTCTAGACATTTACTGGTGTGGTTACAAACATGGTGAAGTCAAGAGAATGGTCCAGGAAGACACAGAAGAGGTGATTACTCTTCACAGGAAGGGCAATGGCTATAAGAAGATTGCAAAGATGTTAAACATACCAAGAGAGACCATAGGAAGCATCATTCGCAAATTCAAGGCAAAGGGCACTGTTGAAACGCTACCTGGTTGTGGCAGAAAGAAGATGCTGACTTCGACTGCTGTGGCGCTACCTGAAGCGTAGAGTGGAGAAAAGTCCCCGTGTGACTGCTGAGGAACTGAGAAAAGATTTGTCAGATGTGGGTACTGAAGTTTCAGCTCAGACAATACGGCGCACACTGCGTAAGGAAGGCCTTCATGCCAGAACTCCCAGGCGCACCCCCCTTGCTGTCTCCAAGAATAAGAAGAGTCGACTGCAGTATGCCAAAAGTCATGTGGACAAACCACAGAAGTTTTGGGATAGTGTTCTGTGGACTGATGAAAGAAATTAGAACTGTTTGGGCCCATGGATCAACGCTATGTTTGGAGGAGGAAGAACAAGGCCTATGAAGAAAAGAACACCTTGCCTACTGTGAAGCATGGTGGGGGGTCAATCATGCTTTGGGGCTTTTTTGCTTCTGCAGGTACAGGGAAGCTTCAGCGTGTGGAAGGTACTGAATTCTCTTCAGTACCAGAGATATTGGATGACAATGTGATGCAGTCCGTCACAAACCTGAGGCTTGGGAGACGTTGGACCTTTCAACAGGACAATGATCCCAAGCATACCTCCAAGTCCACTAGAGCATGGTTGCAGATTAAAGGCTGGAACATTTTGGAGTGGCCATCGCAGTCACCTGATTTAAATCCGATTGAGAACCTCTGGTGGGACTTAAAGAAAGCAGTTGCAGTGCGCAAGCCTAAGAATGTGACTGAACTGGAGGCTTTTGCCCATGACGAATGGGCGAAGATACCCGTAGATCGCTGCAAGACACTTGTGTCAAGCTATGCTTCACGTTTTGTTTAAAGCTGTTATAACTGTAAAAGGATGTTGTACTAAGTACTAAGATTGAATGTCACTTGGGGGTTGAATAAAACTGATAATGATGTGAGCACAGAAAAGACATTTGTGGTTATTTCATTATAAATGTTATGTTATATTTGTCTGACCTACACGTGCCTCTTTGATTTAATTGTAAGCAAGATGACTGAATAATCAAAATCAATGTCAAACTGGCCAAAACACTCAATTTCAGTGGGGGTTGAATAATTTTGAACACAACTGTATATACAGAATGCACCTGTAAACATGTAACATAAGTGACTATATACAGAATGCACCTGTAAACATGTAACATAGTGACTATATTTCTTACATATTTATTTTCTGGGTTAATCTGTATATTTGTGTTTTGTTTTTAATATCTTGCATTTTATTACTTCGTATTTCTGTAACGACTGTAAAAATGTCAATGTTCTTGAATCCAGGACATACTTGAAAATGAGAGAAATCTCAATGTATCCTTCGTGGTAAAATATATTATAAATAAATAAATATATACTTTCCATCCAACTTATAACCTTACAGCGATCCTGAGAGATAGCTGGAGTGTAAGAATTAATTTCACAGTGTTCCATACCATACGGCGGATGTTAATGATGACTCATGATTAAGATTTCTTTCATAGGTTTATCATATTTCTTGATTTTGGATTTTTCATATGTGTTTTTGTTAAGATACAGGGGAGCCAGTTCATCAAAACACCTTAACAGAAGGTTATCACATATATATATATAGTATTATAGTCAAAAACTCTGTTTCTTTGTTTTATTTCCTGCAGAACATTCACTACCACCAGAGGATAAGGTATAGTCCTGAATACTTTGGTTATGAGCAGCACATAGTGACCTCACTAGTGCAGATCAGTAATGGTTATACCGTCAGTGTTGCACCAGGTTGCAGAAAATACATTCCTGAGTTCTTCTCTTTTTGTAACCTCTTAGGATCCGTTTTACAGTATTGAGGGCTTCTTTTCTCCTGTGCATTCAGGGCGCCTATTACACTATCTGGGCCTTACCATCTTTTTTTCTTCTTAGGATTCATACTACACTATTGGAGCCTTCTCTATTTTACCCTTATTCTTTTCAAACCGCTTCATTTGAGTCTTCTCTTATTACTGGATTCTTTTAGAGTACTACTATGTTACCGGTGACTTCTTTTCACCTGTCCTTTTCGCATGATTAATGGTGTGGTGCGCTCTTATTATACCCTCTTATGATTCTCTCAGGGTCTGCTGTTCTCAGATGTTTCAGGGTGCATTCCAAGCTAATGGGGTCTTCTCTCCATATACCAGTTTATGATGCATACTGCACTATTTGAGTCTTCTATTCTTGTATCATCTTGTGAATCATATTATCTTTTATACTGTCTTTTTGCTGCATAGAGACTACATTCTCAGGGCATTCTGTTTTTGGATTTTTTTCAGGGTACTTTGCAAACTAGTAAGACCTTCTCGCCTTATACCCACTTATGCATACTACACTATTTGTATCTTCTCTTCATATATCCCTAATTTGCTGCATACAGTCTACACACTCTGTTATTCTTAGGATGTATCCTACACTGTTCGGTTCTTTTTTCAAATTCGCTTACATGCTTATTAGACTAGAAAATCATCTTTGTGCATCCTGATTAGATTCATAGTGTACTGCTGGGGGCTTCACCTCTTGAATACTGTCAGGATGCATTTTACACTATGGGGTCATCTGTGAGTGTGCTTCTTGTATCCTCTTGGAATTTATTATACACTATTATGGTTTTATCTCTCTGTATCCTCTTACAATAAATGCCGCCCCAGCAATGTCAAACTCCAGACCCCAGATGCTGATACCTACAATTCCCAGAATTCTTTGAATGTAAGAGGTATCCAGAGAATCATAGGAGTTGTAGTTCATAAACATTCAGGGGGGACTGAAGTTTGTCAGCCTGTGCTACACTATTCGGATCTTCTCTTCTATCTTAGAAAACATACAAAAATGTCGGCAGATAAGAACCTTTCGGCCCATCTAGTCTGCCCAATTACATGGATACTTTACCTGGATTTATCTTTTGTTTAGGATAGCCTTATGCCTATTCCATGCTTGCTTAAATTCAATCACTGTTTTGGCCTCTACCACTTCAACTGGAAGGCTGTTCCATGTATCGACCACCAAATAATGCTTCCTGATACTTTTAAACCTTTGCCCCTCTAATCTAAGACTATGTCCTCTTGTTTTGCTACTTTGTTTCCTTTTAAATATACTCCCTTCCTCTACCTTGTGGATTCCCTTTACGTATTTAAATGTTTCTATCATATCTCCTCTGTCTCGTCTTTTTTCCAAGCTGTACATGTTAAGATCATTAAGCCTTTCCTGGTAACTTCTCTCCTTCAAGCCGTACACCATTTTAGTAGCCCTTCTCTGAACTCTCTCCAAGATGTCTATATCCTTCTGGAGATACGGTCTCCAGTACTGCACACAGTACTCCAAGTGAGGTCTCACCAGTGCTCTGTACAGTGGCATGAGCACTTCCCTTTTCCTACTGCTAGTACCTCTCCCTACACAACCAAGCATTCTGCCAGCATTTCCAAGCATTCTTCCAGCATTTCCTGCTGCTCTATTACATTGACTACTTACCCTTAGATCCTCTGAAATAATAACCCCTAAATCCCAACCCTCAGATGTTGAGGTTAGGACTGTATCAAATATTCTATATTCAGCCCTTGGGTTTTTACGTCCCAAGTGCATTATCTTGCACTTATCCACATTAAAACTCAATTGCCACAGCTCCGACCATTTTTTTAGTTTACCTAAATCATTTGTCATTTGGCTGATCCCTCCAGGAACGTCAACCCTGTTGCAAATCTTTGTGTCATCAGCAAAAAGACATACTTTACCATTAATACCTTCTGCAATATCACTAATAAAAATATTAAAGAGAATGGGTCCAAGTACTGACCCCTGAGGTACCCAACTGGTAAAACTTGAATCGTAACCTTTTCCAGCTCCGGACGTCGAGGTAGCTTTGAGAATGTCACAAAGGAAATAACTGTAATGTCTGCTCCGGTATCAATCTTAAAGGCAACTCTTTCACCCAACATCGTGAGTGTAACACGCCAATCCTCGACAGAGCCAGACTGTTCAGTCACCGATCCTATAAAGGACAGTTCTGGCGTCTCCTGATCACTGTCCAGACACATCTCTCTCACAGACTCTGATTTACAAACCACCTCAAAATGGCCGGCGCGGTTGCACTTCCTGCACCTCTTGTCTATAGCAGGGCACCGCGTCTTCATCTCGTGAGGGCGGTTACAGCGTGTGCAACGGGAACACGGTGTCCAACCGCTCCTGGGTCTGTCCGCTGCCTGCTGTCTGCCGCTTTTAACCCTTTGTGACTGGTGTATTTCTTCCACACTGTTTTCTCACCTTAAGTCTGCACTTTGCTTCTTCACCAATTCATTCTGACGTGCAATCCGTATCGCCTCATCCAGTGTCAGCTTAGACTCCAGCTGCAACTTAAGTGAAGCTTCCGAGTCTGCAATTCCGATAACCAGTCTGTCTCTGATCTGCTCCTCCTTAGCAGCGCCGAACTCACAGAACTCTGCCAACTGATAAAGGCTGCGCAGAAATGATTCCACAGATTCTCCCTCACACTGGGCGCGCTTGTGAAAGCAGGCTCTCTCGTGAATCACATTTCTTCTGGGCACAAAATGGGCGCTGAGCTTATCCACGACTTTATCAAAGTCCATCTCTTCCCCAGCGTTGAACTGAAAAGTACCGTAAATCGGCTCCACGTCTCTCCCCATAGCGTATAAAAGGGAATTAACCTGCACCTCACCAGGCTCCTTATCCAGCTTCGAAGCGATCCTGAAGCGTGCAAATCTTTGGCGCCAAGCAGGCCATGCAGCAGGCTGAGAGAAATCGAAGGGTTCCGGAGGAGAGAACTTAGACATCTTCACCGATCAAAATGGATACGCAGGGAAACACTTCTTACACCATGTCATGAAACGAGTAGACTCCGTGAGTTGGTTTATAGTTGTAGATTTATTCAGCATAACATCAGATAGCAGAGACACATACAGTACGTCCAGCTAGCATGGCATCCCAGCAGACACTGCCTGGTACCGCCCCCACCCTTCCTGTCATGTGACTCCGCTCTCACCACAGTACCCCACTGGTAACAAGACCTTGCACCGAATTATTGTGATCTCCTCTTCTTCTAGCCTTTTAAGATTCATACTACACCTTTGTTTTCTTGTATTTTATTTACTCTCATGATGTTTGGGTCTACGCTGTTTGGGTCTCCTTTCTTTTCATTCTTTTTAGAATGCATAATACAGTGTTTGTTTTCTTTTCTCACCTTACTTTTCTTCTTAGGTTTAGTGCTGCAATAAAATGTTCATCTGTTCTGCTATCTTCTCAGGGCGCTTTCTACTTTATTGGATTCCCCCGCTTCTTGTATCCTCTTAGCACTTCTTCTAGATCAGCAGACTTTATGTCAGGACATACTTGAAAACGAGAGAAATCTCAATGTATCCTTCCTGGTAAAATCCTTTATAAATAAATAAATAAATAAATAAATGTCTGCATTCTCGTGGAGTACTGTTGGACGATTCTCTTCTTCTCCCCCTTTATAATGTATGTCACAGTATCAGGGTGTTCTCTTTGTGTACCCTTGACATTATATACTCTCTTTGAAATATTTTACCTGTAATCAAGGAATTGCAGCAAAAATCTGAAGTTCCCGTTAGGTTCTGTCCTTTCTTTCCTTTTTATTCCAGGGATCTCCAGAACCAGATGAAAGCACTCCTGGTGAGTCTTGGATTTTTATTTATCTGTCTTTATGTTTATCCAGCCACTAAATGTTAAAAACCTCAAATACTGACAAAATAAAATAGTTATTATTAATAATGAGAAATAAAAGTTACTTATTTGTTACTGGAGGGAATGGACTCGGGGGGGGGGGTTAGATTTACATATGAAAACCTTACAGACCCTATTATAGTCATAACCCTAATATCCCATATTACTTTCTCCATGCTCATTCCGGCTGCCCTTCAAATAAATGATACAAGTTTCTGATCTTTCCCCATGCAATCCCTGCTGTATTCTCTCTGGTTACCGGCTCCACACTCCCCCTGCCCCCTTCTTGTTTCACCTTCCACTGTCCCATAGATTGTAAGCTCATGTGACGTTTGACTGAGCACATAAAGTGCTGTACTAGCAGGACAATTATTCTACGGGCAGAGTCGCCTTTTCCACATGTATCATTATTTATTATGACTCATGTTTGTGCACTATGGAAGCTGGTGGCACTATATAAACACTAACTGTATATATGTGCATTAGATGGAGTCCAATTGCGAGTGCTCTGAAGGTTTTTACTCAGTAAGACTCTCCTTTTTAAATGTAAATCAGTTGAGGTGATATAAGTAAGATGTTGTCTGTGCACCTTAAAGGCAAAATCTATGTACAAATACACTTCTTTATTTGGTTTAATGGTATAGATAGTAATACGGTTTCTCTCCAGAAAGTGCCTGCAGTCCCCTTAACATGTCCTCAGAGGACTCTTAGATTTAGGCTAGTCAGACTAAGTGCGACGTTCGCACTTAATCACGTGCTAGCAGCAGATCATGACGGCCAATATACGAAGTACTTCTACGCAAGTGGATGAACGCATGAGAACGTCAGGTACTGACGTACAGAGTGCGCTGCGTCGCTATGTATAGATCAGACTGCAGTCCAGCCAACATAACGTAGACACAGTGTATTGATGATCCGTTCACGGACGAAAATGCGCATAGTATGACCGCTATCAGTATCTGTGAAATGCGTCCATTCGTTCGAACGCACTTTTCACAGACAACATAAAAATGCGTTTGACCTAGCCTTAGTGAGAAATCATCATTCTCAAGATACTGAGCTCAGCTTGAATTTGATAGAATTCAGTTAAGGACAGATTAATATTAATGAAACTGTTTACAAATGACAAGAACATGCAGACCCAATAAAAATATCCAGGTCTCACTCCCATAATTAAAAAATAATAAGAAATATATTTTCCACCCAACCTCTAACCTTACAGCAATCCTGAGAGATAGCCGGAGTGTAAAGATTCATTTCACAATGTTCCACACCGTGCGGCAGATATTAATGATGACACATGATTAAAATTTCTCTCATAGGTTTAACATATTTCTTGATTTTGGATTTTTCATAGGTGTTTTTATAAGATACAAGGGAGCCAGTTCAACGAAACACCGTAAAAAAGCGTCTGTGTGTAGTTTTACAGCCAACAACTCTGTTTCTATGTTTTATTTCCTACAGAAACTCCACCACCACCACCAACGATTGAGGTATAGTCCTGTATACTTTGGTTACAGGAACATAGTGGCCTCAGTAGTGCAGATCAGTAACGGTTATACCGTCAGTGTTGCACCAGGTTGCACAAAATACATTCCTTAGTTCTTCTCTTTTTGTAACCTCTTAGGATCTGTTTTACAGTATTGAGGGCTTCTTTTCTCCTGTGCATTAAGGGCGCCTATTACACTATCTGGGTCTTACCATCTTGTTTTCGTCTTAGGATTCCTACTACACTATTGGAGCCTTCTCTTTTTTACCCTTACTCTATTCAAACCGCTTTTTTTGGGTCTTCTCTTATTACTGGATGCTTTTAGAGTACTACTACGTTACTGGTGACTTCTTTTCACCTGTCCTTTTCTCATGATTAATGGTGAGGCGCTCTCTTTTTTATACCCTGTCATGATTCTCTCAGGACCTGATGTTCTCAGATGTTTCAGGGTGCATTCCAAGCTAATGGGTCTTCTCTCCATATACCGGTTTATGATGCATACTGCACTATTTGAGTCTTCTCTTCTTGTATCATCTTATGAGTCATATTATCTTTTATAATGTTTTTTTGCTGCATAGAGACTACATTCTCAGGGCATTCTGTTTTTTTTTCAAGGTACTTTACAAACTAATGGGACCTTCTCTCCTTATACCCACTTATGCATACTACACTATTTGTAACTTCTCTTCATATATCCCTCCTTTGCTGCACACAGTCTACACACTCCGTTATTCTTAGGATGTATCCTACACTGTTCAGTTCTTCTTTTTTCAAATTTGCTTCGATGCTTCACCTCTTGAATACTGACAGGATGCATTTTACACTATGGGGTCAACTCTTTTTACTTTACATAAGGATGCACTGAGTGCTCTTCTTGTATCCTCTTGGAATTCATTATACACTATTATGGTTTTATCCTTTGGTATCCTCTTGCAATAAATGCTGCACCAGCAATGTCAAACTCCAGACCACGACATGTTGATGCCTACAATTCCCAGAATTCTTTGAATGTAAGAGTTGCCCAGAGAATCATAGGAGTCGTAGTTCAGAAACATTCAGAGGGGCTGGAGTTTGTCAGCCTGTGCTACACTATTCGGATCTTCTCTTCTATCTTGGGTTTAATGCTACACTGTTGGGATCTCCTCTTCTTCTAGCCTTTTAGGATTCATACTACACCATTGGTTTCTTGTCTTTAATTTACTCTCATGATGTATCCTACACTGTTTAGGTCTCCTTTCTTTTCATTCTCTTAGAATGCATAATACAGTGTTTGTTTTCTTTTCTCACCTTAATTTTCTTCTTAGGTTAAGTGCTTCAATCCAATGTTCATCTGTTCTGCTGTCTTCTCAGGGTGCTTTCTACATTATTGGATTCCCCGGTACTTGTATCCTCTTAGCACTTCTTCTAGATCAGCAGACTTATGTCTGCATTGTCGTGGGGTACTGTTGAACAATTCTCTTCTTCTCCCCCTTTATAATGTATGTCACAGTTTCAGGGTGTTCTCTAAGTGTACCCTTGACATTATATACTCTCTTTGAAATATATTACCCGTAACAAAGGAATTGGAGCAAAAATCTGAAGTTCCTTTTAGGTTCTGTCCAAAACTCCTTTCTTTCCTTTTCATTCCAGGGACCTCCAGAACCAGATGAAAGCACTCCTGGTGAGTCTTGGATTTTTATTTATCTGTCTTTATCTTTATCCAGCCCCTAAATGTTAAAAACCTCAAATACTGACAAAATAAAATAGTTATAATTAATAATGAGAAATAAAGTTACTTATTGGTTACTGGAGGGAATGGACTCGGGGGGGGGGGGGTTAGATTTACATATGAAAACCTTACAGACCCTATTATAGTCATAACCTTAATATCCCATATTACTTTCTACATGCTCATTCCGGCTGCCCTTCAAATACACGGTTAATTTCCTGTATCATAAGTGATACAAGTTGCTGGTCTTTCCCCATGCAATCCCTGCTAGATTCTCTCTGGTTAACATCTCCACACTTCCCCTGCTCCCTTTTTGTTTCACTTTACACTGTCTCTTAGATTGTAAGCTCATGTGACGTCTGACTGAGCACATAAAGTGCTGTACTAGCAGGACAATTATTCTATGGGCAGAGTCGCTTTTCCACATGTATCATTATTTATTATAACTCATAAGGATGAGCCGAGCACCCCTGTGTTCGGTTCGCATTCGAACTCGAACAATTTCAAAAGTTCGAGTTCGAACACGAACCGAACTCAATGCAAGTCAATGGGACTCAAATGTGCAGTGCAAGAGGGCATATATGCAAGTTATTTGCCATAAAAGGTGTATGGGGGTCCGGGTAGTGCCCTGGAGAACAGGAAACAGGGAAAAAAGTTTTAAAAAAAACCTTTTTAAAGGGACAGTGAGTTTTCCATGAAATAAGGGTTAAAAATAAAAAATAAAAATTCGTTCAAATATCGTGCCTAGGAGGTCCCCATAACCTGCCCGTGAAGTAGTGGATTTGTAGGATGTATAGACACATTTAAAAACAAAAAAATGACGTTTCAAATGACGGTAAACGGTTTTCCTTTAATCTATTAATAAACAACTGCTTGGGGCGGCAGTCTGTATTAAAAGAGGAGACATTTTAGGACACGCAGAACAAGTTTGGTGTTTTTTTGGCTAAATTATGGTGAAACTTATGCAGGCTTTGGATGAAATTAACAATAGGTGCTTTAAAATTGGGCCTTTGGTGGCAGCAACAGCAAGTGCCTTCACATCGTAACCCCTCTGAGGTATTGTGGAAGAGAGCAGAGTTGGACCCTGAGGTCCAAAAAATTAAAATGATCTAAATCTGGTAATATAGGCGTCAGTGTCAGTGCAGCCAAATATTGTGCCTTTGGTGGCAGCAAGTGCCTTCACACCATAACCCTTTTGTGGTATTGTGGAAGAGTGCACGGTTGGACCCCGCGGTCCAAAAAATTTAAATGATATAAATCTGGTAATATAGGCGTCAGTGTCAGTGCAGCCAAATATTGTGCCTTCACACCGTAACCCTTTTGTGGTATTGTGGAAGAGTGCAGTGGTGGAGGTTTTGTGAATGCAGAAGAGATCCCCGATCTATTCCGTTACGTCAGCATCAGGGGATTGATAGCTGCTGATCCAGGACTGATTCATTTTTATAAATGTCAGCCGGTCTACAGAGTCGGTGGACAGATGCACTCTTTTGTCTGTGACAAAACCTCCAGCGGCACTGAACGTCCTTTCAGAAAGCACGCTGGATGAAGGGCAACCTAGTAGCTGCATAGCATATTGGCTAAGATCTGGCCAGTGATCCAATCTCAACACCCAGTAAGCCAGTGGATCATCTGCTGGAAACGTATCCAGGTCTGCCCTTGCCCCTAGGTTGTCCTGCACCATATGGTGAAGACGCTGGCAATGGGTGCCTACATTTGACATCCCTGGACTAAAAAAATTTAAAAAGGCATCAGTCAAGCGGCCCCGGCCTTCACTGCTCTTCCTCTGATCATCCGCAGCCTCAGAAGCACCTGTGTCATCACTTGGTAACCTACCAGTGCCTGGAAAGGTGTTACACAAGTGTTGCTTTAGAGCGTCCTCATGTTGTTTCATCCTGTGCTCCCTCTGTGCGGGCAGGATGAGCTCTGCAACTTTCCCCTTGTATCGTGGATCAAGAAGGGTTGCCAACCAGTAATGATCCCTCTCCTTGATAGCACGAATCCTGGGGTCCTTTACCAGGCTTTTCAGGATAAGGGAGCCCATGCAGCGTAGGTTGGAGGTGGCATTAGCTTCCGAATCTTCCTGGTCAATGAGGAGGATGACCCCATCGTGCATTTCCTCCTCCCAGCCACGTACTAGTCCTTGGGTTTCTGGGCACACAAAACCCTCCCTTGAGGAATCCCCACCTTCAATGCCCCCACTACTTAAATATTCCTCCTCCTCCTAATCCTCCTCCTGTCTGATCTGAGGAGGACCCGCTGGAATGCTGTCTGCGGATAGACTGGGGCCTTCAGAGCTATGGAAGGCCTCCTCTTCCTCCCGCTGCTCTGCCTCTAGAGCCACATCTATAATTCCCCGCAGAGTGTGCTCCAGCAGGAACTCTAAAGGAATTGAGTCACTGATGCATGCACTGTCCCTGCTCACCATCCTCGTTGCCTCCTCAAATGGTGACAGTACAGTGCATGAATCCTTGATCATCAGCCGCTGGGGGGAGGAACCAAGTTGACCTGAACCTGTCATTGTGCCATACTCACACAGGTACTCCTTGATGGCCCTCTGTTGCATGTGCAGAAGCTGCAGCATTGCTAATGTCAAGTTCCACCTGGTGGGCATGTCACAGATCACATGGTTTGTGGGAAGGTGGATTTCTCTTTGAATTTCTGCCAGGCGAACGCTTGCTGGGAATGACTGAAGTGGCTGCAGACTTTTCTGGCCTGGCTGAGAAGCTCTGCCAGCCCTGGGTACCTGGTTAGGAAACGCTGTACCATCAGATTTAGGACGTGTGCTAGGCATGGTACATGCGTCAACTTACTCTGGCGTAGGGTGGAGAGAAGGTTGCTGCCATTATCACAGACGACCATTCCCAACTGAAGCTGGCGTGGTGTTAACCATCTCTGCACATGCCCCTGCAGAGCTGACAGAATTTCTGGCCTGGTGTGGCTCCTGTCCCCTAAACAAACCAGCTCAAGCACAGTATGGCATCTTTTTGCTTGAGCCATTGCGTAGCCCCTGTCACGCGTCGGTTTAACTGCCACTTCGCCAGAGACACAGAAGGAGGAGGAAGAGGGAGAGGTGGTGGTGGAGCAGACAGACCTCATACAAGAAGCTTTCTGGAGGCGTGGTGGATGAACAAGCTCCAGCACAGAGCCCCGTCTTGGATCCCTCTAGGCTTGTGCACCGATTTTTTTTTCGGTTCGATTCGGTTCGATTTGTTCGGATGTTTAAACTTTTCGATTCGGCTCGTTTCGACCGATTTCTGTTTCGATTCGGTTTGGTTTGACTCGTTTTTCGTGTACAATTTTTTTTTCGGAATATCGACCATTTTTCGTGTTTTCGGGTCACTTTGCTCACTTTTTGTATCGACTTTTCGGAAATTTCGGAAATTTTCGTTTTTTCGTAACGGCTGTTCTCCTCGTTTCAAAGTGTCTACGATAATTCTGGCGATTCTATCGTGTATTTTTTTTATTAAATAAAGATCCTTTTTTTCTATGAATATACATTTCACAACTTTATTTAATCATTAAAATGGTATGAAAGCCAAGGAACAAAAAAAATGAACAAAACGATTTAAAAAACGCTCAACTGACCCAAATTGTCTGACTTTAAAAATAAAAACCAGAACTAAAGGTTTTAAAACGGAAAAATAGTTGATCAAAATGATCTGAAACGAAAAAAAAACCAGCAAATAAAATTTACAGAATCAGCGATATAACCGATAATAGTTAAATATACGATGTCCAGAATTACCGAAATGGAACCGAAATCACGAATGGAACCGAAATCATGAATAGAGCAAAAATAAATTTTGATTTGACACATTTCAAGTCCATTCGAAAATTCCAAAAATATTTCGTTTCGGCTCGGAAAACTTTTCGGATCTGCCTTTTTCGGATCTAAAAATTTTCGGAAAATCGGCCGCATCCGAAAACACGAATCGGGAAATTTCGTGAAAATTCCAAAATTCCGAAACCCGAAACGCACATCCCTAGATCCCTCCCAGCTGCAATCAGAGTTACCCAGTGTGCCGTGAAGGAAATATAACGACCCTGTCCATGCTTGCTGGACCACGTGTCTAATGTCATGTGCACCTTGCTGCTGACTGCCTTTCCCAATGACTCGATAACATTGTCTTCCACGTGCTGGTATAGTGCTGGAATGGCCTTCCGTGAAAAGTAATGGCGTTTTGGAACATGTCACTGTGGTACAGCACATTCAGCAAATTCACAGAAGGGAGCAGAGTCCACCAGCTGGAAAGGCAGCAGCTGCAATGCGAGTAATTTTGCTAAGCTGGCATTTAGACGCTGTGCTTGGGGATGGTTGGGACTATATTTTTTCTTATGCTGCAGCATCTGGGGCAACATAATCTGACTGCGTAAATCTTCAGCTGATGGGATGCTGTCACATTGTGAGGAAGGACCTGGTACATCCATTACTGTAGCATCATCCCTGTCAGTGGAGGTTGTAGCAGGCAATGACATGGCAGGACATACAGTGGGGGTAGAGACAGATGAGGAGGAGGAGGACCTACGCAAAGTTTTGCGCCAACGGGATGCGTGGCAGGTTTTAATATGTCGCCTCAAGCACGTTTTACCCAAGCATCGGGTGTCTTTCCCACGCTTGAGCCGCATCTGACATAGATTACAAATAGCAACGTGGGGTCTGCTGCACATTTCTTAAAGAACTCCCAGACAGCAGAGTTCCTGGATGTGTGCTTTGAGACAACAGCGCTCTGCACCTGAGCAGCTCTGACATCTGATGCCTTGGACTGGCTAGTGCTACGGTTGGTCATAGAGAATGTTGTGCCTCGTGTTTGTTGTGCCTCCTCCTCCTCACTTGACTCCTCTGTTCGATCAGGCACCCAGGTGGAGTCAGTGACCTCATCATCATTGTCATCATCACCCCCTATCTCCTCGTCACTGGAGCCAACTTGGCAGTATGCTGCAGCTGCTGGGGCAACATGAGTGCCAGTTATTTATGTGTCCTCTCTGGCACCCCCTTCCTCTAGGTTGATTATATTCCCTTCCTCAACCTCAGAGATTGAATCAGAGCACTGTACTTGCTGCGCATCCTCAAGCAGCATGTCACTGTCATTGTAGTCAAACAATTCAGCTGACTCCTCCGTGTGTGATAGTGAGGCTATGGCAGGAGTAGCTGTGGACATGGAGGCTGCATTAGATGCTTTGGCAGCTGAGGTGGACTGTAAAGCACTAGAAACCTGGCTGGCAGAGGACTCGGAGGATGAGGATGGCCTGGTTAGCCAATCCACCAAATCCTCTGTATGTTGCTGCTGCTTAAGACGGCCAGCAGCAGTTAGAAAGGACAAGCGTGCCCCTGCAGAGGATGCACCACGTCCACCACGATCAGAGGCACAGCCTCCCGACACAGAGGCTGCTTGCCCTCTTATCTGTGTCTGGGAGCGTCTGCCTGTCCTTTTTGGTCTTTCTGACACGGTGAGTGATATATAGATTAAATATATACAGAACTCTGATTCAACTCTGGTATAAAGATTAAAGATTTCCAGAAATCTGGTATAACTCAGTGAGACACCCTGATCGCTGGCAGCCAGTGACAAGACACAGATTACAATTCCCAGAAACATCCTATAAATCAGTGAGACCCCCTGATGGGTGGCAGTGACAAGACACAAATTACAATTCACAGAAATCTGCTACAAATCGGTGAGATACCTTGATAGGACCCCCTGATAGCTGGCAACAGCGACAAGACACAGACTACTATTCGCAGAAATCTGCTAGAAGTATGTGGGACCCCCTGATAGCTGGCAGTGAGAAGACACAAATTACAAGTCTCAGAAACCTCCTATAAATCAGTGAGACCCCCTGATGGGTGGCAGTGACAAGACACAGATTACCTCAATTCCCAAATATTTTGTAGAAATTACTGACCCCCCAAAATAGTTGCTGGTGGCAGTGACAAGACAAAGATTACCTCAATTCCCAAATATTTTGTAGAAATTACTGACCCCCAAAATACTGCTTGGCAGTGGCAAGACACAGATCACCTCAATTCAAAAATATTTTGTAGAAATACTGACCCCCAAAATACTGCGTGGCACTGGCAGTGACAAGACACAGATCACCTCAATTCACAAATATTTTGTAGAAATTACTGACCCCCAAAATACTGTGTGGCAGTGACAAGACACAGATCACCTCAATTCCCAAATATTTTGTAGAAATTACTGACCCCCAAAATACTGCGTGGCAGTGACAAGACACAGATCACCTCAATTCACAAATATTTTGTAGAAATTACTGACCCCCGAAATACTCAGTGTCAGTGAGAACACACAGATTAGAACAATTCCCAGATATTTTTGTAGAAGTGAGACCCCCCAGAGACCCCCCCCCAGTAGCTGGTGGCAGACTGGCAGTGAGAACACACACTAACACAACAACAATCTCCTCTCAAATGCACGCTGAAGCACTGTGTGAAACCTCATATAGTGTGCTGCGGGACTTAGCTCTGTGAGCCCATGATTGGGCAAAATTTGCCCAATCAGAACTCTGAGCCGTGATTGGCATAGTCTTGAACCTGTCTTGCACCTGACCTGTGGTCAGGTGCAAAGCTGTAGCCAATTACAAGCTTCAGGCCAGTGGAAAAGTGCATTGTGGTGCATTGTGGGCGAACACGCGGCAATGTTCGATGCGAACTCCGAACCGATCGAACTGAACAGCTCATCTCTAGCCTTTACCAGATTCATATATTTTTGATATGGGACTGCATGGTCCACCCCTGCACTCTTCCACAATACTACAGAGGGGTTACTGTATGAATGCACTTGCTGGCCTGGCACCAAAAGCACAATATCTGGGTACACTGACGCCTTTACCAGATTCATATCTTTTTAATATAGGACCGCATGGTCCACCCCTGCACTCTTCCACAATACTACAGAGGGGTTACTGTATGAATGCACTTGCTGGCCTGGCACCAAAAGCACAATATCTGGGTGCACTACTGACGCCTTGACCAGAATCATATCTTTTTAATATAGGACCGAATGGTCCACCCTTGCACTCTTCCACAATACCACAGAGGGGTTACTGTATGATGGCACTTGCTGGCCTGGCACCAAAAGCACAATATCTGGGTGCACTGACGCCTTTACCAGATTCATATCTTTTTAATATAGGACCACATGGTCCACCCCTGCACTCTTCCACAATACCACAGAGGGGTTACGGTGTGACGGCACTGTTGCCGACGCTAAAGGCCCAATTTTAAAGCACCTATTGTTACTTTCATCCAAAGCCTGCATAAGTTTCACCATAATTTAGCCAAAAAATCACTAAACTTTTTCTGCGCGTCCTAAAATGTCTTTTCATACAGGCTGCCGCCCCAAGCAGTTGTTTATGAATAGATTAAAGGAAAAGCATTTACCGTCATATGAAACGTCATTTTTTTGTTTTTAATTGTTTCTATACATCCTAGAAATCTGCCACTTCAAGGGCAGGTTATGGGGACCTCCTAGGCACGATATTTGAAGGAATTTTTTGTTTTTATTTGTAACCCTTATTTCATGGAAAACTCACTGTCCATTTAAAAACTTATTTTTTTTAACTTTTTGTCCTTGTTTCCTATCCCCCAGCGCACTACCCGGACCCCCATACACCTTTTATGGCAAATATCTAGCATATATGCCCTCTTGGAGGGCACTCTAAAAACCGAACTTTGAGTCCCATTGGCTTGTATTGAGTTTGTGTTCGAGTTCGAATTTGAACTTTTGAAAAGTTTGAGTTCGAATGCGAACCGAACTCGGGGGTGTTCGGCTCATCCCTATTAAGGACAAACTAATATTGATGAAACTGTTTACAAATGACAGGAACATGTAGAACCAATAAAATATCCAGGTCTCACTCCCATATTTAAAATAAAATATATTTATGTATATTTTCCACCCAACCTCTACCCTTTCAGAAATCCTGAGAGATAGCCGGAGTGTAAATATTCATTTCACAGTGTTCCACACAGTTCAGCGGATATTAATGATTACATGTGATTAAAATTTCTCTCATAGGTTTATCATGTTTCTTCAATTTGGATATTTTGTATGTGTTTTTGATAAGATACAGGGGAGCCAGTTCAACAAAACACCTTAACAAAAGGTCTATCCCCTGCAACTGGCCTAGCTCCTGCTGATGAGGGTCCAACAAACCCAAAACAGCGCTGTTTTAGGAGTGGCTTTGACCAGTTGCCTAAACTTTATCTCTCCTAGAAAGCCACAATGTGGCATGGCATTGATTTTAGGGTTCTGTGTAATAACAGACCCAGGATGCATAAAAGTGAGACAGATGTCATTTGCATATCCTACCCATAATTCCTTGCTGCATATGGGGAATGTGGTGCATTAGCTCTGGGATGCAATTCATCTAATTGCTGTGAGGTGCAAATGGCTTCTACAATAATAAGCATATATATATATATATATATAGTTACAGTAAAAATCTCTGTTTCTATGTTTTATTTCCTGCAGAACCACCACCACCAGATTATAAGGTATATTATATTCCTGAATACTGTGGTTACGAGCACATATGACCTCCGAATTGCTTGAGAAAGGTAACTGAACGCTGAAAATCAGCGTTCGGTTATCTTTCTTGGCCATTCGGCTATCCAGAGAGCAGGCAGTTCGCCAAATCCTGGCGAATTGCCTGCACATACGGTGCCTGTTCGAGGGCAGTGAAATCCCCATGAAAAAGCACTGCTTCGGCTATTCAGAGAACACAAACCAGCAGTGAAAGGTTCCCGAAATGCCCTGCCATTCGGCGGTTTAATTCGGCAGGTTTATTCAGGAGAATCCCATAGGCTTCAATGTTAAAAATATTCCCGTTTTAATTCAATATCTAATAAACCGTTCATTATAAAATTCTGCAGTAAAGAGTCTCTTTATTTATAGATTTTTTAGGATATTTTAAGCATTTTTCTGAATTATTTTTTTTTTAAAGTCCGATTTGTTTTTAATTTTTTTTAAGTTTACTTCTTTTTTCTGTAACAGCCCTCTTTATTATCATTCATTGGATCATATGTAAATTTCAGACATTTTCGCTTAGTAGTTTCTTTGCAAACAGCGTTTCACTTTTCAAACATTCACACAAACTGTTTTGCTAATTTATTCACTGCCTCGTCTGCGGTCTCGGTTGCTTCGCTGCGTGTGATCGGCTCCTGCTCGGGTTTTTCGACAGGTTAATCCAGATGTTTTTGGGGGTTTTCGGCGTGCATTCGCTGGGTTTTGCGGTTAGTTTTCGTCAGGTTTGCGGCAGCTTTTCCCTGCAATTCGGGGACCTTGTGGTGTTTGCTGAATACACCGCAGGGTCACCGAAATGGGATCGGCAAAAGGAACCGAATTGAAGAGAACGAAAAGTCACCGAATGTGCGGTGACTTTTCGAATCTCTTTGAATTACCCTGTATATATGTGGGACTTTAGCCTATCTCCGGGACTGGTCAGTAATGGGAGCTGTAATTATTATGGAATGTCTCCTGTGTTCTTTCACCATAAGAGTTTGTGGGCACTATTCCTTGCCCTGTGTTAAAACGGGGAGGCTAAGTTGAATAATGTGCGCTTGCAGTGTCCCTGTTTAAGCTCCACATTATGGGTCAGAGGCTGATTCAGAAGTCTGCCCTGTAATGCAGCGCCTACAGTCCATAGGACTCCATAGAGGCTTTTGCTGCCCGGCCGCGTGACCTGCATGATCTCGCCTCTCGCGAAATCTTGCTGGTGCACAACTTGATTCGTGGAGGGAGACTGGGGACTTTTTGTCCCCAGTCTCACACCGCTCCCTGCGGCCAGAAGAGGCTGATCGGTCCACTGTTCTTGCTGCGGGATGAGAGGTGAGTCTCTGATTTTTTTTTTTTTTTTTTAGCGGGTGATAAATGATTCAGGAGAAATAGTTTCAGTTTAGCACCAGCTTCTAGCGGTGCCTAACTTTTTCGTTGCCTCATCAGTGCAGTAATAAGAGTTAGGACTTTGTGCTCCCTATCCTTAACATGGGAAGCGCAAAGTACAGTAAGCTTACAGAAGCGAGCACAATCACTAATGCGCTAAGGGTTGTTTTTTTTTTAGCCCGGTAGCGTTCAGATTTGTAATATGGAGCATGCGCTAAAGTCACTTAACTTAGCGCTATAGGGCTGGTCTAATTTTTTTTTCTAGGGCTGATTTTTATTCCCAGTCCGGCCCTGCTCTTACAGGGTTATTCAGAGAACGTGAAAAGCAGGAGAATGACTGGAGAATGAAAAATTCTAGGCCAAATAGCCAAACCAGAAAAATTCTCCCTTTCATCTCACTTTCCAAATTGGCTATTTTGACCTAGAATTTTTCATTCTTCAGTCATTCTCCAGCTTTTCACGCTCTCTGAATAACCCTGATAGTATCCGTTTTACAGTATTGAGGCTCTTTTCTCCTGTGCATTCAGGGCGCCTATTACACTATCTGGGTCTTACCATCTTTTTTTCTTCTTAGGATTCATACTACACTATTGGAGCCTTCTCTATTTTACCTTTAATCTATTCACACCACTTCATTTGGGTCTTCTCTTATTACTGGATGCTTTTAGAGTACTAATACGTTACTGCCTGGTGACTTCTTTTCACCTGTCCTTTTCTCATGATTAATGGTGAGGTGCTCTCTTTTTATACCCTGTTATGAGTCTCTCAGGACTTGTTGTTCTCAGATGTTTCAGGGTACATTCAAAACTCATGGGGTCTTCTCTCCATATACCGGTTTATGATGCATACTGCACTATTTGAGTTTTCTCTTCTTGTATCGTCTTATGAGTCATGTTATCTTTAATACTGTTTTTTTGCTTCATACAGACTACATTCTCAGGGCATTCTGTTTTTGGATTTTTTTCTGGACACTTTACAAACTAGTGGGACCTTCTCTCTTTATACTCACCTATGTATGCTACACTATTTGTATCTTCTCTTCATATATCCCTCCTTTTCTGCATACAGTCTACACACTCCGTTATTCTTAGGATGTATCCTACACTGACTGTTCAGTTCTTCTTTTTTCAAATTCACTTACATGCTTATTAGACTAGAAAACCATCTTTGTGTATCCTGTTTAGATTCATAGTGCTCTGCTGGGGGCTTCACCTCTTGAATACTGACAGGATGCGTTTTACACTATGGTGTCAACTCATTTTACAATCCATAAGGATGCACTGAGTGCTCTTCTTGTATCCTCTTGGAATTTATTATACACTATTATGGTTTTATCCTTCTGTATCCTCTTACAATAAATGCTGCACCAGCAATGTCAAACTCCAGACCACGACATGTTGATGCCTACAATTCCCAGAATTCTTTGAATGTAAGAGGTGCCCAGAAAATCATAGGAGTTGTAGTTCAGAAACATTCAGAGGGGCTGGAGTTTGTCCGCCTGTGCTACACTATTCGGATCTTCTCTTCTATCTTAGGTTTAATGCTACACTATTGGGATCTCCTCTTCTTCTAGCCTTTTAGGATTCTTACTACACCATTGGTTTCTTGTCTTTTAT
Organism: Leptobrachium leishanense; assembly: GCA_009667805.1. NCBI lineage: Eukaryota > Metazoa > Chordata > Amphibia > Anura > Megophryidae > Leptobrachium > Leptobrachium leishanense. The sequence goes on from CM019072.1 coordinate 111,528,127, forward strand.
TTACTCTCATGATGTATCCTAAACTGTTTGGGTCTCCTTTCTTTTCATCCTCTTAGAATGCATAATACAGTGTTTGTTTTCTTTTCTCACATTACTTTTCTTCTTAGGTTGAGTGCTACAATCCAATTTTCATTGGTTCTGCTATCTTCTCAGGGCGCTTTCTACTTTATTGGATTCCCCGGTTCTTGTATCCTCTTAGCACTTCTTCTAGATCAGCAGACTTTAGGTCTGCATTCTCGTGGGGTACTGTTGGACGATTCTCTTCTTCTCCCCTTTATAATGTATGTCACAGTATCAGGGTGTTCTCTAAGTGTACCCTTGACATTATATACTCTCTTTGAAATATGTTACCCGAAACCAAGGAATTGGAACAAAAATCTCAAGTTCCTATTAGGTTCTGTCCAAAACTCATTTCTTTCCTTTTCATTACAGGGACCTCCAGAACCAGAAGCAACCCCTCCTGGTGAGTCTTCTTGGATTTTTATTTATATGTCTTTATGTTTAACCAGCCCTTTATGTTAAAACCTTCAAATACGGACAAAATAAAATAGTTATAATTAATAATAAACAATAAAAGTTCCTTACTGGTTACTGGAGGGAATGGACTCGGGGGGGGGGGGGTTAGATTTACATATGAAAACTTGCAGACCCTATTATAGTCATAACCTTAATATCCCATATTACTTTCTCCATGCTCATTCCGGCTGCCCTTCAAATATATGGTTAATTTCCTGTATCATAAGTGATACAAGTTTCTGGTCTTTCCCCATGCAACCCCTGCTATATTCTCTCTGGTTACCAGCTCCACACTCCTCCTGCTCCCTTTTGTTTCACCTTCCACTGTCCCTTAGATTGTAAGCTCATGTGTCGGCTGACTGAGCACATAAAGTGTTTTACTAGCAGGACAATTATTCTACGGGCAGAGTCGCCTTTTCCACATGTATCATTATTTATTATGACTCATGTTTGTGCACTATGGAAGCTGGTGGCACTATATAAACACTAACTGTATATATGTGCATTAGATGGAGTCCAATTGCGAGTGCTCTGAAGGTTTTTACTCAGTAAGACTCTCCTTTTTAAATGTAAATCAGTTGAGGTGATATAAGTAAGATGTTGTCTGTGCACCTTAAAGGCAAAATCTATGTACAAATACACTTCTTTATTTGGTGTAATGGTATAGATAGTAATACAGTTTCTCTCCAGAAAGTGCCTGCAGGTCCCCTTAACATGTCCTCAGGGGACTCTTACGATTTAGTGAGAAATCATCATTCTCAAGATACTGAGCTCTGCTTGAATTTGATAGAATTCGGTTAAGGACAGATTAATATTGATGAAACTGTTTACAAATGACAAGAGCATGTAGAACCAATAAAAATATCCAGGTCTCACTCCCATAATTAAAAAATAATAAAAAATATATTTTCCACCCAACCTCTAACCTTACAGCAATCCTGAGAGATAGCCGGAGTGTAAAAATTAATTTCACAGTGTTCCACACCATACGGCGGATATTAATGATTACACGTGATTAAAATTTCTCTCATAGGTTTATTATGTTTCTTGAATTTGGATTTGTATATATGTTTCTGATAAGATACAGGGGAGCCAGTTCAACAGAACACCTTAACAACTGCTCTTTATATAGTTTTACAGTCAACAACTCTATCTATCAGGGTTATTCAGAGAGCATGAAAAGCAGGAGAATGACTGGAGAATGAAAAATTCTAGCTCAAAATAGCCAAACCAGAAAAATTCTCCCTTTCATCTCACTTTCCAAATCGGCTATTTTGACCTAGAATTTTTAATTTTCCAGTCATTCTCCTGCTTTTCAGGCTCTCTGAATAACCCTGTATGTTTTATTTCCTGCAGAAACTCCACCACCACCACCACCACCATCAACAACAGAGGATAAGGTATATTTCTGAATACTTTGGTTACGAGCACATAGTGACCTCACTAGTGCAGATCAGTAATGGTTATACCGTCAGTGTTGCACCAGGTTGCAGAAAATACATTCCTGAGTTCTTTCTCTTTTTGTAACCTCTTAGGATCCGTTTTACAGTATTGAGGGCTTCTTTTCTCCTGTGCATTCAGGGCGCCTAATACACTATCTGGGCCTTACCATCTTTTTTTCTTCTTAGGATTCATTCTACACTATTGGAGCCTTCTCTATTTTACCCTTATTCTATTCTAACCGCTTCATTTGGGTCTTCTCTTATTACTAGATGCTTTCGCAGTGTTTTGCAGTGTTTCTCAAGACCAGGGGCGGACTGGTTCACGGGGCAAGTGCCCCCAGGCCTCTCTAATGCCTGGGACCCGCTGATGCATCTTACCTGCAGCAGCGGGTCCTAGGAGGCGCAGCTACCTCTGCCTCCCTCACCAGCAACCGCATGCCGGAACTTCCTTGCTTGAAGGAAGTTCTGGGGTGCAGTTGCTAGTGAGGGAAGCAGGGATAGCCCTGCCCCCTCAGCTACAGGTCCAGCCACCACGTGCTGCCAGGGACCCGCTGCATCAGGTAAGATACTCTGTAATTGTAAGGTGTGGGTTGGGACAATGACTGGCAGCAGCTTTGTACTCCCAACAGGGACTGACATGTGTCCAGAGCATTCTACTACTCTCTGCCAACACCAGGAGCCACTGTGCCCATCTCAGTGAAGCAAAACGCTGTTGGATAAGGGGGGGCTCCCTATGTATATTTGATTGTGTTTTTCCCTTTCTCTTTGTCCTTTCGTTAATCTGTCCGTTTACCTATTTATGCACCCTTCTTTCTGAATAAATGTTATCGGGTCTGTCCATCTATATCTGTGTGTCCTTCTGTGTATTCTTCCATCTGTCCTTGTATATGTCTTCCTCTCCATTTCTCTATTTCTCCTCATCTCTCTCCTTACTCTCCCTCTATCACTCTCTCCCTTTTACTCTATAAATCTCTCATTCCTCTTCCTTTCCTGCCTTCCCCTTGATGTGATAATCCCTTTTGTGGACTAAATTATAAGGTTTCAGAAATTGAATTATTTTTGGGTTGCGACTTAATGACTAAGGACAAGGGTGGGTCCTGAGGGTCCACAGGATGAGAACCACTGTAGAGTACTACTACATTACTGGTGCCTTCTTTTCACCTGTCCTTTTCTCATGATTGATGGTGAGGTGCTCTCTTTTTATACCCTGTTATGATTCTCTCAGGACCTGATGTTCTCAGATGTTTCAGGGTACATTCAAAACTAATGGGGTCTTCTCTCCATATACCGGTTTATGATGCATACTGCACTATTTGAGTTTTCTCTTCTTGTATCGTCTTATGAGTCATATTATCTTTCATACTGTCTTTTTGCTGCATACAGACTACATTATCAGGGCATTCTGTTTTTGGATTTATTTCAGGGTACTTTACAAACTAGTGGGACCTTCTCTTCTTTTACCCACCTATGTATACTACACTATTTGTATCTTCTCTTCATATATCCCTCCTTTGCTGCATACAGTCTACACACTCCGTTATTCTTAGGATGTATCCTACACTGTTCAGTTCTTCTTTTTTCAAATTTGCTTACATGCTTACGACTGGATGACTTCCTGCAGACACAGAATATTAAGGGTTATAATATTTAATATGTGGGTAAAAGCTTCTTGATCCAAGGAGAAATCTGACTGCCATTCTGGGGTCAAGAAGGAATTTTTTTCCCAGTATGTTGCATATTGGCGAGCGCTTCAGACTGGGTTTTTTGCCTTCTTTTGGATCAACAGCAGTAGGTTATGTGGGAGAGGCTGAACCCGATGGACGCATGTCTTTTTTCAGCCTATATAACTATGTAACTATGTAACTATGTAACTATGCTTATTAGACTAGAAAACCATCTTTGTGCATCCTGTTTAGATTCATAGTGCACTGCTGGGGCTTCACCTCTTGGAATTCAATATACACTATTATGGTTTTATCCTTCTGTATCCTCTTGCAATAAATGCTGCACCAGCAATGTCAAACTCCACACCACGACATGTTGATGCCTACAATTCCCAGAATTCTTTGAATGTAAGAGTTGCCCAGAGAATCATAGGATTCGTAGTTCAGAAACATTCAGAGGGGCTGGAGTTTGTCAGCCTGTGCTACACTATTCAGATCTTCTCTTCTATCTTAGGTTTAATGCTACACTATTGGGATCTCCTCTTCTTCTAGCCTTTTAGGATTCATACTACACCATTGGTTTCTTGTCTTTTATTTACTCTCATGATGTATCCTACACTGTTTAGGTCTCCTTTCTTTTCATCCTCTTAGAATGCATAATACAGTGTTTGTTTTCTTTTCTCACCTTAATTTTCTTCTTAGGTTAAGTGCTACAATCCAATGTTCGTCTGTTCTGCAGTCTTCTCAGGGTGCTTTTTACCTTATTGGATTCCTGGTTCTTGTATCCTCTTATCACCCTTTCTAAATCAGCAGACTTTAACAGTATCCCACGAGAATGCAGACATAGGCTGTTCTCTTCTTCTCCCCCTTTATAATGTATGTCAAAGTATCAGGGTGTTCTTTTTGTGTACTCTTGACATTATATACTCTCTTTGAAATATGTTACCTGTAACCAAGGAATTGGAGCTAAAATCTGGAGTTCCTGTTAGGTTCTGTCCTAAACTCCTTTCTTGCCTTTTCATTCCAGGGACCTCCAGAACCAGAAGCAACCCCTACTGGTGAGGCTTGGATTTTTATTTATATATCATTATGCTTATCCAGCCCCTTAATGTTAAAATCTTCAAATACTGATAAATTGGAATAATGGATAATGAGCAATAAAAGTTACTTACAGGTTATTGGAGGGAATGGACTCGTGGGGGAAAAGGGCAGATTAACATATGAAAACCTTATAGACCCTATTATAGTCATAGCCTTAATGTCCCATATTCCTTTCTCCATGCTCATTAGGGATGAGCCGAACACTCCCCGAGTTCGGTTCGAACCCGAACTTCCCATTTGTTCAGGACCGAACCCTAACCCTAACCCCCATGCAAGTCAATGGGGCTGAAAATTCGGTTTTTTGGAGTGCCCTCCAAGAGGGCATATATGCTACATATTTGCCATAAAAGGTGTATGGGGGTCCGGGTAGTGCCCTGGGGGACAGGAAACAAGGACAAAAAGTTTTAAAAAAAATGTTTTTAAAGGGACAGTGAGTTTTCCATGAAATAAGGGTTAAAAATAAAATTGAAAAATTCCTTCAAATATCGTGCCTAGGAGGTCCCCATAACCTGCCCGTGAAGTGGCGGATTTCTAGGATGTATAGAAATATGTAAAAACCAAAAAATGACATTTCATATGACGGTAAATCCTTTTCCTTTAATCTATCCATAAACAACTGCTAGGGGCGGCAGCCTGTATGAAAAGAGGAGACATTTTCGGACACGCAGAAAAAGTTTACTGATTTTTTGGCGGTGAAAAGCAGGAGAATGGAAACTTCTAGACCAAAAAGCCGATTTGGAAAGTGAGATAAATGGGAGAATTTTTCTGGTTCGGCTATTTTGACCTAGAATTTTCCATTCTCCAGTCATTCTCCTGAGTTTCACCTTTCTCTGAATAACCCTGTCAGGGTTATTCAGAGAGCAGTGAAGAGCAGGAGAATGACTAGAGAATGGAAAATTCTAGGTCAAAATAGCCGAACCAGAAAAATTCTCCCATTTAGGCTAGGGTCAGACTAACGAATTTTTAACGTGCGTTTAGGCGCACTTAATCACGGCCGCACTAGCAGCAAATGACGGCCAATATACGAAGTACGGTCGCACGAAAGTCCGGCTGCGCAACGCAAGTGGAAAATTAACGCATTTTTTCGAGAACGCAGAACCGCTAGTACGGACGTACAGAGTGCGCTGCGTCCACTAGCGGCGTGTGTGCGTGATTTGGAGACGTCAGACCCTGCCCATGTCCGGCCAACATAACGTCCAGACACCCAAAGTTTCCTGGTTTGGATCCGTAAAAAAATCACACACAAAAATGCGCATCGTATGACCGTTTTCGCGCAATCCGTGAAAAAATACGACAATGCGTTCGGACGCACTTTTTGACGGTCGCTGCGAAAAATGCGTTAGTCTGACCCTAGCCTTATCTCACTTTCCAAATCGGCTATTTGGTCCAGATTGTTCTCTTTTCCTGCCATTCTCCTGGTTTTCACCTTTCTCTGAACAACCCTGAGAGAGGTGAAAGCCAGGAGAACTGGCAGGAGAAGAGAACAATCTAGACCAAATAGCCAATTTGGAAAGTGAGATAAATGGGAGAATTTTTCTGGTTTGCTTACCCTTTGCAATCCTGTTGGATTATATGCAATCCATGTTCCTGTGCTTTTTTGGAGGTCTGAGTGTGGGAGTATGAGGCGAACAGGTTGGCCCTGAACACCTGTGAGGTCTACATATGAGAGCTAACAGCTCTCGTAAAGTGTGAGTAGTGAATATACAACCTTACTATAGCAGTATATTCTGTGCAATACTGTACCATTATCTGTGTTTTTTTTGAGGTCCTCCTATTTTGAAGACTTTGATTGATTTAGTCCACGCCTAATCCTCAAGGGACCTACCATTGCTTGTGAGCATTATTCCATATTTACCACATCACTTATACACTGCATCCTTTTAAGTTGAAGCGCTGTCCCCATTTCCTTAGTTTCCTGTATGTCATAAGTGATACAAGTTTCTGGTCTTTCCCCATGCAATCCCTGCTATATTCTCTCTGGTAACCAGCTCCACACACCCCCTGCCCCTTTCTGATTCACCTTCCACTGTCCCTTAGATTGTAAGCTCACAGTGTGTCAACACCCGCTGGATTCTGCTCCCCGGTGATAAGGCCGAAACGTTGTCACAGCCCCAAATAAAGTGGCTGGACTGAGCCACGCGGTGCCTGCGGTGAGGGTCTACCTGGGATCAGCGTATGCGACGCCTTCACCTGAGCGCGCGCCGTCTATACGTGCCGAATTGAAGGATTTATCCAGGAAAACAAAGACTTCATGCAAGATGACAAACTAAAAAGAATATTCAATGAAGAGATAAAAGAAAATTTAAATTAAACAAGAGAAAACAACAAGTCCATCCAGAAGACCAGCACCAGCATTCCTCTTTTGGTGAATTCCGGAGAAGTCGTCTGAAGGTCTTATGGGCACCTGATATAAAGTCCCTGCCCGCTTTATCCCCAAGAGCCGGCTGTAGGCTCCCCAAAATGTGAGTTAAAAATCAATATAAATTACTCTCATCTTGGGTGCTGTCATACTGCGCAATTTTTGGTCCTCTTTGTGTTTTTTCCCTACAGTGCACAGTTCATCTGCATTTTTAAGAAGATCTACTCCTAAAGACAAAGATTACTGTTTATGGACATATTGTGTGTCTACCCCACTTTCTTTTTTTGGACTTAGGTCTTTTAAAGCGCTGTGTTGTATCTCTTTCTGTATAATTGTTATTCGGGTATTTAGAGAAACCCCCACACACAACATTCAGCGAGTGGGATAGATACCTTTCTGGTGGGCGCTTCACCCCCTCTTTTCTCTTTCTCACAGTGTTTCTGGCTGAGCCCATAAAGTGCTGTATTAGCTGGACATTTATTCTACGGGCAGGATATTATTATTTATTATGCCTCATGTTTGTGTGCTATGTGGAATGGATTCTGTTGGCACTAAACACTGTAATTGTATATGTGTTCATTAGATGGAGTCCAAGTGCTCTGAGGGTTTTTACTCAGTGAGTCTCTCCCTTTTAAATATAAATCAGTTGAGGTGATGGAAGTAAGATGTTCTCTGTGCATCTTAAAGGCAAACTCTATGTACAAATAAACGTCTTTTTTAAAAAAAAACTAATAGTATAGATCAGGGATCAAGTCCTAAAAAAAGAAGTGTGGGAACTCACCAGGATTTCCGTCTCCCAATAAGCAATTATAACGTTGCACGTAACACAAACACACTCAGCTCTGATAAATTTATGTATAGATGTCAATAAGAAAGCAGATTGTACAACAAATGCTTATGCCGGCTATTGAATACGGAGATGTAGTGTATGCAGCTGCCCCTCAAACACACCTTCATAAACTTACTACATTGTAGAACTCATTCTGCCGCTTTGTGCTACAATGTAACTACATGACCCACCATTGTGACATGTTAAAAGAACTAAACTGTCCGTCGCTGGAATCTAGATGCATCTTTCACCTTTCAAACCTGGTGTTTAAGAGCTTTTCTGGGAAGCTACCACCCTATCTAAATAGGCTGCTTCCCTCAACAGCTCCCTCATCCTATAACCTCCGATCCAGGACCAGCACCTTACTTGCAATACCACAATACAAAAAGACAGTGGCTCAATCCTCATTTTCCTACAGAGCACCGCAAATATGGAATAACCTCCCAGACACCATCAAATCTTCCCCAGTCTAAAGTCACTTAAGAGATCTCTATTACTATACCTCAATAAGGAAAGCACTTGTAAACATGTAACATAGTGACATATTTATTTTCTGTGTTAATCTGTATATTTGGGGTTTTTAATATCTTGCATTTTATTACTTTGTATTTCTGTACCTACTGTAAAACTTCAATGCTCTTGAACCCAGGACATACTTGAAAATGAAAGAAATCTCAATGTATCCTTCCTGGTAAAATACTTTATAAATAAATATGAAATGAAGCAAAAATATATGATAAATCCTATATTTATTGTGACTTAATAGCGAAATATGTGATTGAACCCCTGACTACCAGCTTTATAGAGTATGGGACCAAAGGGAACTCCGTTCCCTCTGCAAAATTAGTGCAGGAACTCCGTTCCCACGCGTTCCCCCTCGACTTGACCCCTGGGATATTAAAAGTTCTCCTCTACAGTATTTAGTTATACGATTTGTCTCAAGGAAGTGCCTGCAAGTCCCCTTAACATGTCCTCAGCAAACCCTTATCGCATTTCAGACAGGAAATGTCATCTCCTTGTTCTCTGATTGACATGGCTTCATGGTTGTGTTACAAGTACAGCTTTGAAGCAGTGACGTGCGGTGAGGTCAGTGGCTGGTGAAGCACTGGCTAGTAGGGATGAGATGTTCGGTTCGGACGGTTCGGGGTTCGACCCGAACTTAGCCTGTTCGAGCAGATCGCGAACCCCGAACATTTCCGGGTGTTCGCCGCATGTTCGACCACAATGGACCACAATGCATTTTCCCACTGCCTGAAGCTCGTAATTGGCTACAGCCTTGCACCTGACCACAGGTCTGGTGCAAGACTGGTTGAACACTATGGGCAAATTTTGCCCAATCATGGGCTCACAGAGCTAAGTCCCGCAGCACACTATATAAGGTTTCCACGCAGCGCTTCTGCACGCATTTCAGAGGAGATTTCAAAGGAGATAGTTGTGTGTGTTGTTACTGCCGGTCTGCCACGCTACTGGGGGGGTCTGGGGGGGTCTCATTTCAACCAAATATCAGGGAATTTAGGTGATGTGTGTCTTGTCACTGTGCCAGCAAGTTTTTTTGGGGTTTACAACTTTATTTAAAACATTTGTGAATTGAGGTGATTTTCTGGGTCTTGTCACTGTGCCAGCAAGTCTTTTTGGGTCTCATTTATACCAAATAGCAGGGAATTAAGGTGATGTGTGTCTTGTCACTGTGCCAGCAAGTTTTTTGGGGTTTACAACTTTATTTAAAACATTTGTGAATTGAGGTGATTTTCTGGGACTTGTCACTGTGCCAGCAAATCTTTTTGGGGCTCACTAATTTCTTTAAAACACTTGTGAATTAAGGTGATCTGTGTCTCGTCATACAAACAGTACCACGCTGTATTTTGGGGCTCACTAATTTCTTTAAAACACTTGGGAATTAAGGTGATCTTCTGTGGCTCGTCACACAGCCAGCAATTTTTTTTGGGGCTCACTAATTTCTTTAAAACACTTGGGAATTAAGGTGATCTGTGTCTCGTCATACAAAAAGTACCACACTGTATTTTGGGGCTCACTAATTTCTTTAAAACACTTGGGAATTAAAGTGATCTGTGTCTCGTCATACAGTACCACGCTGTATTTTGGGGCTCACCAATTTATTTAAAACATTTGTGAATTAAGGTGATCTGTCTCTTGTCACTGGCTGCCAGCTATCAGTGTGTCTCACTGAGTTATACCAGAGTTATTTAAATCTTTATACCAGAGTTGAATCAGAGTTCTGTATATATTAATCTATATATCACTCACCATGTCTGAAAGAACAAAAAGGACAGGCAGATGCTCCCAGCCACAGAGAAGAGGGCAAGCAGCCCCTGTGTCGGGAGGCTGTGTCTCTGGTTGTGGTGGACGTGGTGCATCCTCTGCAGGGGCACGCTTGTCCTTTCTAACTGGTGCTGGCCGTCTTAAGCAGCAGCAACATACAGAGGACTTGGTGGATTGGCTAACCAGGCCATTCTCATCCTCCGAGTCCTCTGCCAGCCAGACTTCTAGTGTTTTACAGTCCACCTCAGCTGCCAAAGCATCTAATGCAGCCTCCATGTCCACAGCTACTCCTGCCGTAGCCACGCTATAACAAACGGAGGAGTCAGCTGAATTGTTTGACTACAATGAGAGTGACATGCTGCTTGAGGATGCGCAGCAAGTACAGTGCTCTGATTCAATCTCTGAGGTTGAGCAAGGGAGTATAATCAACCTAGAGGAAGGGGGTGCCAGTGATGACACATAAATAACTGGCACTCATGTTGCCCCAGCAGCTGTAGCATACTGCCAAACTGGCTCCAGTGACAAGGAGATAGGGGGTGAAGATGACATTGATGATGATGAGGTCACTGACTCCACCGGGGTGCCAGATCGAGCTGAGGAATCAAGTGAGGAGGAGGGGGAGGAGGCACAGCAAACACGAGGCACAACATCCTCTGTGACCAACCGTAGCACTAACCAGTCCAAGGCATCACATGTCAGAGCTGCTCCGGTGCAGAGCGCTGTTGTCTCAAAGAACACATGCAGGAATTCTGCTGTCTGGGAGTTCTTTAAGAAATGTGCAGCAGACCCCCACCATTGCTATTTGTAATCTATGTCAGAGGAGGCTGAAGCGTGGGATAAACACCGGACACTTGGGTACCACGTGCTTGAGGTGACATATGAACAAGTGCCACACATCCCGTTGGGGCAAAACTTTGCGTAGGTCCTCCTCCTCCTCATCTGTCTCTACCCACACTGTATGTCCTGCCATGCAATTGCCTACAACCTCCACCAACAGGGATGATGCTACAGTAATGGATGTACCAGCAGGTCCTTTCTCACAATGTGACATCATCCCAGTAGCTGAAGATTTACGCAGTCAGATTACGTTGCCGCAGCTGCTGCAGTGAAAGAAAAAATATAGTCCCAACCATCCCCAAGCACAGCGTCTAAATGCCAGCTTAGCAAAATTACTTGCATTGCAGCTGCTGCCTTTCCAGCTGGTGGACTCTGCTCCCTTCCGTGAATTTGCTGAATGCGCTGTACCACAGTGGCAGGTTCCAAAATGCCATTACTTTTCACGCAAGGCCATTCCAGCACTATACCAGCATGTGGAAGACAATGTTATCCAGTCATTGGGAAAGGCAGTCAGCAGCAAGGTGCATGTCACTTTAGACACGTGGTCCAGCAAGCATGGACAGGGTCGTTACATTTCCTTCACGGCACACTGGGTAACTCTGATTGCAGCTGGGAGGGATCCAAGACGGGGCTCTGTGCTGGAGCTTGTTCATCCACCACGCCTCCAGAAAGCTGCTTGTATGAGGTCTGTCTGCTCCACCACCACCACCTCTTCCTCCTCCTCCTCCTCCTCCTTCTCTGTCGAAGTGGCAGTTAAACCCACGCCTGACAGGGTCTATGCAGTGGCTCAAGCAAAAAGATGCCATACTGTGCTTGAGCTGGTTTGTTTAGGGGACAGGAGCCACACCGGGTCAGAAATTTTGTCAGCTCTGCAGGGGCAGGTGCAGAGATGGTTAACACCACGCCAGCTTGAGCTGGGAATGATCGTCTGCGATAATGGCAGCAACCTTCTCTCCGCCCTACGCAAGGGTAAATTGACGCATGTACCATGCCTAGCACACGTCCTAAATCTGGTGGTACAGCGTTTCCTAACCAAGTACCCAGGGCTGCCAGAGCGTCTCATCCAGGCCAGAAAAGTCTGCAGCCACTTCAGACGGTCATTCCCAGCAAGCGTTCGCCTGGCAGAAATTCAAAGAGAATTCCACCTTCCCACAAACCGTCTGATCTGTGACATGCCCACCAGGTGGAATTCGATATTAGCAATGCTGCAGCGCCTGCACAAGCAGCAGAGGGCCATCAACGAGTACCTGTGTGAGTATGGCACAAGGACAGGTTCAGGTCAACTTGTTTTTTCCCCCCCCGCAGTGGCTGATGATCAAGGATGCATGCACTGTACTGTCACCATTTGAGGAGGCAACGAGGATGGTGAGCAGGGACAGTGCATGCATCAGTGACACAATTCCTTTAGTGTTCCTGCTGGAGCACACTCTGTGGGGAATTATAGATGTGGCTCTAGAGGCAGAACAGCGGGAGGAAGAGGAGGCCTTTCCTAGCACTCAAGGCCCCAGTCTTTCCGCTGACAGCATTCCAGCAGGTCCTACTCAGATCAGACAGGAGGAGGATGAGGAGGAGGAGGACTATTTAAGTAGTGGGGGCATTGAAGGTGGGGATTCCTCAAGGCAGGGTTTTGTGTGCCCAGAAACAGAAGGGCTTGTGCGTGGCTGGGAGGAGGAAGTGCACGATACAGTCATCCTCATTGACCAGGAAGACTCGGCAGCTAATGCCACCTCCAACCTACGCTGCATGGGCTCCCTAATGATGCAAAGTCTGCTAAAGGACCCCAGGATTTGTGCTATCAAGGAGAGGGATCATTACTGGTTGGCAACCCTTCTTGATCCACGATACAAGGGGAAAGTTGCAGAGCTCATCCTGCCCGCACAGAGGGAGCACAGGATGACAAAACTTGAGGACGCTCTAAAGCGAAACTTATGTAACACCTTTCCAGGCACTGTTAGATTACCAAGTGCTGACACACGTGCTTCTGAGGCTGCAGGTGATCAGAGGAATAACGGTGAAGGCCAGGACCGCTTGACTGATGCATTTTTACATTTTTTTAGTCCTCGACGCCCAGGGACATCAAATGTAGGCACCCATTGCCAGCGTCTTCACCATATGGTGCAGGACTACCTAGGGGTAAGGGCAGACTTGGATACCTTTCCAGCAGATGATCCACTGGCTTACTGGGTGTTGAGATTGGATCACTGGCCAGAACTTAGCCAATATGCTATGCAGCTACTAGGTTGCCCTTCATCTAGCGTGCTTTCCGAAAGGACGTTCAGTGCCGCTGGAGGTTTTGTCACAGACAAAAGAGTGCGTCTGTCCACCGACTCTGTAGACCGGCTGACATTTATAAAAATGAATCAGTCCTGGATCAGCAGCTATCAATCCCCTGATGCTGAAGTAATGGAATAGATAGGGGATGTCCTCTTCTGCATTCATAAAACCTCCACCACTGAACTCTTCCACAATTCCACAAAAGGGTTACGGTGTGAAGGCACTTGCTGCCATGAAAGGCACAATATCTGGCTGCACTGACGCCCATTAAAAAAAACAAAAAAAACTTTTCAATATAGGACCACATGGTCCACCCCTGCACTCTTCCACAATACCACAGAGGGGTTACTGTATGATGATACTTGATGGCCTGGCATTAAAGGCACAATATCTGGGTGCACTGACGCCCATTACCACCAGATCAAAAACTTTTCAATATAGGACCGCATGGTCCACCCCTGCACTCTTCCACAATACCACAGAGGGGTTACTGTATGATAGTACTTGCATGCCTGGCACTAAAGGCACAATATCTGGGTGCACTGCCATTGACGCCTGTATCAGATTCATATCCTCAGAGGGGTTACGGTGTGACGGCACTGTTGCCGATGCTAAAAGCCCAATTTTAAAGCACCTATTGTTACTTTCATCCAAAGCCTGCATAAGTTTCACAATAATTTAGCCAAAAAAAACACTAAACTTTTTCTGCGCGTCCTAAAATGTCTTTTCATACAGGCTGCCGCCCCAAGCAGTTGTTTATGGATAGATTAAAGGAAAAGCATTTACCGTCATATGAAACGTCATTTTTTTGTTTTTAAGTGTTTCTATACATCCTAGAAATCCGCCACTTCACGGGCAGGTTATGGGGACCTCCTAGGCACGATATTTGAAGGAATTTTTCGTTTTTATTTTTAACCCTTATTTCATGGAAAACTTACTGTCCCTTTAAAAACGTTTTTTTTAAAACTTTTTGTCCTTGTTTCCTGTCCCCGAGGGCACTACCCGGACCCCCATACACCTTTTATGGCAAATATGTAGCATATATGCCCTCTTGGAGGGCACTCTAAAAAAATGAATTTTCAGCCCCATTGACTTGCATGGGGGTTCGGGTTTGGGTTCGGTCCCGAACAAATGGGAAGTTCGGGTTCGGGCTCAAACCGAACTCGGGGAGTGTTCGGCTCATCCCTACTGGCTAGTATCAGAGCCAGATATACACAGGGTCACGCAGTCGCAATTTACGCATTTGATTTTTGTTATATAGGAGAATAGAGTTTCACCATTTATAAAGTAAAGTTCGCATTTTTTTTTACAGTTCTTAGGCTAGGGTCAGAGTGGGGCAGTCGGAACGCGCGTGCAGGCGCACTAAATCACGGCGGCAGTAGCAGCACATGACGGCCAATGACGGCCAATATACGCAGTACGTGCGTACAAAAGTGCGCCGACACCACGCAACCGGCAAATGAACGCATTTTTCTCAGAACGTGAAACCGCTGCTACAGACGTACAGAGTGCGCTGCGGCCGCATGGCAGCGTGTGTGCGTGATTAGGAGACGTCAGACGCTGCTAGTGTGCGGCCTACATAACGTTCAAACAGCCGGATTTCCCTAGAATTGCGTTGGTGAGTACCTGCGACTGTGCGACTGTGGTCGTCTGACCACTTAAGCGTATTCCGTGAAAAAATGCGTGCGCACGCATCGACGTACATTTTGACGGTGGCCGCAGAAAATGCGCTCATCTGTCCCTAGCCTAAGAGCATGCACTTAAAATATTGACTAATAGAGGACGCTATTAAAACTCTTACTTTAAAAACCTATATGCAAACTTTATTTTAATGTTCTAAGAGCATACACTTACAATACTGACTAGTAGAGGGCGCTATTACAACTCTTTAAAATAAAGTTTGCATATAGGTTTTTAATGTTCTAAGAGCATATACTTACAATACTAACTAATTGAGGGCGCTATTACACACATGCTGATTGCTGAGCTCTACCTGCCCCCCCCCACGACTGACGAGGACAGTCACAAGACTGTCATGTGTCAATCAATCCATGGGGAGCTCTGCCTCCCATGCGGGGTGTTTTTTTTTTAAAAAAAAAAGTAGTGCTTGAGACCAATGGAGCTTTCCCAGTGGCTCAAGCTTTCAATTGCTCTCAGTGTCTCTGGAGGCACTGAAGAGCGTAGAACCAGGAAGCAAAGCCAGCTTGAGCTACCCAATTAGTGTAGCATTCAGCTGCACAAATTGCGTAGGCTAGGCTGGCTCAGTGCTGCCCCTGCTGTCTGTGTAGTGAAGCTCACACAGCAGCCGGCAAACTGAAAGTGCAGTGGAAAAAAGCGGAGGACAGAGAAGCAGTGAGGGAGCGTGGAGCAGGTGAGTATGAGAACTTTTTTCAATAAATAACATTTTACTTACAGTTTAAATATACACACAATACATGTCATTACAGCACAATGAGCACATTCATTTACTGGAATGGCAGGGGAGGCTTTGAAGCCATGTTTTATAAAAGCAAAATAGGTTTGAAATCTGGGATTACAGACACAGCCTGATACAGACAGTAAAGATCTCATGGTGGCCAGGGTCTCTGAAATCAGTGAGGAATCATCATCGTCCAGATCTTAGGTCAAGTTCCAGCTTGCAACTGATTGAGAGATGTGCTCTTAGCATTTTGACCACAAGGGGGCAGCGTCCACAATAGATAGAGTTTAGTCAAGTTTCTGACACCAACATTTTTTTTTTTAGAAAGGATTTTACCAGGAAGGATACATTAAGATTTCTCTTGTTTTCAAGTATGTACTGGGTGGCGAGTGTGTACCGTTAGGTGTCTTGCCAAGGACACTTACTGGAGAGGTGTCAGGATCGGGTAACCCCGCTTGCAGACTGTAAGCCAACAGACCCTGACCAACCGGTCCTTAGAAATGGCCGGGTTATGGTCAGTAATACTAAGATTGATGAACACAAATAAAGTGGTGGAGTGCAAAGAAAAACAACCTGCGGAATAAAGTAACCCACAATGCTCTAGCTAGCCAGTCCTTAATAATGGCCGGGTTAAGCAGGGCAAACCAACAAAACACACATAGGCAGGGGTTAAGGAAATAGAGGTCCGTTATACTATGCCAGAAATCAGGGCGCCAGAATACAGGGAAGTCGAGACAAGCCAGGATCGTATAAACCAGGAAATCAGTCAGAATAGGAATCAAGAAATAACAACAAGGCACTAGGAGTAACAGGAACCACGCTAGGGCAACTTGCTAAGAGAAAGGAAGCCCTTTAAATAGAGCCACAGCACTACCTATTGGTGCTCAGTGGAGACGCCCTGCTCTGCTATAGGATAGCTGGTCATGTGCTGCGATTGGTTGTCCTTCCTGCATGTTGCATCTGATTCGCGGGCAGCACCATTCTCTGTCCTGTAGTACACAGTACCCTGGAATAAGGCTTTTTGGATATCAGCTGCTGTGACGGCCGCAACATTTCCCCGGATATGGGGCGAAGGTGCAACATTTCCCCGGATATGGGGCGAAGGTGCAACATTTCCCCGGACATGGGGCGACGGTGCAACATTTCCCCAGACATGGGGCGAAGGTGCAAAATTTCCCTGGACATGGGGCGAAGGTGCAACATTTCCCCAGACATGGGGCGAAGATGCAACATTTCCCCGGACATGGGGCGAAGGTGCAACATTTCCCCGGACATGGGGTGAAGGTGCAACATTTCCCTGGACATGGGCCACCGTGACAAGAGGTTGCTCGCTGGGATCAAACCCATGACTCCACAGGCTCTCTCCACGCAGAGCAGTGACATTACCTCTACTCCACCCAGCCGGTACATTGACAATACATTGAGCTCAGAATGTTTCAGAATGTTTATTTTCATTCTGGAATTTAATGCTATGTATTATAACGAGTGATACAGGTTTAGTCACTCTCACATATGTTAAAAATATATATTTTTTCAGTTTTCTGTTCTTGAAATAATTTCTCTATTTAAGTTACATAATGTGACAGAAATTAATAATTGTATTTTCTAATCATTGTTTGTTTTGCTGGATAAGACAGCTTGCCATTCATGAGCGTGAGCAGTGCTGCTCTTAATTCGTGCATTCCTCAATGTCTTTATATAAGAACGTCCAGTGGAAGGAAAGACAAGTCAGTTGTCAAAGTGCTGTATTTGCAGGACAATTATCCTCCGGCCAGGGTCGTCTGGTCTTACTCTTTATGTACAATTACTTACCATGTGCTTCCCCATTGATCAGTTGGCACTGTCAGGGTAATTCAAAGAGAATCGAAAATTCACTGCACGTTCAGTGACTTTTCGTTCTGTTCAATTCGGTTCGATTTGGCGATCCCATTTCGGCGACCCTGCGGTGTATTCAGCAAGCACCACAGGGTCCCCGAATTGCAGGGAAAAGCTGCAAACCGGCCGAAAACTAACCGCAAAACGGAATGCATGCCGAAAACCCGCAAAAACATCTGGATTAACCCGCCGAAAACGCCGGAAAAACCCGAGCAGGAGCCGATCACACGCAGCGAAGCCGCCGGAAAAAGCCGATACCGCAGACGAATGCAGTGAATAAATTAGAAAAACAGTTTGCTTGAATGTTTGAAAAGTGAAACGCTGTTTGCAAAGAAACTACTGAGCAAAAATGTCTGAAATTTACATATAAGATGCAATGAATGATAATAAAAAGGGATGTTACAGAAAAAATAAAAAATAAAATTCAGATTTTTTTTAAAAAAAATCTCGAAAAATGCTTAAAATATCCTAAAAAATCTATAGATAAAGAGACTTTTTACTGCAGAATATTATATTAAACGGTTTATTAGATATTGAATTAAAACGGGAATATTTTTAACATTGAAGCCTATGGGATTCGCCTGAATAAATCTGCCGCATGAAACCACCGAATGGCAGGGCATTTCGAGAACCTTTCACTGCTGGTTTGTGTTCTCTGAATAGCCGAAGCAGTGCTTTTTCATGGGGATTTCACTGCCCTCGAACAGGCACCGAGCAGGCACTGTATGTGCAGGGCAATTCGCCAGGATTTGGCGAACTGCCTGCTCTCTGGATAGCCGAATGGCCAGGAAAGGTAACCGAACGATGAATTTTAGCGTTCGGTTAAATTTAGCAAGCAATTCGGATATCGGATCTCTTTGAATAACCCTGTGAGTTATTCAGAGAAAGGTGAAACACTGGAGAACCTTTGGAGAAGTGAAAATTCTAGGTCAAAATAGCTGATTTGGAAAGTGAGATAAATGGGAGAATTTTTCCGAAATGCTGTATACACGGTGCAGGAATCATTTTTCCAGTCATGATTTTTGTTTTCTGCAAAAATACCCGGGATTCTGCCCTCATGTAGCTCACGCTGCTTATCAGCAAAGAGGCAAGCTGATGGGTTGTATTTCCTCCCTCACCAGGGACAATCCCACTTTGGGATTAAGGCTAGGGTCAGACGAGCGTGATTTCTACGGACTGTACGTCCGTGCACACGGACGTACGTCAGTACGGAAGACACAGTAGTGGCCAGACAGTCCGTTTTTTTCACTGACGTATATTTTGACGGATGTAGGAGGGAAAATAAATTAAAAAGCAAAACCATTTTGTCCGTGAAAAATGCTGGACGTATAAATGCAGTCCGTCTGACCACGTTCCATCACTCACACACAAAGCTATGCGGACGTTGTGGACGCAGCGCACTTTGTGCGGCCGTTCTAGGGGTTGTACGTTCTTGCCTGCCTTGCGTCCGTGGGCCGCGGCCGTTGTGCGTCCGCAGTTCAGTGCGGACGTACTTCGTGTAACGGGCTCTGATGGGCTTCCTGTCATGCTATCACGGACGTACTTTTAGGCGCAATCACGGACGTGAACACTACGCTCGTCTGACAGCAGCCTAAAAAGAAAACACGGATAGAGGCAGCAGCATGTGAAGCCGCATGAGGATATGTGGTTGCTTTGATTGCAGCTCTTGTTTTCATTAGGATCCATCTGACCTAGAGGTGGTGCGACGTGGCAGGACATTTCGATCTCAGGCCACTGGAATCTTGTTGTTTTTTTTGTTTCAAATACAAAGTATCCAGATCACCCTAGGGGGTGAATTTTAGGACACAATTCCAAATCCAGACAGTCCTCTGTACCTGGAAGTGATAACATTCTGAAATGGTCTCTAATGTATTATAAACACAATGTATTTATGTGTCGTTCCTTTATTGTAAATTGTTTTATCGTTTTGCACGAGACATTTCTATCTCAGGCTGCTGGAATCTTGTTGTTTATTGTTCCTAATACAAAGTATCCAGATCACCATTTATGTTTTAATCACTGAATGTCCACATACATATCTCTGCGCATATATATTTTTTCTTATTGAATGTTTTATGTTTTATATATTTCTTTATACAGGGGGTGGATCTCCAAGCCGGAGCACGGTAAGTACCTCCAGGGAATAGACGTCAGGCATTTAGTTTCCATTATATCCAGTGGATCACAAATATGCATAGGGTATGTTCCTTAAAAAACAAAAACAAAAAGGGATTATTCACTAAGCGGCGAACTTGCCACCAAAGGGCACCGAATGGTGAATTTCCCCGTACGGTGCAATTTCGTGGCAGTTTGTCTATTCACTAAACTGTCAAATCACCAAATACTGGCGAACTGACAGCGAAATACGGTGCAGTTCAGCGATCCTCAGTGGCAGCAAAATTATCCCATAGAGAAAGCAATGGTTAATCTATTGTAAAGCGCTGCGGAAACTGTTGGCGCTATATAAATGATGATAATAATGATACAAAAATAATATAGAAACATAGAAAATGTCGGCAGATAAGAACCTTTCGGCCCATCTAGTCGCCCAATTACATGGATACTTTACCTGGATTTATCTTTTGTTTAGGATAGCCTTATGCCTATCCCATGCCTGCTTAAATTCAATTACTGTTTTGGCCTCTACCACTTCAACTGGAAGACTGTTCCATGTATCCACCACCAAATAATGCTTCCTGATACTTTTAAACCTTTGCCCCTCTAATCTAAGACTATGTCCTCTTGTTTTGCTACTTTGTTTCCTTTTAAATATACTCCCTTCCTCTACCTTGTGGATTCCCTTCACGTATTTAAAGGGACACTCTAGGCAACATGACCACCTAAGCTATTTTAGGTGGTCATGATGCCCGGAGTATGCCGCCCTCTGTCCCCCCTCCCTCCGCTCAGCGGTTCAGCAGAAAACAGCTGAGAGAGGCGGAGGAGTTTGCTCCGCCCTCCCAGCTGTCAGTCAGCAGAGCGGGAATCATATTTCCTTCTTCTGCCGACTTTTGCCGAGTAGGAGACGTCATCGCGCTTTCAGCACGATGACGTCTCCAACTCACCGCAGAAGCTGGCGGCTCCCTCTGAGGGTTAGTGTTGCGCGCATCCTCTTGCGCGCAACACTAATCCTCAGAGGGAGCCGGGAGGAAGCCTGCCGATTGGCTGGTTTACGTGAGAGGCGCGCATGCGCGCTTCTCACGTAAACCAGAAGGCAAGTCGGATGGAAGAAGGACGGGAGCGGAAGAGGAGGGAGGTGAGTATAAAAAAAAAAAAAGACGCCGCTGGAAACAAGAGGATTTTAGGGTAAGTATTACAGTTACAAAAACATAAACAAAAAAAACTATTTATTAAGGGAATAGGGATAGGTTAGGATTAAAAAAAGGGGGGTGATTTTTTTAGTAGAGTGTCCCTTTAACCACTTCAATGCTGAGGACGCGCTCAACGCGTCCTCAGCATTACCGCTGGTATGCGGAGGATGCGCTGAGCGTGTCCTCCCATTGGGGTCAGCGTTCGGCCGGGTTCCGGCCGATCGCTGGCCCCTCCGGTGCGGGCTGACATCCTCGATGTCAGCCCGGCATCCGGGACCGCAGCCGCCGGAATTAGGTGTCATCGCGGCAGCGCGATGACACCTAATTCAGGCGCCCCCCCCGCATGTGCGGAGGAGGCGCCTGAAAGGGAGGGGGGGAGGTCCTTCGGACCTCTCTCCCTCCCGATCGGCGGCTCTGCGGGGGTTAACCCAGGCATCATTTGGAAGGGCACAGCCTGCCCTTCCAAATGGTGCCTGGCATTAACCCCTGGGGAGCTGGATCGCGAATCGGCGCTGAAAAGCGCCGGTTCGCGATCCTTTCCCGGAGCTGGCCGACATCTTGGATGTCGGCCAAGCCTCCGGGAACTCCCCCTGAGGACTGGCGTCATCGTGCGTAGCACGATGACGCCAGTCCTAGAGTTAACCCCTAACTGCCACCAACGGTGGAGATAGGGAGTTCCAATGAACTCCCTATCTCCCGATCCGTGGCAGTTAGGGGTTAATGTTTGGTATGGTTGGATCGGCCAGAGCATGGCCGTTCCAACGATACCAAACATGAAAGTGAAAAAGTTTGTAAAAAAAAAAAAAAATGACAAATAAAAATAAAAAAAATTTTAAAACAAAAATTATAAAAATAAACACTTTTTTTTTCTTTTTTTTGGTTTGTTAATGCAGCAATATTGTTCCCATTTCAATTATAATGTGAACAATGATGCTGCACTAACGATTTTTGTATGCGGTGCGTTTGTTAAAAATAGAAAAATGTAACGAGACCCCATCTCTAATTTTTTTAACAAGCGCACCCCATACAAAATATAACCGCAATTGCTCGCATGTTAAAATGTGAAAAAAAACACTTTACACATTGTAAATTATTGAAAATACATATTTTATTGCATTTTTTGTTATAATATACAGACATGACATAACGTATACATATAATAATGACATATTATGAATCTACCGAGTCTGACGGAAAGAACGATATATAATATGTCTGGGTCATATACTAAAATAAGCCTTCAAAACACGTTTAAACATGATGAGCAAAACCGGTAAAAATGACCTCAGCACAGAGGCGGGAAAAGCCTCAGCAGCGAAAGGGTTAAATGTTTCTATCATATCTCCTCTGTCTCGTCTTTTTTCCAAGCTATACATGTTAAGATCATTAAGCCTTTCCTGGTAACTTTTCTCCTTCAAGCCGTACACCATTTTAGTAGCCCTTCTCTGAACTCTCTCTAAGGTGTCTATATCCTTCTGGAGATACGGTCTCCAGTACTGCACACAGTACTCCAAGTGAGGTCTCACCAGTGCTCTGTACAGTGGCATGAGTACTTCCCTTTTCCTACTGCTAACACCTCTCCCTACACAACCAAGCATTCTGCCAGCATTTCCAAGCATTCTGCCAGCACCTTTAGATCCTCTGCAATAGTAACCCCTAAATCCCTTTCCTCAGATGTTGAGGTTAGGACTGTATCAAATATTCTATATTCAGCCCTTGGGTTTTTACGTCCCAGGTGCATTATCTTGCACTTATCCACATTATAACTCAATTGCCACAACTCCGACCATTTTTTTAGTTTACCTAAATCATTTGTCATTTGGCTGATCCCTCCAGGAACGTCAACCCTGTTGCAAATCTTTGTGTCATCAGCAAAAAGACATACTTTACCATTAATACCTTCTGCAATATCACTAATAAAAATATTAAAGAGAATGGGTCCAAGTACTGACCCCTGAGGTACCCCACTGGTAACAAGACCTTGCGCCGAATAAACTCCATTTACCACAACCCTCTGTTGCCTGTCACTCAGCCACTGCCTAATCCATTCAATATTGGAATCCAAGATCAAAGATTGCAATTTATTGATAAGCCTTCTATGCGGAACAGTATCAAAAGCCTTACTGAAATCTAAATAAGCAATGTCTACTGCACCACCTGTGTCTATTATTTTTGTTACCCAATCAAAAAAGTCAATAAGATTAGTTTGGCATGATCTCCCTGAGGTAAACCCATGTTGTTTCTGATCCTGTAATCTATGTGTTTTTAGATGTTCAACAATCCTTTCCTTTAACATGGTTTCCATTAATTTCCCCACTACTGACGTAAGACTAACTGGCCTATAGTTCCCCGATTCCTCCCTACTACCCTTCTTGTGAATGGGCACAACATTTGCTAATTTCCAGTCTTCTGGGACGACTCCCGTTAACAAGGATTGGTTAAATAAATCTGTTAACGGTTTTGCTATTACACCACTGAGCTCTTTTAATAACTTAGGGTGGATCCCATCAGGCCCCATTGACTTATTTGTCTTTACTTTAGACAGCTGCTGTAGAACCTCCTCCTTTGTAAACTCGTATGTAAATGTCTCTTTAGTGTTTCCTCCTAACTGAGGTCCCTTTCCTTCCTTTTCTTCTGCAAAGACTGAACAAACATATTCATTGGGGCATTCACCGAGACTTTCATATAATAATTATATAATAATAAAAAGGTCTGTTACAGAAAAAAAGCCTGTTTAAAAAAAATTGTAAACCTTTTTTTTTCCCCGAAAAATGCCTAAAAAATCCTAAAAAATCAATAGAGACTTTTTGCTGCAGATTAGAATAAAAAAATGGTTAAATAAATATTCAATAAAAACGGGAATATTCTTAACATTGAAACCTATAGGATTCACCTGATTAAAGCTGTTGAATGAAACCACCGAACATCAGGGCATTTCACTGACATTTCTATGCTGTTCGATGTCTGTGAATAGATTAACCATTGCTTCTCTATGGGGGATTTCACTGCTGTCGAACAGGCACCATATTTGCTGGCAATTTGCCAAAATTTGGTGAACTGCCTGCTCTCTGAATAGGCGAATAGCCCCGAAATTGATCCGTACGGGCATATTCACTGTTCGGTGCAGTTTCGGAGCCAATTCGGCTGTCACTGAATAACCCTGATAGTGCAGGGTTTTGACACGGATACATTGTGTCGCAAAGAAGCATCAAATCCCAGATATGTGAAGGCACTAAAGCCGATTCATACAGTTTGTTTTCTAATATGATTTAATGCAATATCTTTATTTGTTCCAGGGTGAAGATAAAGGAGGAGGAGGAGGAGATGGAGACGATGATAAGAAGGGAGTTGGTCACAAGAAGGGGAAAGGCAAAGGACACGATAAAGGGCATGGCGGTAAAGGAGGAGATAAAGGAGGAGGTGGTGGAGGCGAGAAGGAATCCAGTGAAGAAGATACTGGAAAAGACAAGTATAAAGGTGATGGTGAATCAGAAGGAGATGGTGTGGGTGGGGGGGGAGAGGTAATAAAAACAAACAGAGCAAAAGGATAAGGAAGTGATATACCAAGAATAGGTACAGAGATACAGGATTACACAAACATATATTGATAAAGCATTGCATCCAAGCTGACGGGGGGGGGCAAAGAAAAAAAGGTTGAATCAAGAGCGAGCGCAGCCCATTTCTTTAAGGTGTGCACCCGTGGAACATTTATTAAATTACACATTTATGCCCAGATCATTTAGCACAGAACAGTTACAGTTAGTCGGCAACAGCCAATGTTTGTGCAGTGATACAGTCAATGTTTGTGCAGTGATACAGTCAATGTTTGTGCAGTGATACAGTCAATGTTTAGGTTCTTTATCACAAACCAGAGGAGCATCCAAAATATCAATGTAAGGGGTCTCACCCAACATACTGTTGACATGCCTAGGGGGTGACTTTTAGGACACAATTCCAAATCCAGACAGTCCTCTGTACCTGGAAGTGATAACATTCTGAAATGGTCTCTAAAGTATTATAAACACAATGTATTTATGTGTTGTTCCTTTATTGTTAAGTGTTTTATCGTTTTGTATGAGACATTTCTATCTCAGGCTGCTGGAATCTTGTTGTTTATTGTTCCTAATACAAAGTATCCAGATCACATGTATGTTTTAATCACTGAACGTCCACATACATATCTCTGCGTATATATATATATATTTTCTTATTGAATGTTTTCTGATTTATATATTTTTTTAAACAGGGGGTGTATCTCCAGGCCAGGGCCCGGTAAGTACCTCCAGGGAATAGACATTTAGTTTCCATTATAACCAGCGGATCACAAATATGCATAGGGTATGTTCCTTAAAAACCAAAAACAAAAAGGGATTATTCACTAAGCGGCGAACTTGCCATCAAAGGGCACCGAATGGTGAATTTCCCTGTACGGTGCAATTTCGTGGCAGTTTTGTCTATTAACTAAACTGTCAATTTGACAAATACTGGTGAATTGCAGCAAAATACGGTTCCTGTTCGGCAGCGGTGAAATCCCCATAGAGAAGCAGTGGTTAATCTATTCAGAGACACCGAACAGCAGAGAAATGTCAGTGAAATGCCCTGATTTTCGGTGATTCAGTACGACAGGTTTAAACAGGCTTCAATATAACAAAGGTTTCATAGGTTTCAATGTAAAAAAAAAAGTAATATCATTTTAATATCAAATGATTTTTTTTAAAAAAAATTGTCTATTCTTTTCATTTTCAGTAAAAAAGCCTTTTTATTCTTTTAGGGGTTATTCAAAGAGAGCTGATCTAGCCCCGAAATTGCACCGAACAGTGAATTTCACCGTACAGAGCAATTTCAGGGCCATTTGGCTATTCAGAGAGCAGGCAGTGCCTGTTCGACGGCAGTGAAATCCCCCATAGAGAAGCAATGGTTAATCTATTCACAGACACCGAACAGCAGAGAAATGTCAGTGAAATGCCCTGCTGTTCGGTGGTTTCATTCGGCAGGTTTATTCAGGCGAATCCCATAGGCTTCAATGTTAAAAATATTCCGGCTTTTATTAAAATATCTAATAAACCGATTATTATTTTAATCTGCAGCAAAAAGTCTCTTTTATTTATTTTTTAGGATTTTTTTAATAATTTTTTGGGAATTTTTCGGCAAAATTTTGTTTTCGGATTCTTTTTTAAAATAGCGTTTTTTCTGTAACAGCCCTTTTATTATCATTCATTGGATCTTATATGTTAATTCCAGACATTTTCATCCAGTAGTTTTTTGCAAACAGCGTTTAAAATTTGACACTTTCAATTGTTTTTATTTATTTTTTACCCGTCCAGCGGCTTCTCGGCTCTTTTCTGCGGCATTTGGCGCTGTGTTCCGCTGCTCGTCAGCTGCTTGTGGGTGCGTTTGCGTCTGTCCGGCAGATTTGCTGCAGCTGTCTGGCGGTGGCAGCCAGCGGGTTTGCGGTGGCAGCTGGCGTGTTGGCGGTGGCAGCCGGCGGGTTTGCGGTGGTGGCAGGCGCGTTGGCAGTGGCTGTCCAGCGGGTTGGCAGTGGCGACTGGTGGGTGGGCAGTGGCGTTCGGCGGCCGATTCGCCACACTTCGGAGACCCTGCGGTCAATGCTGAATTCAACGCAGGGTCAGCGAATCGGACTTGCTGAAGTGCGTCGAATCAGAGAACAGACCTTTTTATTATTTCTTTAAAGGACTTTTTTTATTGTTTAGTCACATTTTATTGGTTGAGACACGATTAGGAGAATTCCATTATTTATTTTCTTTAAATTCAGTTCAGTGGATTCCGCCAAGGTCAGTTCGCCGATCTTTCAAGGACGTTCCCTAACTTTTTCACGAGACTTCAGTGACTCCATCTTCACCGCATTACAGTGACCCTATGGTGAAGAGAAAATTCACCAAAGTGTTTGTGAAATGGAAACACCGAAGTGCTCCGAAGTGAAAAGCTTTGCGAATAATCCTTAAAGAAAAGGTGCATAAAAGTCCCCCTTTATATGAATGGAAAAGTAGTGGACCACTTCTGTAGTGATCCACTGCTTGTCCATTCATATAAATGATGAAGTGATCCACTGCTTGTCCATTCATATAAATAAAGTGATCCCCTACTTGTTCATCCAAATAAATGAAGTTATCCACTACTTGTCCATTCCTATAAATGAAGTGATCCCTACTTGTTCATCCATATAAATGAAGTGATCCGCTACTTGTCCATTCATATAAATGAAGTGGTCTGCTATTTGTCCATTCATATAAATGAAGTGATCCTTTACTTGTCCATTCATATAAATAAAGTGATCCCCTACTTGTTCATCCATATAAATGAAGTGATCCACTACTTATCCATTCATATAAATGAAGTGATCCTTTACTTTTCCATTCCTGTAAGTGAAGTGATCTGCTACTTGTCCATTCATATAAATGAAGTGATCTGCTACTTGTCTATTCATGTAAATGAAGTGATCCACTACTTGTCCATTCATATAAATGAAGTGATCCACTACTTGTCCATTCATATAAATGAAGTGATCCACTACTTGTCCATTCATATAAATGAAGTGATCCCCTACTTGTTCATTCATATTTTATTTATTTATTTACAAAGGATTTTACCAGGAAGGATACATTGAGATTTCTCTCGTTTTCAAGTATGTCCTGGGTTCAAGAACATTGAATTGTTACAGAAATACAAAATAGTAAAATGCAAAATATTAACACAAAAACATATATACAGATTAACAGAAAAATAAATATGTAGGAAATATAGTCACGATGTTACATGTTTACAGGTGCATTCTGTATATAGTCACGATGTTACATGTTTACAGGCGCATTCTGTATGTAGTCACTATGTTACATGTTTACAGGTGCATTCTGTATATAGTCACGATGTTACATGTTTACAGGCGCATTCTGTATATAGTCACGATGTTACATGTTTACAGGTGCATTCTGTATATAGTCACTATGTTACATGTTTACAGGCGCATTCTGTATATAGTCACGATGTTACATGTTTACAGGTGCATTCTGTATATAGTCACGATGTTACATATTTACAGGCGCATTCTGTATATAGTCACGATGTTACATGTTTACAGGCGCATTCTGTATATAGTCACTGTGTTACATGTTTACAGATGCATTCTGTATATAGTCACGATGTTACATGTTTACAGGCACATTCTGTATATAGTCACGATGTTACATGTTTACAGATGCATTCTGTATATAGTCACGATGTTACATGTTTACAGGCACATTCTGTATATAGTCACGATGTTACATGTTTACAGATGCATTCTGTATATAGTCACGATGTTACATGTTTACAGGTGCATTCTGTATATAGTCACGATGTTACATATTTACAGGCGCATTCTGTATATAGTCACGATGTTACATGTTTACAGGCGCATTCTGTATATAGAAACTGTGTTACATGTTTACAGATGCATTCTGTATATAGTCACGATGTTACATGTTTACAGGCGCATTCTGTATATAGTCACTGTGTTACATGTTTACAGATGCATTCTGTATATAGTCACGATGTTACATGTTTACAGGTGCATTCCGTATTGAGGTATGTTAATAGGGAGCTTTAAGGGACTTTAGACTGGGGGAAGATTTGATGGCGTCTGGGAGGTTATTCCATAATTGCGGTGCTCTGTAGGAAAATGAGGATCGAGCCACTGTCTTTTTGTATTGCGGTATTGCAAGTAAGGTGCTGGTCCTGAGTCGGAGGTTATAGGATGAGGGAACTGCTGAGGGAAGCAGCCTATTCAGGTAGGGTGGTAGCTTCCCAGAAAAGCTCTTAAACACCAGGTTGGAAAGGTGAAGGGTGTGTCTAGATTCCAGCGATGGCCAGTTTAGCTCTTTTAACATGTCACAATGGTGGGTCGTGTATTTACATTGTAGCACAAAGCGGCAGAAGCAGTTATACAATGTAGTAAGTTTCTGGAGGTGTGTTTGCGGGGCGGCTGCATACACTACATCTCCGTATTCAATAGCCGGCATAAGCATTTGTTGTACAATCTGCTTTCTTACTGTGGGGCTCAGGCAGGATTTGTTTCTGTATAGGACACCTAGTTTGGGGTAAATTTTAGATGAGAGTTTTTCGATGTGGGGCCAAAGGATAGATTTGGGTCTAACCACATACCTAGATATTTGAGAGAAGTGATTGTGGTCAGCGTGCCATTTGATTTTGTCCTGACACATAGATGGGGTGTTTGCAATTTGTGTAGTTTAGGTTTTGTTCCAAAGAGCATTGTAACAGTTTTGTCAGCATTTATAAAAAGTTTGTTATCTTTGATCCACTTTTCTACCTCTGTGAATTGGTCTTGCAGGACTGCCTCCAGCTGTGGGAGATTTGGTTTGCTGGTATAGATTACAGTGTCGTCTGCGTACATGTGTACAGTTGAGGTTTTGCAGACATTGGGCATCTGCCCAATGAATATTTATGAATATTGTGAATAGCAGGGGGCCGAGTATCGAGCCTTGGGGTACACCGCACGTGACTGGGAGGGGGAGGGAAGTGCTGTCAGAAATGGACACATATTGCGACCGATCAGACACATATGATTGAAACCAGGTTAGCGTGTGATCACCAATACCAGAGTTTTTAAGTTTTTGTAATAAGATGCCATGGTCTACCGTGTCAAAGGCCTTGGCAAAATCAAGGAAGATGGCTCCAGTTAGGTTTCCTTGTTCCATGCCAGCTTGGATATCATTGGAAACTTTTAAAAGGGCAGTTGTGGTTGACTGATTTGGACGGAAGCCGGATTGATCTGGGGTTAAATAGTTCCAATACTGATAGTAGTGGTTTAATTGAGTATAAACACATTTTTCCAGGATTTTTGACATTACAGGAAGCAATGATATTGGACGGTAGTTGGATACCAAAGTATTGTCTCCACTTTTATGGATAGGTACCACTCTCGCAGTCTTCCAGAGTTTGGGTATATATCCAGTCGCCAGTGATTCATTGATTAGGGTTGCGACAGGTTTTGCAATTGCCGGCGTGCTGATTTTCAGCAGTATTGCTGGGATTTGGTCAGGTCCTGACTGGGGTTTAATTTTTTGGTTACAGAGAAGTTTAGTAACGACACTGACAGGCACCGGTCTAAAAATGAATTTCTCTTTGATACAGGGTTTTTGCACAGTTGGAAGGATTTGACTTGTGTGCTGCCTTTCTGAGTGTGTTTCAATTGCTAGCTTAGGAATCAGGGTGTTGGCGCATCCAACAAAATAGTTACTAAAGGCATTTGCTACATCTAGGGGGTGTTGCAGGGTTTGGTTGTTTACTTTGACAGCAGCTGGTTCGGAGTGGACAGGGGGCGATTGTATGTTATTTATGATTTTCCAAAAATATAAATGAAGTGATCCGCTACTTGTTCATTCATATAAATGAAGTGATCCACTACTTGTTCATTCATATAAATGAAGTGATCCGCTACTTGTCCATTCATATAAATGAAGTGATCCGCTACTTGTCCATCTATGTAATTGAAGTGATCCGCTACTTGTCCATTTATATAAATCCTTTTATTCGTAACCTTTGATTTTTTTAGGAATATACGCATGTTTGTGATCTATTGATGTGTATATCTTCCTTTAGAACCGAGGCTGACCACAATTAATACATGGTGCAGGGCTTAGACACGGACAGATTGCGTCTAATGGACGAATCAAATCCCAGTAACAGGAAACAAGTAGAAATGATTCACAGTTTTATTCTATGGAGATAAATGAGGAATTGTGAAGAGTAATAAAGTGCAGGCTGTCAGCTTAGATCATTTAATGCATCGCCCCGATATTTCTGTGTATAGTGGGAAGGGGGTCATCTGTAAAGAGAATGCTTTGCTGTATGTAACTGTCATAGAATGAATGCAATACTTTAATGTGTTCCAGGATAAAGGTAAAGGAGGAGACGGAGGCTCAGGCGAAGGAGATGGAAAGAAAGGAGCTGGCCATGGGAAGGGGAAAGGGAAAGGACATGGTGATAAAGGAGGAGGTAAAGGGGGAGGTGGAGGAAGTGATGAATCCAAAGGATCGAGTGAGGAAGATAAGAGAAAAGATAAAGGCAAAGGAAAAGGATCGAGCAAAGAGGATAAAGGCAAAGGAAAAGGATCGAGTAAAGAGGATAAAGGCAAAGACAAAAAGCCGCTTGAAGATGAAATTGGATCGGGGCAGTCTGATTATGAAGATCCTGGCTTCACATCGGGAGACGGTGTAGGGGGGGGTGAAGGTAAGAAAAAGATAAGGATGTGACCCGCAGGAATATTTACAGAGATGCAGGTTCACAATTTCACACAATAGCAAATATTTCCTTATCTGAGAGGAGGGAACAAAGAAAAAAAGTTGGCCTTTAGGGTGTGAAGGCAGCTCCACTTTTACCAATATCGGGGCTCCAGGCAAGACAAATTGACCAGCCACAACCCCACTCACTTTGCCTGTGCCCCTCAACCCCATATATTCATTTATATGACCCCTTGAATCTGGGCTGATAAACTCTGGCCTCCCACATGTTTCTGGACTACAACTCCCATGGTTCCCTGGCCATCTATTGCAAGGCGGTCAAACTCCGGCCCCCCTCCTATATGTTTCTGGACTACAACTCCCATGGTTCCCTGGCCATCGATTGCAAGGCAGTCAAACTCCGGCCCCCCCATATATTTCTGGACTACAACTCCCATGATTCTCTGGCCATCTATTGCATTCATTGAATTCTAGGAATTGTAGGCATAAACAACTGGGGGGATAGATACTGTCAGATACTGTATATACACATATAAAGCTGCTACTGCCTATATGTGCACGGCAAAAAATAATAGTTTTGGATAATTTTGTTCTGCTTTTTTCGTTTCATTTAATTTCAGATCATTTTGTTCTGATTTTTTTTCATTTCATTTACAGGGTAATTCAAAGAGAATCGAAAAGTCACCGCACGTTCGGTGACTTTTCGTTCTCTTCAATACGGTTCGTTTTGCCGATCCCATTTCGGCGACCCTGCGGTGTATTCAGCAAGCACCACAGGGCCGTCGAAGTGCAGGGAAAAGCAGACGAAAACCTGACGAAAACTAACCACAAAAATCCGGCGAATGCACCCCGAAACCCGCAAAAACATCTGGATTAACCCGCCGAAAACACCAGAGAAACCCGAGCAGGAGCCGATCACACGCAGCGCAGCCGATGGAAAAAGCCGACACCGCAGACGAACGGAGTGAATAAATTAGCAAAACTGTTTGCTTGAATGTTTGAAAAATGAAACGCTGTTTGCAAAGAGACTACTGAGCCAAACTGTCTGAAATTTACATAAAATCCAATGAATGATAATAAAAAGGGCTGTTACAGAAAAAATAAGTAAACTTAAAAAAAAAAAAAAATTTAAAACAAAAATCCAGAAAAATGCTTAAAATATCCTAAAAATCTATAAATAAACAGACTCTTTACTGCAGAATTTTGTAATGACCGGTTTATTAGATATTGAATTTAAACGGGAAAATTTTTAACATTGAAGCCTATGGGATACGCCTGAATAAACCTGCCGAATTAAACCACCGAATGGCAGGGCATTTCAAGAACCTTTCACTGATGGTTTGTGTTCTCTGAATAGCCGAAGCAGTGCTTTTCATGGGGATTTCACTGCCCTCGAACAGGCACCGAATAGGCACCGTATGTGCAGGCAATTCGCCAGGATTTGGCGTATTGCCTGCTCTCTGGATAGCCGAATGGCCAGGAAAGGTAACCGAACGCTGATTTTCAGCATTCTGTTACCTTTCTCCAGCCATTCGGATCTCTTTGAATAACCCTGATAGTTTCAGATCATTTCGTTATGATTTTTTTTACAGGGTTATTCAAAGAGATCCGAATGGCTGGAGAATTTCAACCGAACGCTGAAAATCACGTTTACTTATTTTTTCTGTAACAGCCCTTTTTATTATCATTCCTTGGATCTCCTATGTAAATTCCAGACATTTTCGCTCTTCGGCGGGTTAATCCAGATGTTTTTGGGGGTTTTCGGCGTGCATTCGGTGGGTTTTGCGGTTCGTTTTCATCGGGTTTGCGGCAGCCTTTCCCTGCAATTCGGGGACCCTGTGGTGTTTGCTGAATACACCACAGGGTCACCGAAATGGGATCGGCAAAAGAAACCGAATTGAAGAGAACGAAAAGACACCGAACGTGCGGTGACATTTCGAATCTCTTTGAATAACCCTGTATGTTTTAATCCCCAAGTCTCCACCTACGTATATTCTGTGATATATTCTTATCAGTTGTTTTCTGCTTTTCTTTAAACAGATGGTGGATCCCCAAGCGCGCGCCCGGTAAGTACCTCCAGGGAATCATTTAGTTCTACAGGCATTTACTTTCCTTTATAACCAAAGTTGCTCGAGTCACAATAAATACATGGTGCAGGGCTTTGACACGGATACATTGTGTGTCTACAGGACATATCAGATCCAGTAACGTGAAGCCACTAAAGCAGATTGATACAGTTTTATTCTATAATTCTAAAGAGACATATGAGGATTGGTGGAGAATTCTAAAGAAGGTGCACGTTGTGAGCTTAGACCTTTTGGGTGCATCACCCCTATATGTCTGTGTATAGTATGGGGGGATCTCCTCTATATGGAACATGGCATGGGATGTGTGCTGGGTCCATCAGCTCTCATAGATTTAATGCAATACCTTTATATAGTCAAGGATGGAGATATAGGAGAAGACCAGGAACGTGCAGTCAGGGGAGGCACGTGAGGCAGAGCCTCACCTACCATTAAGCGGTAAAATAATTAAACTCTCCTGCTACACGCTCCCCCGCTACACTAATCACGTAAGCTGCTTAAAGAAGTCTACACCGCGCATCTGTTTAAATAGGAACACATGTGCACGTGCTGCCTACTACCTGAGCACTGCTTGTCAGAGCCTCAAAGAGACCCTGACAGAGCAATGGAATAGCTTGAACCAATGGGAAATTATTATTATTATTATTATTATTATTTATAAAGCGCCAGCATATTCCGCAGCGCTGTACAATAAGCACAGTACAGACAGGGTTACAATACATTGAACAACATTTGACAAACAGTACAGGAGGAGATGAGGGCCCTATTCCCGTAGGAACTCACAATCTGGGAGGGTTGGGGTTGGAAACAGGAGGAGAGGACTGTAAGGTGAGAGTAAGGTGAGAGAAAGCACCCTTGGTCCAAGCTATTAAAAAAACCACCTGCATTGGAGGCTGGCCTCTGATTGACAGGATGGGGCACAAGCTGCTCCCTCTATTGGTGGATACAGAGCATGAGAGGCACAAGCTGCTCCCTCTAGTGGTAGATACAGAGTATGACAGGCACAAGCTGCTCCCTCTAGTGGCGGATACAGTATAATAGGCACAAGCTGCTCCCTCTATTGACGGATACAGACTATGACAGGCACAAGCTGCTCCTCGTGACGTATGACAGGATACATAGTAGATACAGGCATGACAGCTCCCTCTAGTGACGGATACAGAGTATGACAGGCAAAGCTGCTCCCTCTATTGGTGGATACAGAGCATGAGAGGCACAAGCTGCTCCCTCTAGTGGTAGATACAGAGTATGACAGGCACAAGCTGCTCCCTCTAGTGGCGGATACAGAGTATAATAGGCACAAGCTGCTCCCTCTATTGACGGATACAGAGTATGACAGGCACAAGCTGCTCCCTCTATTGACGGATACATAGTATGACAGGCACAAGCTGCTCCCTCTATTGACGGATACAGAGTATGACAGGCACAAGCCGCTCCCTCTATTGATGGATACAGAGAATGACAGGCACAAGCTGCTCCCTCTATTGACGGATACAGAGTATGACAGGCACAAGCTGCTCCCTCTATTGACGGATACATAGTATGACAGGCACAAGCTGCTCCCTCTATTGACGGATACAGAGTATGACAGGCACAAGCTGCTCTCTCTATTGACAGATACAGAGTATGACAGGCACAAGCTGCTCCCTCTAGTGGCGGATACAGAGAATGACAGGCACAAGCTGCTCTCTCTAGGGGCAGATACAGAGTATGACAGGAACAAGCTGCTCCCTCTAGTGGCGGATACAGAGAATGACAGGCTCAAGCTGCTCTCCTCTAGGGGCAGATACAGAGTATGACAGGCAAAGGCTGCTCCCTCTGTGGCAGATACAGAGAATGACAGGCACAAGCTGCTCCCTCTAGTGGCAGTACAGAGTATGACAGGCAAAGGCTGCTCCCTACAGATCAGAGTCCCCCTGCTCCCTCTAGTGGCGGATACAGAGTATAACAGGCATAGTCAGCTCCCCCTGCTCCCTCTAGTGGCGGATACAGAGTATAACAGGCATAGTCAGCTCCCCCTGCTCCCTCTAGTGGCGGATACAGAGTATGACAGGCATAGTCAGCTCCCCCTGCTCCCTTTTGTGGTGGTTACAGAGTATAACAGGCATAGTCAGCTCCCCCTGCTCCCTCTAGTGGCGGATACAGAGTATGACAGGCATAGTCAGCTCCCCCTGCTCCCTCTAGTGGCGGATACAGAGTTTAACAGGCACAGAAAAACAGTTTTTCTATCATATTTTTTTTAAAATAATCAAGTATATGATATGATGAAAATAATGGTATCTCTAAAAAGTCCATTTAATGGCGCGAGAAATTATATATAATATGTGTGGGTGCAGTAAATGAGTAAAAGATAATTTACAGCTAAACACAAAGCGCAGGAAGTTAATTAATATCTGTGTATATCTGACTCTGATATTAGCCAGTGCCTCCCCAGCCACTGACCACAACGCACGTGACAGGAGAAGACGATCATAAAGGGGAAGGTGAAGGTGGAGGAGGAACAACAGGTGGAGGTGGAGGAGATGATGGTGGAGGAGAAACAACAGGTGGCGGTGGAGGAGGAATTATAGGTGGAGGTGGAGAAGATGGTGGTGGTGAAGATGAAGACAATGATGGAGGAGATGCTGGTGAAGGTAAAAAAGAAAGGACAAACACATGGAATGGAAGTGATACACCAAGATTATCTGCAGAGCTGTGCGCGTGAAGATACGTTTCACAAAAGCATTCTAGGAGGTTATTATTTAGCTGATGGGGGGGCTAAAATAAAAGTGGGTGGGGCTAAAATAAAGTGTAGTAGGAAACTGTGGCTATGTGGAACATGGCTGAAAGTGTGTGGAGGGGGAGGGTGGGGGTGCCCAGACCTGATCTGCTTTTAATACAAACCAAATAATTTTATATTTTCTGCAAATCGGTTCATATGAACCAAACTTTTATGCCGTGCACAAGATCACTATATCTACAATCCCTTTAATGTGTCGCTGTTACCCCCTGCACTGGGAGGAAGATTCCGGTATCTGTGACGGGACGGCCGCCACTATACTTATTTAGTTTAATTTAGTTCTTATTTTGTTATATTTTGTTCCCCCGTGTTTATATCTACGAGTTTTCCTGTTAGAATTCTTGTAAAATGTTCCCCGTTTCGTAATTCATCGCGTTCCCCTGCAATGTCCCGCACTGATCCTGTCTGTCGCTGCTAAGCTGCATGTTGCTACAATGTATCTAAGTGCGTGCTACTGTAATCTCTCCCTATGAGACGGCCCGGCTGCTGGGTTTATTCTGTTCTGTCCCTGTGCTGTAAATAATTCCTTCCTACATTATGATATTTCGTTTCCCTGATGTGTAAACTATGTCCCTGTGTTTAGGACTCGTCCCCAATGCTTCCTGCCCCTTGTCTTTACACATCGAGCCGCGGCAGCGAGACCCAGCCATTACCCGCCAGACTGTAACCCTGAGTGCTCCAGCCACTATACACTCCACCCGGGTGCTTTTTGGTCAGGATGCCCCTAAAATCAGGAGCCTGCTATCGGGAACCCCATCATCCAGCCTCCTCCTCCTCCTGCGTGGGTGCCCGGGTACATTAAAACAGCAGCCGGACTTCTACAGCTCACCGCTCGGTTCCCCATGGGAGAATCAGGGCATTTATTTGGCAGAAGTAGCCGGGGGACCAGAGTCATTTGGCTATTCAGAGAGCAGGCAGGTTGCCAAATTTTGGCAAACTGTTAGCAAATACGGGGCTGTTCGACGGCTGTGAAATCCCCCATAGAGAAGCAATGGTTAATCTATTCACAGACACCGAACAGCAGAGAAAATCTGCTGAATTTCCCTGCTGTTCGTTGTTTTCATTCGACAGGTTTATTCAGGCGAATCCCATAGGCTTCAATGTTAAAAATATTCCCGTATTAATCCAATATCTAATAAACCGTTTATTATTGTAATCTGCAGCAAAAAGTCTCTTTTATTTATTGATTTTTTTTTTAGGATCCTTTAGCCATTTTTCGGGATTTTTTCAGCAAATTTATTTTCCTGTTTTTTTTTTTAATAGCGTTTTTTTCTCTTTTCTGTAACAGACCTTTTTATTATTATTTATTGGACCTTATATGTAAATTCCAGGCATTTTCGTTGAGTAGGTTTTTTGCAGGTGACATTTCGGTGCTCTCTGAATAACCCCCTTAGAAATCCTTATCCAAAGGAATTAAACCGAGGCCCAAGTCGTTTACGTTTTGTGTTATATTAGTTTGTGCGAACCAGATGCCTTTGCTTAAGCACATGTTTAGTATCTAGAACCCTTTTTGTCTCTCACTGTCACCTTTACTGCTCCATAGTAAGGCCATTCCAAGTATCTACAACTCCTTTCAATACCACCATCACTGTCACCGTTACTGTTTCCAGTAAGAGTTCTTCCTCTTCTCTCTCTGTGATTCAGTCCCATTGATTTTCCTCTTATTGATTCATTCTCTCTTCCCATTTCCAGGGTTCTGTCTCTTTCGCTTTCTCTGTGGATTTACGCCAGACATTCTGAAACAAAGAATGTTTCCAGCACATTATTTACATCTTGTATTTTATATATTCTGTTATGTTCTGTTATGTTTTGTAAAGTGTTTATCTTTTTTTTATGAGTCATTTCCGTCTCGCGTCGCTGGAATCTTGTTGTTTTTATTTTTTTTAATATACATCACTGTATAAAATAACATTCCAAAACAATAACAATGGAGAATAATACACGTGATTATTATTGTTTCTTATACAAAGTATTTAAATCACAGTTTATGTTTTTTATCTCTGCGTAAATATTCTTATCCATTTATTTTCTGTTTAACTTTTTCTAAAATGTTATATAATGCAGAACATCTTTATGAGGACGAAATTGCTGGATTAGGTGTTGGACCAGGCAAAGGAAAAAATGAAGGTAAACACTAAGGGAAAGGATAAGGAAGCGATTCGGCGACAATAGATGCTCGCAGGCAGAGGTACAGGCTTACACACGTTTCACAAAAGCTTTAAAGCAGGGCTGTCAACTCAGGACCCCCCAGATGTTTCTGAACTACAACTCCCATGATTCCCTGACCATCTATTGCATTGAAGGAATGCTGGGAATTGTAGGCATCGACATATGGGTCTGTGAGCTTGACAGCCAGTCATTACAGCATATATTTCCTCGGCTGGCCGGGGGAACACAGGGTTAAAAAAGGGTGAATTTTAGGATAGGACTCTAAGGCCTGACGTCTTCAGCTGTGTTCCCCTGAGCCCGATCATCACTGTTTATAATACAGTGTATCTTAAAAGGACACTCGATTAAAATTAGAATTCCTTTTTTTTTTTCCTCTTAAATAATTGGACAGATCCTGCTGACAGCCTCTGCCCAAATATTTATTTGTGAGGGGGACACCTGAACCCGGATGTCCCTGAAGCTTCCCCACACAATTTGTGCTCCACAGGACCCACAAATTGCACAGCGCAGGAGCCGCAAACTGCGCAACGCTGAGGGACTCGCTCACTTTACATACACAAGCTCCGTAGCAGCTGCGCAGAGCGGTGGATCGGTGCTGCACACGCATGCACAGACCTGAGCCATCGCTGCCTCTCTGAGAACGCTAGCTACAGAGAGCAATCGCGTGCAGCTCCGATCTATCGCTCTGCGTAGGCGCTGCGTAACATGCTTATGTACAGTGTGCAAATCCCATAGTGGTGCTCAGTTTGCAGTTCCAATGCTTAGTTTGCAGGTTGCGAAGAATTGCAAATTGTGCAGAAAAGTTTTGGGATTCCCTAAGCCAAAGAGGAGGAGGAGAAGGCGGAGGAGCAGAGTTCGGCCAGGGACAAAAGGTGAGTAAATAAACCTAAATAGAAAAAATAATAATAATAATAATCAGGCAAAGGCTGTCAGCAGGATCTACCCAAATATTTAAGGGTGAACAAAGAGAAACTCTATTTCTCAATTGAATATATTCCCTTTAACAACGTTATCATGACTCGATCTGCATGATCAGGGAGGACGGACCGTGTCAAACTAAATTCATTTTGCCCCATGAAGAAGTGAGTAACCTCGGTCAGGGCACGGCAGTGACGGTCATCCAGAGCGTCTGTGTTGACAAACAGAAGGTTACAGTACAGACTGAATCAGATACAAAAGAGTGGGGTTCGGGTCCTTGTAAGATCATTTAACCACAGAGGGGGGTATTTATTAAATAAAGGCCTTTGATGGTTAAAATAAGAGCTGCACCGTTAAGAGTTAATGAAAAACCCAGCAAACAAAATAAATATAAGACAATGAGTGGGAGGCAACAGTAACGAAGGGAAACCGTGATAGAGTAACTGGTGCTGCTTATT
The DNA here is from genome assembly GCA_009667805.1 of Leptobrachium leishanense. Classification (NCBI taxonomy): domain Eukaryota; kingdom Metazoa; phylum Chordata; class Amphibia; order Anura; family Megophryidae; genus Leptobrachium; species Leptobrachium leishanense. Next base: position 111,567,695 of record CM019072.1, read on the forward strand.
TACACTAATGCTTGGAAATACAGAGTGATACGTAGAGACCCGATCCCAAACCTTTCCTTAAAGATCTTAACCCCTTCACCACTACCAAACACTTTTTTTAGAAAATATATTTATCATAACATTTATTTGAAAATTGGGATGTGAAGTTAACATTTAAACATAGGTCAAAATAGAAATTGTTATTGAAATAATAGTTGTAAAAAATTTCAAATGATGTAAATTTGCAAATTTTTACTTTTTCGTGTATTGGTTTATCCTTCACATAAATAACGCTGAGATTGAAGGTTGTAAACTCTAGATTATCTGGCACAATGTCACACGGGGTCTGCATTATCAGCATACAGGCAGAAATGGCATTTGTGTCAGTAAATGTGCTGCAGACAGATAATAAAATGGTGAGATATCCTGCTTATGGGGTTTTGTAGTGATCAGAATGAGATTATTAGCAATGCAATATCTGTATGTGCCGCATAATGCCTGTGTATGGCAATTACAGCAACACCTTGTATCTGTATGTGCTGCATAATGCCTGTGTTTGGCAACTACAGCAACACCTTGTATCTGTATGTGCTGCCTAATGCCTGTGTATGGCAATTACAGCAACACCTTGTGTCTGTATGTGCCGCGTAATGCGGCTGTGTATGGCAACTACAGCAACACCTTGTATCTGTATGTGCTGCATAATGCCTGTGTATGGCAACTACATCAACACCTTGTATCAGTATGTGCTGCATAATGCCTGTGTATGGCAATTACAGCAACACCTTGTATCTGTATGTGCTGCATAATGCCTGTGTATGGCAATTACAGCAACACCTTGAATCTGTATGTGCTGCAGTGCATAATGCCTGTGTATGCAATTACAGCAACACCTTGTATCTGTATGTGCTGCATAATGCCTGTGTATGCAATTATAGCAACACCTTGTATCTGTATGTGCTGCATAATGCCTGTGTATGGCAATTACAGCAACACCTTGTATCTGTATGTGCTGCATAATGCCTGTGTATGGCAACTACAGCAACACCTTGTATCAGTATGTGCTGCATAATGCCTGTGTATGGCAATTACAGCAACACCTTGTATGTGCTGCATAATGCCTGTGTATGGCAATTACAGCAACACCTTGAATCTATATGTGCTGCAGTGCATAATGCCTGTGTATGGCAATTACAGCAACACCTTGTATCTGTATGTGCTGCATAATGCCTGTGTCTGGCAATTACAGCAACACCTTGTATCTGTATGTGCTGTATAATGCCTGTGTATGGCAATAACAGCAACACCTTGTATCTGTATGTGCTGCATAATGCCTGTGTATGGCAATTACAGCAACTCCTTGTATCTGTATGTGCCGCATAATGCCTGTGTATGGCAATTACAGTAACACCTTGTATCTGTATGTGCTGCATAATGCCTGTGTCTGGCAATTACAGCAACACCTTGTATCTGTACTGTACAGGGATTTACACTCATTATAACCCTCTGAATCTTATCCCTGTACAGCAGCGACTGACCCCACAGCTCTCCCTGTATTCTGACAAATCCCTGGCTGCTGTAATATAGCAGTAAAGATTGTTACAGTGGGTATGACAGCTTCTCCTTGTAGCTTGTTTACTGTAAGGTACGGTGATAAAGAGCAAGACAAGACAGCGGATTTGTTTCTCCTCGGGGGACACACTAATCATGCTTTGTAAATCTGTTCTCATTATTTAACGCATTGGACAGAAAAAGGCCAATTCCGCTCGTGCAAATTAACATTATTTTAATCTCCCTCAGAGTTAATCTGATCCAACATGTAAGTGTTTTAACTATAACTATGAATCCTGGTTTCAAGTAAATGTTATTATATATATTTTTTGCAACAAAATGCTTTTGATGTGTAACAACGGACGTGTTTTTCGGTGCATCCGTGGCAAGCACAGCAATTAAAGCAGACATCGGCAACCATGGCCCTCCAGATGTTTTGGAACTACATTTCCCATGATGCTCAGCCTCTCATCAGGTTGGCTAAGCCTCATGGGAAATGTAGTTCCAAGACATCTGGTGGGCTGAGGTTGCTGGCTCCTGTTTTTAAAGGATCTAGCTGGATTTTATTATTGCTTTTTTTCTGTTTTTCTCCAACCTCTCCTGACATTAATTGAATAGAAAATGAGAAATAAAAGACTGATAATATTTTTTTTTTTTCCTTTCTTTCTTTTTCCGGAATCTCTTCAGGACTCTGCCCAGGACAGGTAATTATTTTATTTATTTATAAAGGATTCTACCAGGAAGGATACATTGAGATTGATAAATTTGGATTTAAAGCAAACAAAACAAACTCCCTATAATAATTACCATTTATGAAATTTCAATAAACCTTTTTCAAGTTTCTTCTCATATATCAAAGTTGAAAACAGGGCGCGGCGCTGCACCATGGCGAGAGAGAACAAAATCAGCCACAAAGCAATGTAGCGTCAGTCCTGTCTGAAATATCCTTCCTTAGACAGGTCTTTTATTAGCTTTCAAAGAACTTATAGCCAATCCGCATACAGATACATTTCTACATCAGAGTTTAACCAACAGTGAGCCAAAAATTACTATATTGATTCAGAGATGGCTTTTTCTAGCATACACTTTTCTAGCATACACTGTTCACACACCCTTTCCTGCACACAAAGGAAATGGCTAAATTCCACAGGCTAACATCCTATGCAAGTAAAAGACTTGCAGGGTTTGACACTTATAATGGGGGGGTGGATTCTCACCACCTATCATATTAAAATACCTTTCAATCGTCTCATTGATCACATATACAATCGTGATCACAAAAAGGGATGAAACAAACTAGACAATTAAACTAATTATACCTGGGGCCATAGTATCCTCGACTAATACCTGTACGATATACGAAAAGGATTCGCCAAGGATGCCCTTTATGAGCATAAAATACACTTATCTATCTAGATTCACTCTTCCAGCGAACCACATTTGGAGCGTAGGCAAAAATACCTAATCTAGACATTAAATAACTATTTATTCCCATTTCCCAAAATATAATTCACCGAACAAGAAAAGTATAATAAATTGAATGTAAAAGTTCATTTATCTAATAAATCAACATGAGTCAGATCTATATCTGTGTGTTTTCCTATGTTCAGCTTCACTCCACAAAACGCATACACACCTGCATTCACACACACACTCAAGAAATACATTCTCATTTTCACAAATCAAATCCTTTCTCACACTTATCTAGGGGATTAAATAAAAAATAAAATATTCCATAATCTAATACTGTAGTCCACAGTGCGAGATCAAGGTGTGGTCTTTTTTTTCATCATCCCAGTTTGAGACGCATAATCATTGAATGTCATCAGAGCTCCCACCATAGGGACTCCTGAACAAGCTGTCTCTTTGCGCTGGTTGCTTATTACCTGTGACCTTTGACCTTGACACAAAATGTCCATGATTCGTTCCATATGCAGTCATTGTGACTGTCAGGTTTCTTGATGATGTGATACAGTTTTAGCAACAATAAAGAAAATAAAAAAGAAAAGAAAATATGTATACCCCGGTAATCATATACATCCATTCATTCATTGTCACTCACAAGTGCACGAAAACAATAAAAATGTTAATTTACACAAGAAAAGACACAGATAATAAATTTCAAAATGTCCCCGCGAAGCCTATCGGCCTCACGCAATAAAAAAAAATTATACTACTTCTGACTCATTGTTAGAGAAAAATATATATACGCAACTTTGGCTCAAAAGGGAAATAGCCGAAGTGCATACTCCACCCTTTATTAAATATAAAAAAATTTTTTTTTTAATTACTATCCTATTCAGTCTTGTTCGGTGTTTTGAAACAAACCTGGTGTTTATAAAACACACCAATCCTCAAATGAAATCCAAAAAATAAAAACAGCATTAATTTTATCGAATTAAAACTTTCCATTTACCACTATATATGTCATGAAACGTATTTATGCAAATGCATTAAATTATATGTTCCTAAATACATTAATTAACTCTAATTTTAATTGGATGTGATCTCCTGTAATCCTAAATGTGTCAGGGAATTTGAACAATATTGATTGTAACTAAACAACAAAAATACGACATCAGCATATAAAAATACATTATCTTCTTTCTTTGTCTTCTGTCTTATTGGTTGAAAATAACAGTTTTGTAAAACTGACATGTCTTAAGTTTTATTTCCAAATCAATGATCTTCTATAAATAGCATGATTTATTGATGAGTTGTCGATAAATTAGATTGTTTTATTGCCTGGTGTCTGATAATTCCTTATTATCCGGTTGATGTAACATTGCAATGTGAAATGATAATGTGTTTGAGTAAATTTCCTTCAATTCCAACAGCTTTATCAATATTGGTATCACATAATCTTCCATCTAGCTTGAGCAAAGTTGGCATGCATGGGTAATTTTCACCTAAAGTAAAAACTTGGGAAAAAAATTTATTATTAACCTGTCAAAAACTTTAAAATTCATATGGTTAAAATACTTTTAAAATGGAGAAAAAAATGCAACACATTTTTGGACACAAAGAAAAGGAGTGGTCATGAGAGAGAAAAAAATGGAGGAGAGGAGGGGTCATGAGAGAGACAACACGGAGGAGAGGAGGGGTCATGAGTGAGACAAAATGGAGGAGACTAGGAAAAGAATGTGAACTTCAATTCAAATCAAATAAAAAACACAACAAAAATATCATGAACTGGGAAAGAAAGTATAGAAGGGCATGTTTAAAACTTGACGTGTTAATTAGCACAAAGTTCTCAGAGGAAACTCAGAGATAAAGATTCTTAATAAACATCAATAATCTTTATTAAGGATATTGGTTAAAAACAAACATTCAAACGTGAGGTGTCTGTGCAGCTATTTTACAACCTGTTTTATTCCCTCCAAGAATATTCAATGGAGGCACATTTATACGCTATTGCACTTCACACCAAAAGACAAAAACATCAGACAGCAAACAAATAAAACTAGACATCTGGCTACCACTGCAGAAAACAATCAAACAATACTCAGATACCAAACTACAACCTTCCATCTCCCTTAGTCAACTAAAATAAAACCAAAAAAAAACCACCTTCACTCATTTGAAATCTGCCTAAATTCCTTTGTACAGCGCTACTAAACCTGTATGCGCTTTCCTTTAAACTTTCACTCAAATCCTTCAGCTTTATATCACTCCATCCTCTTAGATTCCAAACAACTAAACATGAACCTACATATATATATTCCATTATACAAGTTACAAACCTGTAAATGATCTCAGTCAGCCATTTTGGCAAAACATATAACCTATATTAAGGTGTGGTCAATCCCTTAGTGCTGGACTCAAACAAAGACCAGAGGAAAATAACCGACCACGCCTCTTTTGGGAAAATGTATAACTTATATTAAGGCAGATTGAGCCCATCACCTTGATACACTAATTTTTTTATATATCATACATCAACTTATAACATAACATTCACGTATAACCTGCCTTGTCAGAGTATTGACTTTCTATGTTCATCTTTCAAACATAAGCTAAGAACAAAAAAAAGCAGTCATTTTTGAAATTTACTGTAAAAGTAAAGTCCTATTGTCTCCATTTCCTGTGCCTTTTTTTTTTTTTTTTACACGAGGCAAGGCAGTAATGACACAGAAACAAAGCAACCTCGTTTAAGAGAAGCAGTCCCTATACATAAATTACATATAAAAAACATAATATCAAAACTACGAAATACAAAACATCAAAGATAAACACATACATTAATAGTTAGTAAAGACAAATATTTAAATAAATAGACGCAATCAATGGCCAGAAACAAAATAAAAAATAAAACAAAAACAAACATGCAATCTGAAAGAAAAAACAGTTAACAAATCCTTTAGAATCAGCGCGCAAACACATGCAGCAAAAAAATAAAGAAAAAAATGGCAGCAGCGCGCAAGAAAATAAAAAAATAAGAGGAAAAAGAAAAAACTGTCTCTCAATGGGAGATAATCATTTTTGCTATATGAGAAGAAATGAAAATCTAATCAATTAAAATAAAATTCTCACAATTACAAGATATGGACGACCCAGAAACACCAGAATTGAAGTACAAGATAGACACAGAACGGAGACAATACAACTAGAAACATCTCTTTCCTCTTTTTATGAGTTCAATTTCCAGCATATACAAATACTCAGCACACCGGGCGAGTTCAAACACACGTGAGGTCCTCAAATGATTTTTCCTTTACTACAATACATAAAATGACAAAAACAAACCAAGACAAAGAGTCCAACCTTGCACCAAAAAAAATCAAAAAAATCAACAAGCTCTGAACCATAGCTTTAACGTCAAGGAAAATAAACAAAAACCAAGCCTGGAGGCAGGTTCGCAAAATCTGAACAAGCAAATGTAAGGATACATTCGAATGGCAAATCCCACTTCAGACAACAACTGATAAATTTGGATTTAAAGCAAACAAAACAAACTCCCTATAATAATTACCATTTATGAAATTTCAATAAACCTTTTTCAAGTTTCTTCTCATATATCAAAGTTGAAAACAGGGCGCGGTGCTGCACCATGGCGAGAGACAACAAAATCAGCCACAAACCAATGTAGCGTCAGTCCTGTCTGAAATATCCTTCCTTAGACAGGTCTTTTATTAGATTTCAAAGAACTTATAGCCAATCAGCATACAGATACATTTCTACGTCAGAGTTTAACCAACAGTGAGCCAAAAATTACTATATTGATTCAGAGATGGCTTTTTCTAGCATACACTTTTCTAGCATCCACTGTTCACACACCCTTTCCTGAACACAAAGGAAATGGCTAAATTCCACAGGCTAACATCCTATGCAAGTAAAAGACTTGCAGGGTTTGACACTTATAATGGGGGGTGGATTCACACTACCTATCATATTAAAATACCTTTCAGAGATTTCTCTCGTTTTCAGTATGTCCTGTGTTCAAGAACATTAAATTGTTACAGTTGTTACAAAAAACAAAGTTACAGTTACAAGTACTTATACAGCGCCAACAGATTCCGTAGCGCTTTACAATGGGGAAGCACAAACAGCAGACTTGCATAATACAATTCTCATGTTCCATCCGTGAATGATGTATTTTCTGGTAAACAAACAGTAGCAATGTCTGACATTGTTTTATTTCTCTCCTGTTTCCTGCTCGCAGGGCAAGCAATACTATTGTCCAGGTAGGCCACGTCTCTGTTTCCATCGTCTAACGCAGGGGCCCCTATTCCACAGTCGTCGTAATAAAAATAGGACGTCAATGGAAAAATCGCGCACCGGCCGCTATCCAATAACGTCTTGCCTTTTAAAGTCTGTTTTCCGTCTAAGACGCTGAAGTCGGCTGGAGACGTTAAAATCTCTTCGCGAGACGTTAATGCGTTGTGTGTGTGTGTGGGGAGCAGTGAAGTTAGGTGGTCACTTAATCAAGGATTCCCAGGTAGGGATGAGCCGAACACCCCCGTGTTCGGTTCGAACTCGAACAATTTCAAAAGTTTGAGTTCGAACTCGAACACGAACCGAACTCAATGCAAGTCAATGGGACTCAAAAGTTTGATTTTTAGAGTGCCCTCTAAGAGGGCATATATGCAAGATATTTGCCATAAAAGGTGTATGGGGGTCCGGGTAGTGCCCTGAGGGACAGGAAACAAGAACAAAAAGTTTAAAAAAAGACGTTTTTAAAGGAACAGTGAGTATTCCATAAAATAAGGGTTAAAAATAAAAACAAAAAATTCCTCCAAATCTCGTGCCTAGGAGGTCCCCATAACCTGCCCGTGAAGTGGCGGATTTGTAGGATGTATAGAAACCTCGCCATCAGAGACCCACACACGACACCTAGCCACCCTTAAGGGGTTAAAATGCACATGGACTGGCTACTATCCTGTTAGATGAGGGAATGTATTATATGTATAAAGCAAGGTATATATTACAATGGATAGTCAGAAACTCTAGGGACTCAGCTTGTACGCTTTATGATAGACATTTCTAACACAATAATGATTGTATGCTCACATTGGCCCTTCGGGAGAGGTACATGACATACAAAAACTGGAATATTACGTTTGAATCTAAGGAGTGTGATAAAGATTTTATTAAGCCCTTGATGACAAATGAAGTAACATCTACATCATTAATGATTGGCTTTACAGAGCCCTGGTCCTTAAGGGGTTAAACAGCACATCAGAGGAACATGTAGTAGAAATGAACACTTCTTAGAATTCAGAAGCACAGTGTTCATACATGTGCAGGAGCCACATGCAGTCTGCAGGCAATGTATCAAATTCATGAGACCAGACTAATTAGAAGCACATGTTATTTCCAAACACTAATTAACACTTGTTGTTTACGCCGTTTGAGAGCCCTGCTGTAAGCACATGTCATTTAGAGGTGAGAATCTTTTCACCTAGACATTAGGCAGACTGTAAAGCATGCTTTCCTTGTAAGCTAGAAAATCCCCATCACCCATTGCAGCATTATAAAGATGAAACACACAGGCGGCGCAAAAAATCCTATGCAAGCAACATGCGTGCCTTCTTGCCCTGGGTAGTTTTTTAATTCAATATCTAATAAACCGTTGCTTATAATATTCTGCAGTAAAGAGTCTCTTTACTTCTAGATTTTTTAGTATTTTTTAAGCATTTTTTATACTTTTTTCACAATGTTTTTTTTTTTTCGAACTCGAACCGAACACGCCCAAAAGTTTGAAGTTCGCGAACTTTTGAACTGCCAATGTTCGAGTCGAACTCCGAACTGATCGAACCGAACAGCTCATCCCTAGTCCCGGGATTCCTTCTTTATTTCTTGCCTGCAGCGTATGAATTCTACAGGGGTTGCAATTATTGCGCACTGCCCATCAGCATGATGAAAACATATGCGCCCAGGAAAACCTATGCCCCCATTTATATGAGCGTTTGCGCTAAAAAGGTGATAGGGTCTGGAGGGTCTTGCAACCGTACCATTATGTCCATTGGGAGCCATATGGACCCTCCAGCAGTCAAACAGACCTGACGTGGCATTGTCGAAAAGGAAATGCCCACATATCTAGTACCCCCAAGGGTAGCGCCAGCAGCCCACTTGCATGGAACTCTACGACTCCTGTTTAGGCGCCTCATCCCTCCCACCCTAGGGCTCTATTCCATAGGTTGTGTTAACCAGAGCTGGTGTAGATTTACCAGAGCCTTTATAGTCTATGGAGTTAAACTGACAACAGCTCTGGTTAAGGTAACACAAACTTTGGAATAGAGTAGAGGTGTGCATTCGTTTCGTAACGAGTTGCAATTCGTTTGTAAATTCGTTAATTCGTATTTCGGAAGTACTTCTGAAATAATGAATTGATTTCATCCGAATTGAAATGAAAACGAAACTGTATATAACGAAACTGATTCGTTATACTGTTTCCCAAGAGAACCATTGATTAAATGATTCCTGAGCAGGATTTGATCCACTGTGGTTTTATTTAGTGATCCGTAATTCGACTCGATATCAGCTATCAAATCGATCCCAATTTACATTACATACATGTACTAAAACCAGCGACATTATGAAATGAATCACATTTGTTTAACTGCTTCACAAAACACCTTGTCCCTGGAAATTGGCCTGTGGTGTTAAATCTGTTGTCAGCACTACAGGCCAATGGACAGCTCAATATTTAACCCTAGCTTGCCTTTTAACAGCAGGATATAATGTATTGGGATTTTATTTAGTGATCCGAAATTCGACTGGATATCAACTATGGAATCAATCTTAACTTACAATGCAGGTTTCAGTGATCTGATATGCGAAACAAAATAATAAAACGAAATAATGAAACAAAATAATAAAATAATGGAAACAAAATAACGAAACAAAATAATAAAGCAAAATAATAAAACAAAATAATAAAATAACGAAAACGAAATAATGAAACGATATAACGAAATGAAATAACGAAACAAAATAACGAAATTATTTTGAAACTAAATGAATTTTCCAGCAGTGTACAACTCTGGAATAGAGTCCCCAGAGTCAGGCTTGATAATGGACGAAGATCTTAAAAAGTCCTGGAGATCTGGTGAGGTGGGGTTTCCTGTGCCGTCGACGCGTACCATTAACATAACAAAGACGTCTTACCATACTCTTCTTACTTTCACAGGCTACACGTTTCTATACAGTATTGGGGATGTGATCATCTTTAGGGATCTCGACGGTGAGATGTGAACATAAGAGGACGTCTCTGGCATAAGATATGAGTAACATGAGTGACCTCCTCCTGCTGTTTTGTATTGTTTCTTGTATTTTCTGTTTTATTAGCTCGCTCAAAGTCCCTCATTTAGACATTAATGCCCTGAACACTGGCCGGTGCATGAGCTTAGGAGGGCTGCAGCCAGTGCTTTTTTTTTCTCTACCGGTACGCACCGGGCACACACTGAGGTCCGGATTGCCACATTCCATTAGGACAGTCGCTGGGCTGATTTTTAGTTTGTCGGGATATGAAGAGGCTGTTTAATTATTTATTTAGTTTCTTAGAATTCAGAGGGGAGGAATTGTAAGTATATGACAGGGGTGTGTAGGAGCACGTATAGGTATATAATAGGGGTGTGTAGGAGCACGTATAGGTATATAATAGGGATGTGTAGGAGCACGTATAGGTATATAATAGGGGTGTGTAGGAGCACGTATAGGTATATAATAGGGGTGTGTAGGAGCACGTATAGGTATATAATAGGGGTGTGTAGGAGCACGTATAGGTATATAATAGGGATGTGTAGGAGCACGTATAGGTATATAATAGGGGTGTGTAGGAGCACGTATAGGTATATAATAGGGGTGTGTAGGAGCACGTATAGGTATATAATAGGGGTGTGTAGGAGCACGTATAGGTATATAATAGGGGTGTGTAGGAGCACGTATAGGTATATAATAGGGATGTGTAGGAGCATGTATAGGTATATAATAGGGGTGTGTAGGAGCATGTATAGGTATATATTAGGGGTGTGTAGAACAAGCCCGGTTTTGGTTTTTCTTACTTTCTGTACTACGTCTTAGATTTTTTCATTCGCTCATTTTAATGATATTTTTTCTATAATGATTTTTTTAGTCAAGAAAAACACTTTTATAAAAATAAAGTAGGTAATTTATAATTCCCTTCACTAAGTCCCTTTAATAGTCAGTCAAAACATCATGGGAAGTTAAGCACGTAATACAGGGGCGGCAAACCCGGGCCTGCAGATGTTTTGGAACTACATTTCCCATGAAGCTCAGCCAACCTAATAAGTGGCTGAGCCCTATGGGAGATGTAGTTCCTAAACATCTGGAACACTGAATCCAAATCATTGTCATGTTTTCCCAAAGCAGGGTCAGCAAACCTTGGCCCTCCAGATGTTTAGGACCTGCATCTCCCATGGGGCTGCACCACACTCGTTAGGTTGGCTTGGCATCATGGGAGCTGTAGTTCCATAACACCTGTAAGGGTTACGTTTGCCGACTCCCTGACGTAAAGTCTTGTCTTATGCCCACTTTGCATCACCATGTTAAGAGCTTGATTGTCCGTCCTTTTCCCTTGCTTGTAGACGCTCGGCTTTCTAAAGCCCAGCCCAAACCCACGTCGCCCTCTGCGCATTCTGGAGCACCGTCCGCCTCCTTTTTCTACATCCAAGCAGCAGCGATACTGACCCTCACCTTCTTGCTTGCTTTCGGATTAAAAATAAAGAAAAAAAAACCCCAAAGTGCCATCATATGCCAGATCCATAGTGAGTATCTGGATGTCAGAAACAGATAGTTCCTGAAAATGGCCCATTTCTGGGGCAACTGAATATAATGGATTGGTCCAAAAATTGTTTTGATTTCTTCCAAAAACCTGTCCCGGACGCGACGCGAGGTGATAATTTTAGAAGCATCCGAATTTGAGTGTTTTTTGGGAAGGGCGTCTTTGTTTTTATCATTTGGGTTCTTTTATTGCAAACAGGAAGTGGAGCCATTTCCATGGGACACCGAGGGATAGACAACCCGCAGGGCTCCATCAGCTTCCCACCTTCCTGGTTATCAGTTACAGTTACTCGTATATAAAAGCGCTAACAAGCTTACAATCTAATAGGAGAGGGGTAACACACTTGTTGTTGTTGTTGTTAGTTGCGAAGTCGTGTCCGACCCATCGCGACCCCACGGACAACGTTCCTCCAGGTCTTCCTGTCCTCTACCATCTTCTGGAGTCCATTTAAGCTCACGCCTACTGCTTCAGTGGCTCCATCTGGCCACCTCGCTCCCTGTCGTCCCCTTCCTTCTTCTTTTGCCCTCAATCTTTCCCAACATTAGGCTCTACTCCAGTGAGTCCTTCACACCAGCAGGGATATTCAGAGAAAGGTGAAAAACAGAAGAACTGTCAGGAGAAGAGAACAATCTAAACCAAATAGCCGATTTGGAAAGTGAGATAAATGGGAGAATGTTTCTGGTTTGGCTATTTTGACCTAAACTTTGCACTTCTCCTGTCATTCTCCTGAGTTTCACCTTTCTTTGAATAGACCTTAAGGCTAGGGTCAGAGGAATGCAGATTTAACGTGCGTTTAGCCGCACTTAATCACGGCCGTGCTAGCAGCAAATGACGTCCAATGCCGGGCAGCATACGAACAACAGCTGCACGACCGTCTGTCCGCACAACGCAAGTGGCGTTGAAAAAATCCGTGAAAAAATACGTCCATTCGTACAAACGTACTTCTTCACGGACGACGTGAAAAATGCGTTCGTTTGACCCAAGCCTTAGGTGAGGGTAAATATAGGGACTGAAGTAGTAGGGGTGCATGTGGGCTGGGTGGAAAGATGGGGCAAGAATGTACAGCGGGGGGGAAACATGGAGTGAGCCGATGGGCTTTTCTAACTTCTTGAAGGACAGGAGAGATGGGGAGAGTCTGATGTTGTGGGGGAGGGAGTTTCATAGAAAAGGGGCAGCTCCGGAGAAGTCTTGAGGGTGAGAGTTGGGGGTGCGGGTACGATGTACTGATAGCATCAGATCATTTGCAGAGCGAAGTGGTCGGGCGGGATGTACCTGCTAATAAGGGAGGAGATGTAGACAGGGGCGTGGCTATGGAGAGCTTTGTATATGAGGACCAGTATTTTGAATTGGATTCTAAAGGAAACAGGAAGCCAGTGTAGAGATTGACAGAGACATGAGGTTCAGGAGGTACAGGAAGTGATGTGCGGGAGGTGCAGGAAGTGAGGTGTGAGAGGCGCAGGAAGTGATGTGCGGGAGGTGAGGTGTGAGAGGTGTGGGAAGTGAGGTGTGAGAGGTGTGGGAAGTGAGGTGTGAGAGGTGTGGGAAGTGAGGTGTGAGAGGTGCGGGAGGTGAGGTGTGAGAGGTTCAGGAGGTGAGGTGTGAGAGGTTCAGGAGGTGAAGTGTGAGAGGTTCAGGAGGTGAGGTGTATGAGTCTGGCACAGGCATTCATAACAGACTGCAGAGGGAGAATCTGGGATCTCTTAAGGCCAGAGAGAAGGAGGTTACAGTAGTCGAGGCGGGAGATAATAAGAGCTTGGATGAGCATTTTAGTAGAGTCCTGATTAAGAAAGGGATGGATGCGTGCAATCTTTTTTAGGTGGAAGTAGCAGGATTTGGTTAGAGACTGAATGTGAGGAGTAAAGAAGAGATCAGAGTCGAAGAGGACTGCGAGACAACGAGCCTGAGAGGTAGGAGTAATGGTGGCACCATTCACCTGAAGGGAAATGGATGCAGGAATGTTAGTTTTAGAGGGAGGGAAGACGTGAAGTTCAGTTTTAGAGAGGTTGAGCTTTAAGAAACGGAAGTCATCCAGTCGGAGATAGTACATAGGCCAGCTGTAACACGTTCCAACACAGGAGGAGAGCGATCGGGAGAGGTAACTTTGTATCAATATACTACTTGGGGTTTAGTGTTACCGTAATGGGGGTACAGGCAGTACCCAAAGAGAGGACTTGGATGTGAGTGAGGGATTTGAAAGGTCTTGGGAAGGACAAGTAGGGCACAATGGGGTGGTGGGAGAGGACAGAGGAACCATAAGGATGAAATCGAAGGGACAGTGGGACGATGAGTGAGAAAGGGGTGAGGTTAATGCATGGAAACTAATTCTAACCAGTGTTATGAAAACTATCATAAATAGAATTCAGGTGCAGGCAGCGTTAATTTCAGCGATTTGCGTTCCAGCTTATTTCAGAGCACTTTGGGGATTCCATTATGCCAAAAATACAGTGAATTCACTATTTATCGTATCGATTGGTCACTGTATTTTGACGAAATTGGGGTCACCGAAGCAGTTATCGGACATAGGTGAAAACCACTGAATCGCACCAAATTGGCATTGGCGAATTTCAGTGAACTGAACAAAAAAGAAAAACGGAACTCTCCTATTCTCCTAATAGGCACTTAAATCAATAAAAAAATATATTAAAATGCGTATAAATAATAAAAAAGGTTCTTTAAAAAATAATAAAACGGACGGTTAAAAAAATAATGTATTTTTAAAAAAAAAAAACTATAAGTAGCCTACTGATGACTGAGTCATACGCAGGGAGACAAAATATACGACACATAACTGTGGAATAATATACATATATTTATTATATGTTTACAGACCACAGCTAAAAACTCCACACAATATACCCACCACCATGACATAAAAATTCCCATCTATACTATAATTGAGTAAGGCTTGGCGTGTCTGTCGCCAAGCCTTACTCTGCGCATGCGCGCGCAACCAGCGGCGGTTGGTTGCGCGCGCATGCAACCACCGCGGCACGAGCCGGCTGCCGGCTCGCCACGGCGGTTACAAGATGCACACAGCAGCCGGGTAGAGGCTGCGCTCGCAGCCTCTCCCCGGCTGCCGCGCGCATCCAACCCCCGAGCGGCGAAGGGAAAGTTCCCTCCGCCGCTCGGGGGTTGGATGCTTGCGGCAGCCGGGTAGAGGCTGCAAGCGCAGCCTCTACCCGGCTGCTGTGTGCATTCAACCCGTCCCCCGAGCGGCGAAGGGAAAGTTCCCTCGCTTCCGCTCTTTGAAGGACCCCGTGACTGCGGCTTGGGTCCTTCAAAGACCGGAAGCGGGGAAACTTTCACTTCCCCGGCGCCGCTCGGAAAGGTAAGTATGGCGCGGACGGCGGAGCTCATGGGGTGGCTGTCCGAATGCCGATAGAGCATTCGAACAGCCGCCCCATGTCTGGTCTGGGGTCTGATCTGGGGTATATATCCATGAGAGCTTGGGGGGGCAATATCCACGAGCCGGGGGTCAATATCCACGAGCTGGGGGCCAATATCCACGAGCTGGGGGCCAATATCCATAAGCTGGGGGGCAGTATCCACGAGCTGGGGGCCAATATCCACGAGCTGGGGGCCAATATCCACGAGCTGGGGGTCAATATCCATGAGCTGGGGGCCAATATCCACGAGCTGGGGGCCAATATCCACGAGCTGGGGGCCAATATCCACGAGCTGGGGGCCAATATCCACGAGCTGGGGGCCAATATCCACGAGCTGGGGGCAATATCCATGAGCTGGGGGCCAATATCCACAAGCTGGGGGGCAGCATCCATGAGCTGGGGGGCAATATCCACGAGCTGGGGGCCAATATCCATAAGCTGGGGGGCAGTATCCATGAGCTGGGGGCCAATATCCACGAGCTGGGGGCCAGTATCCACGTGCTGGGGCAATATCCACGAGCTGGGGCAGTATCCAAGAGCTGGGGCAATATCCAAGAGCTGGGGCAATATCCACGAGCTGGGGCAGTATCCACGTGCTGGGGCAATATCCAAGAGCTGGGGCAATATCCACGTGCTGGGGCAGTATCCACGTGCTGGGGCAGTATCCACGTGCTGGGGCAGTATCCACGTGCTGTGGCAATATCCACGAGCTGGGGCAGTATCCACGTGCTGCGGCAATATCCATGAGCTGGGGCATATATCCATGAGCAGGGCTCAGTATATCCACAATAGACTGCCCTCTGGGCAGGCTTTCCACCTTGTAACATAATAATACAATAACTCAGTGCTGAAAGAGGACTCCACACAACCACCACACACCTCCAAACCAACCAACCACAAAAACCTCCCAACTCCCAACCATCTGACCAAAATGAGCCTAAATAAAAGGAACCCCAACCCAGCACTGCCTATAAGCCCCCCGACACGAGCTCCTCACATAACCCCCTTATGGGAGAGCTCCCCCACCAAGGGAAAACAGGGCTTGTTCAATCCCCTACTTGAGTCCCATGATGAACAGATCCTTGCCCACATCATTCAGGTGAACACCATCCTCCATAAAATAACATGCTGCATCTTCCTCTTCAAAGGGTAGATGCCGCACCACCACACCATCCATCCGCCTCACAAACCTTCCCATACAACGATTCACCTTGATCCGGCAAGCCGCACCGCCTCCTCATTCTCCACCTGCCTCCACACCATCCTTGGCAGTACCTCGGACCACCCCACCACTGTCCATGGTGACCGCTCCCTCAACTGCCGCAGATCCACCTGCATCTGCTCCAGCAGCACACCAAGATGGACCACACCCAAATCGTTCCCTCCCATGTGTACCACCAGCACATGGGGAACTTCACCGTGCCTAAGGGCACCCAAAACAGCTGGCTTAAACTCCTCCCATAGGAGCCCACGGATTCCGAACCACCGTACCCGTGTTGCCGACCCATGTAAACCCATCTGTACTCCAGATGTTCGCACCAACGCCCTTCTCCTCGCCCAAAAAACCAACGAGTCTCCAACGATCCATACAACTCTCGAAGGATCTGCAAAAAACAAAACAAATTACCAACATCTCCACCACACAAAATACTCCGAAAAAAAAAACTCCCCGCCAAACCACCACACACCCCACCAAATAAACGATGACCATACCTGCAAAGAAAACATAACATAAACAATGACCAAACTCCTCGCCTCCAAATCTTCCAACCCCCACACTCCTCCACAAACAACAAACAGATATACAAAGATAAAATAGAATAAATATATATATTCCGTATAAAAGGTATAAATTCATATTCCAAGTATAAGTTTGATATGTTTTTCACTTTCTCCACATAACCTCCCAGCATTAACAAGTGTTTCCAAAATTCATAACACCAAACCTGGTCGCACGTAGGACTGAAAAGCCTTTGAGTTCCATCTTCCCAATTCTTGAATTTCTGCTGCCGACAAACCCAACCTCGAAGCTTCTGTTGCTGCCCCAATACGAAAGAAGTGAGAACCAAATTCCTCCGGATTTCTCCCTAAACTCAACAAACCCTTTTTAAAAATGGAAGCAAACTGATGTCTCGATAAAGCCGATCCGTCCGCATGACATAAAAAGGCCACTCCAGACTCCACCCGTACCTTCAAAAATTCCTTAACGTTCTTCACCGGACAAACCACGCAGTTATCCACACTGAATAAATCAACTCTACGCCCCCTATCCAACTGATCAGTCTTGGAGTTAGAAACCCAAATAACAATTTCCTCAACTCCCAACCAAACCGCATCAGCTCCCAAGCCACCACCTCCTCTCCTAGAATTGCACACCAGCTCACCCACTTGAAATGGCCCTAAAAAAAAAAAAAAAGCCGCCTTCATAAGCAGAACCTCATAAGGTGAGGAACAACAATTCCCGACAAAATCCCATAGACCCTCCAATAACTGCTTCGAAACTGGACGCCAAGCGTCTACCCTGCACCTCCCCCTCACATAACCCCGAACTGCACACCCGATAACAAAATCCTTGGTGACATCTCTTTTCCCCGATACCCGGAAAAGGAAAGCAAAGGCGGCCAACGACTGCCGTACCACCCCAGGAGATGCCCCTGATTCGAATAACCGAATGAGGTATGCCCTAAGCAAACTCTCCTCATCCAATCCACCCACCGAAACGTACTTGAACCGTTCAGCCAATGCGTCCCAATCCCTCCAAACTCGCGAGTAGGCCTTCCAAGTGGACTCAGACAAAGAACCTCTCACCCATCTTCCAAAAATTCCAAGCCTAGCTGCCAAAGGCCCTCCGGACAAGGGGTTCCCACCTCCTCCGCCAACGGAGCCAGGGAACAAAACCTGTCCCACTGTAAACGAGACAAAGCATCCGCCACTGAGTTAAGGCGACCCGGAACATGCCTTGCCCTACATAAAACATTAAATTTAAGACAAAGCAACGCAAACCTCTTCAGCAATCTAATGACTGGCAATGATGAAGCCGACAAAGAATTAACCGCCGACACCACCGCCATGTTGTCAGAACGGAAAAGCATTCTTCTCCCCTCCAGAACACCTCCCCACAGCTCCAAGGCCACCACTAATGAAAACAACTCCAAAAATGCCAAATTCTGCACCAATGCAGATGCTAACCAATGATCAGGCCAACGAGAAGCACACCAACGCCCCCCAAAGTACACCCCAAAACCAACACCTCCCGAGGCGCCCGTGAAAAATTCCAGTTCCTTTGCCAAAACGTCTTTCGAAGGGAATATGGCCACCTCATTAAACAAAACCAAAAAGGAACTCCACACTTCCAAATCTTCCTTCATGGCACCAGATATTCTAACAAAATGATGACCTTCCCGAATACCCCGTGTCGCCAAAGCCAATCCACGTAAAAAGACTCTTCCAACCGGAATGACCCTGCATGCAAAATTCAAACGACCAATCAGCGATTGCAGCTCTCTCAACTGCAATTTCCTAACCGACAGGGCCCTTTCCACTTGCTTCAAAGCTTCCACCACTTTCCCCAAAGGTAGACGACACTCACCCTTAACCAAATCAATCTCAATTCCCAAGAAAGTGATGACTGACGCCGGACCTTCTGTTTTATCAGAAGCCAAAGGAACACCAAATCGGTGTGCCACCCACTGAAAAGACCGAAGAATGTGCGGACACTCTCCTGTCCCTTCCCTACCCACACACAGAAAATCATCCAAATAATGTGTCAAATTAGCCGACCCTGCCACTTCACGACCCACCCATTCCAAAAATGTACTAATACACTCAAAAAAGGAACAGGAAATGAAACACCCCATAGGCAAACATAGATCCACATAAAATTCGCCTTCAAACCAAAACCCCAGAAGATGATGACACGAAGGATGAATAGGTAAGAGCCGAAAAGCCGACTCAATATCCACCTTAGCCATCAAAGCCCCCTTGCCTGCATCCCGAACAAAACTAACCGCGGAATCAAATGACACGTACGACACTGAGGCCAACTCCTCACCAAAATCATCATTCACCGATCCTCCCTGCGGCTAGGATAAATGATGAATCAAGCGAAACTCCCCCGCCTTCCGCTTTGGCACTAGGGATGAGCCGAACACCCCTGTATTCGGTTCGCATTCAAACTCGAACAATTTCAAAAGTTCGAGTTCGAACGCGAACACGATTCGAACTCCATGCAAGTCAATGGGACTCGAACGTTAGAATTTTAGAGTGCCCTCCAAGAGGGCATATATGCAAGATATTTGCCATAAAAGGTGTATGGGAATGGTCCGGGTGGTGCCCTGGGGGACAGGAAACAAGGACAAAAAGTTAAAAAAAAAAGTTTTTAAAGGAACAGTGAGTTTTCCATGAAAAAAGGTTAAGAATAAAAACAAAAAATTCCTTCCAATATCGTGCCTAGGAGGTCCCCATAACCTGCCCGTGAAGTGGCGGATTTGTAGGATGTATAGAGACATTTTAAAACAAAAAAATGACATTTCAAATGACGGTAAATGTTTTTCCTTTAATCTATTCATAAACAACTGCTTGGTGGCGGCAGCCTGTATGAAAAGAGGAGACATTTTAGGACACGCCGAACAAGTTTAGTGATTTTTTGGCTGAATTATGGTGGACTTTATGCAGGCTTTGGATGAAAGTAACAATAGGTGCTTTAAAATTGGGCCTTTAGCGTCGGCAAAAGTGCCATCACACCGTAACCCCTCTATGGTATTGTGGAAGAGTGCAGAGTTGGACCCTGCGGTCCAATATTGAAATGATATGAATCTAGTATAGACGTCAGTGGCAGTGCACCCAAATATTGTGCCTTTGGTGGCAGCAAGTGCCTTCACACCGTAAGTAATTGAACAGTAAATTGAATTTAAGCAGGCATGGGATAGGCATAAGGCTATCCTAAACAAAAGATAAATCCAGGTAAAGTATCCATGTAATTAGGGCAGACTAGATGGGCCGAAAGGTTCTGCCGACATTTTTCTATGTTTCTAAGTAACCCCTCTGTGGTATTGTGGAAGAGTGCAGGGTTGGACCCTGCGGTCCAATATTAAAATGATACGAATCTGGCATAGGTGTCAGTGGCAGTGCACCCAAATATTGTGCCTTTGGTGGCAGCAAGTGCCTTCACACCATAAGTAACCCCTCTGTGGTATTGTGGAAGAGTGCAGGGTTGGACCCTGCGGTCCAATATTAAAATGATATGAATCTGGTACAGGCGTCAGTGCACCCAAATATTGTGCCTTTGGTGGCAGCAGGTGCCTTCACACCGTAACCTCTTTGTGGTATTGTGGAAGAGCGCAGTGGTGGAGGTTTTGGGAATGCAGAAGACATCCCCAATCTATTCCCTTACGTCAGCATCAGGGGATTGATAGCTGCTGATCCAGGACTGATTTATTTTTATAAATGTCAGCCGGTCTACAGAGTCGGTGGACAGACGCACTCTTTTGTCTGTGACAAAACCTCCAGCGGCACTGAACGTCCTTTCAGAAAGCACGCTGGATGAAGGGCAACCTAGTAGCTGCATAGCATATTCGCTAAGTTTTGGCCAGTGATCCAATCTCAACACCCAGTAAGCCAGTGGATCATCTGCTGTAAAAGTTTCCAGGTCTGCCCTTGCCCCTAGGTAGTCCTGCACCATACGGTGAAGACGCTGGCAATGGATGCCTATATTTGACGTCCCTGGGCGTCGTGGACTAAAAAAAATTAAAAAGGTATCAGTCAAGCGGCCCCGGCCTTCACCGCTCTTCCTCTGATCATCCGCAGCCTCAGAAGCACGTGTGTCATCACCCTACCAGTGCCTGGAAAGGTGTTACACAAGTGTCGCTTTAGAGCGTCCTCAAGTTGTTTCATCCTGTCCTTCCTCTGTGCGGGCAGGATGAGCTCTGCAACTTTACCCTTGTATTGTGGATCAAGAAGGCTTGCCAACCAGTAATGATCCCTCTCCTTGATAGCACAAATCCTGGGGTCCTTTACCAGGCTTTGCAGGATAAGGGAGCCCATGCAGCGTAGGTTGGAGGTGGCATTAGCTTCCGAGTCTTCCTGGTCAATGAGGATGATTCCATCGTGCACTTCCTCCTCCCAGCCACGTACTAGTCCTTGGGTTTCTGGGCACACAAAACCCTCCCTTGAGGAATCCCCACCTTCAATGCCCCCACTACTTAAATATTCCTCCTCATCCTCCTCCTGTCTGATCTGAGGAGGACCCGCAGGAATGCTGTCTGCATAAAGACTGGAGCCTTGAGAGCTAGGGAAGGCCTCCTCTTCCTCTCGCTGCTCTGCCTCTAGTGCCACATCTATAATTCCCCGCAGAGTGCGCTCCAGCAGGAACACTAAAGGAATTGTGTCACTGATGCATGCACTGTCCCTGCTCACCATCCTCGTTGCCTCCTCAAATGGTGACAGTACAGTTCATGCATCCTTGATCATCAGCCACTGCGGGGGGGACAAAAAAAATAAGTTGACCTGAACCTGTCCTTGTGCCATACTCCCACAGGTACTCAATGATGGCCCTCTGTTGCATGTGCAGACGCTGCAGCACTGCCAATGTCGCGTTCCACCTGGTGGGCATGTCACAGATCAGGCGGTTTGTGGGAAGGTGGAATTCTCTTTGAATTTCTGCCAGGCGAACACTTGCTGGAAATGACCGTCTGAAGTGGCTGCAGACTTTTCTGGCCTGACTGAGAAGCTGTGCCAGCCCTAGGTACTTGGTTAGGAAACGCTGTACCACTAGATTTAGGATGTGTGCTAGGCATGGTACATGCGTCAATTTACCCTTGCGTAGGGCAGAGGGAAGGTTGCTGCCATTATCACAGACGACCATTCCCAGCTGAAGCTGGCATGGTGTTAACCATCTCTGCACCTGCCCCTGCAGAGCTGACAGAATTTCTGGCCTGGTGTGGCTCCTGTCCCCTAAACAAACCAGCTCAAGCACAGTATGGCATCTTTTAGCTTGAGCCATTGCGTAGGCCCTGCCACACGTCAATTTAACTACCACTTCACCAGAGACAGAGAAGGAGGAGGAGGAAGAGGTGGTGGAGCAGACAGACCTCATATAAGCCGCTTTCTGGAGGCGTGGTGGATGAACAAGCTCCAGCACAGAGCCCCGTCCTGGATCCCTCCCAGCTGCAATCAGAGTTACCCAGTGTGCCGTGAAGGAAATGTAACGGGCCTGTCCATGCTTGATGGACCACGTGTCTAAAGTCATGTCCACCTTGCTGCTGACTGCCTTTCCCAATGACTCCATAACATTGTCTTCCACGTGCTGGTATAGTGCTGGAATGGCCTTCCGTGAAAAGAAATGGCATTTTGGAACCTGCCACTGTGGTACAGCACATTCAGCAATTTCACGGAAGGAAGCAGAGTCCACCAGCTGGAAAGGCAGCAGCTGTAATGCGAGTAATTTTGCTAAGCTGGTATTTAGAAGCTGTGCTTGGGGATGGTTGGGACTATATTTTTTGGTACGCTGAAGCAGCTGGGGCAATGTAATCTGACTGCGTAAATCTTCAGCTGATGGGATGCTGTCACATTCTGAGGAAGGACCCGGTAAACCCATTACTGTAGCATCATCCCTGTCAGTGGAGGTTGTAGGCAATAACATGGCAGGACATACAGTGGGGGTAGAGACAGATGAGTAGGAGGAGGACCTATGCAAAGTGTTTGTAACGTTGGGGGCTTCCAGCCCTACCTGTGTGCTTGAGGACAGCAAGTCTGATGCTGCTCGCTGACCACTGCCCGGTTTAAATGGAGACAGGCAGGAAGGTGATTGCATGAGGTGTGGCTTGAGTGGGGGGCATGGCCTGGTGAAGGTCTTTAAAAACCCTGAGTTAGTTTCAGAAGTTGCCAGATCGTGGTTATCCATCCTGAGCGCCTTGTACCTGACTGCTATATTGATTTAACCTGTTACTGAGCTCTGCGTGTGTTCTGACCATTCTGCCTTCTGTTGCCCTAGACTATTTGCTTGTACTACGCTACTGCTCTGATACCGACCCGGCTATTCCATTTGACCATTCTGAACTCTGTATTCCTGATTCTGGCTCGGCTGACTCCTCTCCGTATTGTTAACCCTTTTCTGTCTAGCTAGTTTACCAGGCCAATTCTAAGGACCAGACAGATAGGGATCATTCACAGCTAACTGTTGGTAGCTTCTGGGTTTTTGTGGAGTGTTGGGGGTTAAGTACTGCGTGGTGGGATCCGGGAACCATGACATTACGATCTGGCCAATATGGATCCCGCAGATTTAACACAGCACTTGGCTACCTTTGTATCCAGACAGGATGAGCAGGATCATAGGATGGATCAGTTTGCCATTGCCTTACAAACTATCCTGAATCGTACTGCACACCTGGAACCAGTTGGGGTTGCACCCCCGCTTGATATACCTGTGTCCCCTGTCGTTCAGACATCCCAGGTACACATAATGAGGCAGTCAGTACATAGTGAGCGAGCAGTAATTCTAGAGGTGCTGGAGATCCTGAGAGGGGCTAACAAGCTCATTACTCAGCACCTGGATATCCTGTATGCAAGTTTGCTGCAACCTCCTAGGGACGTCTTCCCAAAGGAGCCTGTTCCAGTTCCAGTTAAAGGTTCCAGAGGACCCCTGACCCTGGAGGAAAGGGTATGGAGGAAGACTCAGGGCTTATGCTTTTATTGCGGTTCTTTCCTGCATAAAAGAATGGACTGTCAATTGCGCCCCCAGAAGTTACCCTCCATGTTCCAGCCTTACCAGGCCCCAGAGTCCACTGCCCTGCACGTCGCAGGATGTCCAAAATCCACTGCCCAACAGGGAGAGACCAGGTGTAATGCCCAGCAGTGGGAAGTCAAGAGTGTTGCCCTGCAGCATGAACAATCTAAGGTGGCTGCTCAGCAGCACAAAGAATCTGAGTCTGCTGTTTGTCAGCTTCAAGTCCTGTCCATGTCTACTGTGCCTAAGCTAGCAGTTCCAGTCAAGAGTGCTGCCCTGCAGCACGAACAAATCAAGTCCACTGCCTCGCAGTGCGAGATCTGGTCCACCGCTAACCAGTTTGAGAGCCAGTCCACTGCACAGCAGTTCAAGAGACAGTGCCAAGCCAAGGTGGTTGCAAAGCACTGTGAGATCAAGATTGTTGCAGAGCCGGTAGCTGCCAAGCCACGCTCACCCGAGCCGGTAGCTGCCAAGCCACGCTCACCCGAGCCGGTAGCTGCCAAGCCACGCTCACCCGAGCCGGTAGCTGCCAAGCCACGCTCACCCGAGCCGGTAGCTGCCAAGCCACGCTCACCCGAGCCGGTAGCTGCCAAGCCACGCTCACCCGAGCCGGTAGCTGCCAAGCCACGCTCACCCAAGCCGGCTGTTGCCAAGCCATGCTCTCCCGAGCTGGCTGTTGCCAAGCCACGCTCTCCCGAGCCGGCTGTTGCCAAGCCACGCTCACCCGAGCCGGCTGTTGCCAAGCCACGCTCACCCGAGCCGGCTGTTGCCAAGCCACGCTCACCCGAGCCGGCTGTTGCCAAGCCACGCTCACGCTCCGAGCTGGCTGTTGCCAAGCCACGCTCTCCCGAGCCGGCTGTTGCCAAGCCACGCTCACCCGAGCCGGCTGTTGCCAAGCCACGCTCACCCGAGCCGGCTGTTGCCAAGCCACGCTCACCCGAGCCGGCTGTTGCCAAGCCACGCTCACCCGAGCCGGCTGTTGCCAAGCCACGCTCACCCGAGCCGGCTGTTGCCAAGCCACGCTTACCAGGGGTAGGAGACGCAAAAGGACTGGTGCCAGTGCCTTCCAACCTGGACCCAGCTTTGGCTCCCAAGAGGTCTGTACCTCAGGCCCGCAAGCCCGAGAGTCGAGTCCTGTCCCTGCTGGATGTTTCCGAGCCTCTAACGGTGCTATTATATGCCTTGAGGACCGAGAGGTGTATGAGAGGGCTCTACGTATCTACAAGACCCATTGACTTTTTCTTGTCATTTTTCTTGTTGTCCTCTTTTGAGCATCCGGCGTCTGCTCGTGGAGAGGGGGGTACTGTAACGTTGGGGCTTCCAGCCCTACCTGTGTGCTTGAGGACAGCAAGTCTGATGCTGCTCGCTGACCAATGCCCGGTTTAAATGGAGACAGGCAGGGAGGTGATTGCATGAGGTGTGGCTTGAGTGGGGGGCATGGCCTGGTGAAGGTCTTTAAAAACCCTGAGTTAGTTTCAGAAGTTGCCAGATCGTGGTTATCCATCCTGAGCGCCTTGTACCTGACTGCTATATTGATTTAACCTGTTACTGACCTCTGCTTGTGTTCTGACCATTCTGCCTTCTGTTGCCTAGACTATTTGCTTGTACTACGCTACTGCTCTGATACCGACCCGGCTATTCCATTTGACCATTCTGAACTCTGTATTCCTGATTCTGGCTCGGCTGACTCCTCTCCGTATTGTTAACCCTTTTCTGTCTAGCTAGTTTACCTGGCCAATTCTAAGGACCAGACAGATAGGGATCATTCACAGCTACACTGTTGGTAGCTTCTGGGTTTTGTGGAGTGTTGGGGGTTAAGTACTGCGTGGTGGGATCCGGGAACCATGACAGTGTTGTGCCAACGGGATACATGGCAGGTGGTCATATATGTCGCCTCAAGCACGTGGTACCCAAGCATGGGATGTCTTTCCCACGCTTGATCCTCATCTGACATAGATTACAAATAGCAACGGTGTGGTCTGCTGCACATTTCTTAAAGAACTCCCAGACTGCAGACTTCCTGTACATGTGCTTTCAGACAACAGCGCTCTGCACCTGAGCAGCTGTGACTTCTGATGCCTTGGACTGGCTACGGTTGGTCATAGAGGACATTCTGCCTCGTTTTTGTTGTGCCTCCTCCTCCTCCTCCCTTGACTTCTCTGTTCGATCAGGCACCCAGGTGGAGTCAGTGACCTCATTATCGTCATCAACCCCTATCTCCTCGTCACTGGAGCCAACCTCGCAATATGCTGCAGCTGCTGGGGGAACATGAGTGCCAGTTCTTTGTGTGTCACTGGCACCCTCTCCCTCTAGGCTGATTTTACTCCCTTCCTCAACCTCAGAGTTTGAATCAGAGCACTGGAGTTGCTGCGCATCCTCAAACAGCATGTCACTGACACTGTCACTGTAGTCAAACAATTCAGTTGACTCCTCCATGTATTATAGTGAGGCTACGGCAGGAGTAGCTGTGGACATGGAGGCTGAATTAGATGTTTTGGCAGCTGAGGTGGACTGTAAACCACTACAAGCCTGGCTGGCAGAAGACTCGGAGGATGAGGATGGCCTGGTTAGCCAATCCTGCAAATCATCTGTATGTTGCTGCTGCTTAAGATGGCCAGCACCAGTTAGAAACAAGGACAAGCGTGCCCCTGCAGAGGATGCACCACGTCCACGATGACCAGAGCACAGCCTTCTGACACAGAGGCTGCTTGCCCTCTTATCTGTGTCTGGGAGCCTCTGCCTGTCCTTTTTGGTCTTTCTGACATGGTGAGTGATATATAGATTAAAGATATACAGAACTCTGATTCAACTCTGTTACAAAAATTGGAGATATGCAGAACTCTGATTCAACGGTGTTAACTAGATTAAAGATTTCCAGAACTCTGGTATAACTCCGTGAGACACCCTGACAGCTGGCAGCCAGTGACAAGACACAGATTAAAATTCCCAGAAACCTCCTATAAATCTGTGAGACCCCCTGATGGGTGGCAGTGACAAGACACAGATTACAATTCCCAGTAACCTCCTATAAATCAGTGAGACCCCCTGATGGGTGGCAGTGACAATACACAGATTACAATTCCCAGGAACCTCCTATAAATCTGTGAGACCCCCTGATGGGTGGCAGTGACAAGACACAGATTACAATTCCCAGATATCTTGTAGAAGTGAGAATTCCCCCCCCCCAATAGCTGCTGGCAGTGAGAACATACAGATTACAACAATTCCCAGATATTTTGTAGTAGTGATACCCCCCCAATAGCTGCTGGCAGCGAGAACACACAGATTACAACAATTCCCAGATTTCTTGTAGAAGTCAGACCCCCACAATAGCTGCTTGCAGTGAGAACACACAGATCACAACAATTCCCAGATATCTTGTAGACGTGAGACCCCCCCCCCAATAGCTGCTGGCAGTGAGAACACACACTAACAGAACAAAAAAACACGTGCTGGGGCTGCGAGGGACGCCTTATATAGTGTGCTGCGGGATTTAGCTCTGTGAGCCCATGACTGGGCAAAATTTGCCCAATCAGCACTCTGAGCCGTGATTGGCATAGTCTTGCACCTGTCTTGCACCTAAACTGTGGTCAGGTGCAGGCTGTAGCCAATTACAAGCTTCAGGCCAGTGGAAAAGTGCATTGTGGTCCATTGTGGTGCATTGTGGGCGAACTCGAACCGAACACGCGGAAATGTTCGGAGTTCGGTGTATAGCCGAACGGCCGATGTTTGATGCGAACTCAAAACAGATCGAACCGAACAGCTCATCCCTATTCGGCACCACCCCCAAAGGGGATATCCTCAAATCCCGCACTGGCAGACACGAGAATGGATCTGTCATCCTACCAGCCCCGATCTCCTGAAACACCTTCTCCCGAACTACCTCCGGATAAACTCTAGCCGACTTTAAATTCCTTAACTTGCCACCCACTGGCCTTACCACAAAAGGAATCCGAAAACCATCACCAAAACCGTCCTGCAGAAATTCTGCATCCCTACGTCTTCCGTAACGCCTTAGCCACGGTAACATCGCGTTGAGTTTCACTGAGGAAGACCCCCATCTCCAGACCCTCCAAAAGGCAGACCTCCCTGTTTTGCCCTCTTAAAACATTTGAACATTCATGCTTGAACCTGCACCCATTACCAAACTTGCACTGACCCTCGTTAAACTGCCAGCAAGATCCCTTTTTAACACCTGCCGGTGGAGAACTGATCCCTCCCCCACCGGCGCCCCCTGGAAAGGGCAAAGCCTTCTGAGCCCCCATCAGACGCAACCACAGCGTAATGTCCATCTGATCCCACCCCATCCCTGGGTGACCCGCCAAACGTTGCCTAAACTGCTCATCATATTTCCACCACGCCCAACCACCATAAATCCGATAAGCCTCCCAAATCCCATCCACATAACAAAAAAGAGCCGAACAGTGCTGTGGGTTCTTCTCCCCAACCACACTTGCCCAAAATACAAAAAGCCAGGAGCCAATTCCCAAACAACTTAGGAATCCTCCGATACCTCTTTTTCCTTTCCTCTTCCTCCTTCCTCTTCCTCCTTTAAACCTTCCTTAGACGAATCATCCTTAACCCCTGCCTCCTCATCCAAAGGAATGAAAGCAGTGAAAAAAGCTCCACATACTCACTCATACCTGCAGGGGTAGCTCCGTCTGCGGCACCGAGTCTTGCTGGAGAGCTTAGCTCAGCTGGGTAGCGAGCTAGCAAGGTGGGAGAGAGATTGGCAGCGGTCCCTGGATGGTCTGGAAGTGAAGGATTCAGTAAAGCTGGCTTATTCAGTGATTATGCCCTCCCCAAATACTAGTCGTGACTCAGTACAGGTTTGAAGGTAAATCAGAGTGTATTTAGAATGGGAACAGACAGTGCTTATATACACACTTACCCAGCCAGATACCTTCTTTAACCTCTGGTTTCAAATGAAACCCCAAAGGACCAGAAAATGACACATATGGATTCCTCCTGGCCACATCCGCCACCCCTGAGGACTCACCGAGTGAACTCCACACACCACTCGGTCCTATTGAAGCCAGTGCTTCACCACCAAGCGCTCCACCAACTCTCCCAACTGGCCCACCTGCACCCTTCCATGCTTGAGCCAAATCAACTCCCTGGCTCACACCCCCTTTTGAACCCGACCAAGCTTCAAAGGCCCCCTGTAAAAAAGACATGAAAGAACTCATATCACCTCCACTTCCATTTCCTGTTGCCACACTAGGTCCAGCCGAACTTCCTGGAACCTCCTGCGCCACACTCTTCGTACCCCTCACTCCAACTCCACCGACTCCACCAGCCTGGAAACCACCAACCGTCTGCGGACTCCGCTCCCGAACTATCGGAACTGTGGACGAAAAAACATTTGTGCAATGAGCCTCAGAACCCAAAGTACCATAACCATTATCCCGCTCCACCACACCAAAATACGGAGCCACTTCACCTTCACCATCTGAACACCAATTTACTTCGAGCTCCTGAGTGACCTCATCCCGCACAACACCACCTTGTGCCACACCACCGTCCACACCATCATCCACCAACTGCCTAACCGCCGAAACATCCGTCCCCGAGACAGACCTCGCTCCACCTCTGGGACCCCTGGCGGACAACCGAACTCTTCTTCTACCCAAGGAACTCCTCGACCTCCGCACTCCTTTTCTCCTGGTAGCGCTCACCACACCACCCTTCCGGCCAGAAGGATCCTTAGCCCCCGATACCGGCCTCGAACTCCTACCTTCCACACTTCTGGATACGCTCACGCCAGCCTCAGTCCCAACTGCGTCACCTCCAGCCAATATCCGCTGTACCAACTGTCTTCGGCCTCTCACTTCCTCCAACCTCAACCTCTCAGAAGCTGATCCACCGCTGGCTTCTCCTCCTGGACTGAACCGCTCCGGAGGCCTAGAAACCCTGACAGACCGAGCTCCCACTTCCGACTCCGCCACCAGCACCTCTGACGAACTTCTTCTCGCCCACTCCACACCACGATGCCGAGCTGCCTCCCGCACTTCCTCCAACAGCGACTCCAGCTCACTGCCTTCCGCCATACTTAAGGACCATTTTAAAGCAGAAAAGCCGAAAACACCGCTCTCTGACGCAGCTCAAGATGTTTCCAGCTCTACCTCAGGAGAATAAGGCGCGCAGAGCCTCTCCACACGCGCCTTAAGTACCCTCCTGGTGACTCCTACCACACCTCTCCCTCTCAAAACTCCACACGCGCTGTAACACTTCTAGAAAAATCCTCCCTGCGTCCTGGCATCAGAGGCAACTTAAGGGCCCTACGCCTTAGGTGCTTCAGGCCTTCAAAATGTTTTTTAAAAATACAAATGCATAAAAAGGCATTTTAAAAATTTAAAAGGGTTTTAGCAAAAATATATATAGAATAAATGATCTTTAAAAAAAAATTAAAAATATTCCACTTATTACATTGAAACCTATGGGATTCGCCCGTTTCAACCTGTTGCACTGAAGCACCAAAAATCAGGGCATTCCGTTGCAATTTGGCGTTCTGCGAATAGAAGAATCATTAGTTCTTTACGGGAAAGTTCCAGTGCTGACGTATTGCGGCAAAATGCACCGTTTTTCGCTGTCATCATCAGGTTTTCAGCGCAATTCAACAGTATTCGCTGACGTCCAATAACTGCTTCAGCGACTCCAATTTCTGCAAAATACAGTGACCGCTCGCTAAATAGTGAATTTATCGTATTTTCTGCAAAATAGAATCGCCAGAGTGTGCCAAAATGTGGTGAAACATTGAAATTCAACGTTCAGTGCAATCCAGGGCCAATTTAGAGTTTAGCAAACAATCCCTTAAATAAAAATTTGCTGTCAAAGTTAACATCGGGTTCAGAATGTTAGATGAAGAAGTTGAGGGTTTCAAGGAAAATGTAAAGTTGGGAATTTGCAAGGCGGAGAAATATACAGGGTTATTCAGAGAGAGGTGAAAACCAGGAGAATGACTGGAGAAATGAAAATTCTAGGTCAAAATAGCCAAAGCAGAAAAATTCTCCCATTTATCTCACTTTCCAAATCTGCTATTCGGTCTAGATTTTTCATTCTCCTGGCAATTCTCCTGGTTTTCACCTCTCTGAATAACCATGATAGTTTAAAGAGGAGGGGGATGGGCTAAACACACAACATTTTCCCATTTTTTGCTTCCTTCCAGGAAGATGATGTTAACGTTAATGATGCACAGGAGATTCGTCTTGCCGCCATCATATATTCGTTGGATAAAAATAGGAAAGCCGTATTATCATTGTTTTTCCAGTGAACGCGATTAACGTTGACGTATCTGGAAATGCTCACTTTGATACAAAATGCAAAGTACAGGATGTTGGATCCTCTCTGACCATTCCCTCAGCCAGAGACCCGACTCCCAAATGACTTTCCATTTGTAGCTTGTCTTTAGAACGCGTCCTATCTGGAAGCTCGTCGAGGCTGCTCGCTGCCCTCTGCGACCTGGGGATATTCTTAGGAATCCGGCTCATTCCGTTAAGGAATCGGATTGGGTCCACCTGTATCCTTCGCTCTTCGCCCCTGATTCATCCGGTTTTCCACATTAATCAGATCGAGGTTTATTCCTGCTGCTAAATTTGAGTGCCTTGTAATGTTTACTGTCGTTGAGGTTTATGAACGCTCGTCCTGGATTTTGTTTGTTGTTGCTCTCTGTTTGTTCTTCTGTCCTGGATTTTGTTTGTTGTTGCTCTCTGTTTGTTCTTCTGTACTGGATTTTGTTTGTTGTTGCTCTCTGTTTGTTTTTCTGTCCTGGATTTAGTTTGTTGATGCTCTCTGTTCCTCTGTACTGGATTTAGTTTGTTGTTGCTCTCTGTTTGCTCTTCTGTCCTGGATTTAGTTTGTTGTTGCTCTCTGTTTGTTCTTCTGTCATGGATTTTGTTTGTTGTTGCTCTCTGTTCTTCTGTCCTGGATTTAGTTTGTTGATGCTCTCTGTTTGTTCTTCTGTCCTGGATTTTGTTTGTTGTTGCTCTCTGTTTGTTCTTCTGTCCTGGAATTAGTTTGTTGTTGCTCTCTGTTTGTTCTTCTGTCCTGGATTTAGTTTGTTGTTGCTCTCTGTTTGCTCTTCTGTCCTGGATTTTGTTTGTTGTTGCTCTCTGTTTGTTCTTCTATCCTGGATTTTGTTTGTTGTTGTTCTGTTTGTTCTTCTGTCATGGATTTTGTTTGCTCTTCTGTCCTGGATTTTGTTTGTTGTTGCTCTCTGTTTGCTCTTCTGTCCTGGATTTTGTTTGTTGTTGCTCTCTGTTTGTTCGTCTGTCCTGGATTTAGTTTGTTGTTGCTCTCTGTTTGCTCTTCTGTCCTGGATTTTGTTTGTTGTTGCTCTCTGTTTGTTCTTCTGTACTGGATTTTGTTTGTTGTTGCTCTCTGTTTGTTCTTCTGTCCTGGATTTTGTTTGTTCTTCTGTCCTGGATTTTGTTTGTTGTTGCTCTCTGTTTGCTCTTCTGTCCTGGATTTTGTTTGTTGTTGCTCTCTGTTTGTTCTTCTGTATTGGATTTTGTTTGTTGTTGCTCTCTGTTTGTTCTTCTGTCCTGGATTTAGTTTGTTGTTGCTCTCTGTTTGCTCTTCTGTCCTGGATTTTGTTTGTTATTGCTCTCTGTTTGTTCTTCTGTACTGGATTTTGTTTGTTGTTGCTCTCTGTTTGTTCTCCTATCCTGGATTTTGTTTGTTGTTGTTCTCTGTTTGTTCTTCTGTCCTGGATTTTGTTTGTTGTTGCTCTCGGTTCTTCTGTCCTGGATTTTGTTTGTTGTTGCTCTCTGTTCTTCTGTACTGGATTTTGTTTGTTGTTGCTCTCTGTTTGTTTTTCTATCCTGGATTTTGTTTGTTGTTCTTCTCTGTTTGTTCTTCTATCCTGGATTTTGTTTGTTGTTGTTCTCTGTTTGTTCTTCTGTCCTGGATTTTGTTTGTTGTTGCTCTCGGTTCTTCTGTCCTGGATTTTGTTTGTTGTTGCTCTCTGTTTGTTCTTCTGTCCTGGATTTTGTTTGTTGTTGCTCTCGGTTCTTCTGTCCTGGATTTTGTTTGTTGTTGTTCTCTGTTTGTTCTTCTATCCTGGATTTTGTTTGTTGTTGTTCTCTGTTTGTTTTTCTGTCCTGGATTTAGTTTGTTGATGCTCTCTGTTCTTCTGTCCTGGATTTTGTTTGCTGTTGCTTTCTGTTTGCTCTTCTGTCCTGGATTTAGTTTGTTGTTGCTCTGTTTGTTCTTCTGTCCTGGATTTTGTTTATTGTTGCTCTCTGTTTGTTCTTCTGTCCTGGATTTTGTTTGTTGTTGCTCTCGGTTCTTCTGTACTGGATTTAGTTTGTTGTTGCTCTCTGTTTGTTCTTCTGTCCTGGATTTTGTTTGTTGTTGCTCTCTGTTTGTTCTTCTGTCCTGGATGTAGTTTGTTGTTGCTCTCTGTTTGCTCTTCTGTCCTGGATTTTGTTTGTTGTTGCTCTCTGTTTGTTCTTCTATCCTGGATTTTGTTTGTTGTTGTTCTCTGTTTGTTCTTCTGTCCTGGATTTTGTTTGTTGTTGCTCTCGGTACTTCTGTCCTGGATTTTGTTTGTTGTTGCTCTCTGTTTGTTCTTCTGTACTGGATTTTGTTTGTTGTTGCTCTCTGTTTATTCTTCTATCCTGGATTTTGTTTGTTGTTGTTCTCTGTTTGTTCTTCTGTACTGGATTTTGTTTGTTGTTGCTCTCTGTTTGTTCTTCTGTCCTGGATTTTGTTTGTTGTTGCTCTCTGTTTGCTCTTCTGTCCTGGATTTGTTGTTGCTCTCTGTTTGCTCCTGTCCTGGCTTTTGTTTGTTGTTGCTCTCTGTTTGTTCTTCTCTGTATTGGATTTCTGTTTGTTGTTGCTCTCTGTTTTTCTTCTGTCCTGGATATTTGTTTGTTGCTCTCTGTTTGTTCTTCTGTACTGGATTTTGTTTGTTGTTGCTCTGTTTGTACTTCTATCCTGGATTTTGTTTGTTGTTGTTCTCTGTTTGTTCTTCTGTCCTGGATTTTGTTTGTTGTTGCTCTCGGTTCGTCTGTCCTGGATTTTGTTTGTTGTTGCTCTCTGTTTGTTCTTCTGTACTGGATTTTGTTTGTTGTCGCTCTCTGTTTGTTCTTCTATCCTGATTTTTGTTTGTTGTTGTTCTCTGTTTGTTCTTCTGTCCTGGATTTTGTTTGTTGTTGCTCTCGGTTCTTCTGTCCTGGATTTTGATTGTTGTTGCTCTCTGTTTGTTCTTCTGTACTGGATTTTGTTTGTTGTTGCTCTCTGTTTATTCTTCTATCCTGGATTTTGTTTGTTGTTGTTCTCTGTTTGTTGTTCTGTACTGGATTTTGTTTGTTGTTGCTCTCTGTTTGTTTTTCTGTCCTGGATTTAGTTTGTTGATGCTCTCTGTTCTTCTGTCCTGGATTTTGTTTGTTGTTGCTTTCTGTTTGCGCTTCTGTCCTGGATTTAGTTTGTTGT